>JAODKE010000044.1:16734377-16746111 GCA_026779605.1 Mormyrus hasselquistii
TATACACACACACGCACACTGTCGTGCTGGAGACCCAGTAGTAGAGTGAGAATTTGCAGAGAGTCTGTGGCTGGTGGAGTCAGTCCTACGGTCAGGCATGAGATCGGGAGACAGGATCACCAGGAGGAACGGATGGGGTGAGGCAGGAACAGGCAGAGCAAACAGGACAGGCAGGACTGGTGAGGCAGGGGAGACAAAAGACAGGGAGATCAGAACCCTCAGTACAGCTCATGAATGGCCATCTAAGCTTGGTTGGTGGAAACACGTAGGGCAGGTGAGATGGTGAGGATCCCGCTTAATTGGCTGGCTCCAGCCGGCGGGGCGTGACTCACAGACACACACATATACACTTTTGAGAGCACAGCTTTAGGTCTGAACACACAGTAAAGCCATTTATCTGGCAACTCTGGAGCACTTCATTTGATAAATTTTGACAAATGAATATACTGCAGGAAATATTATTGCAAGCCTACTTTACACACTCTCCCCACCTCCCTATAAAGAAGTGAAACAATTAAATTCTACCACAATCCTTCATTGCCTAATACTAAGTTAATCAGACAAACACATGGTTAGACATTTTAATTTTTTCACGACTGTATTTATGTGAGTGATTTTGTATGTTTGTGTGTATATAAGCAAATCATTAAAAAAGCAAGCGATAATAATAATAATAATTGTGATTATTGTCACAGTTATCAGTAGGTATTGATTTGATGGATGTTTTTTTTTATTTCTCACTTTATGCATATATATTATTATTAATTAATATATAATATTATTATTATTAGTAGTAGTAGTATTTTTGTTGTTATTAGGCTATTAGAACCTTCCCATAAAT
This sequence comes from Mormyrus hasselquistii, assembly GCA_026779605.1. Lineage (NCBI taxonomy): Eukaryota > Metazoa > Chordata > Actinopteri > Osteoglossiformes > Mormyridae > Mormyrus > Mormyrus hasselquistii. The sequence continues at coordinate 16,735,219 of JAODKE010000044.1, forward strand.
TAATGTGGATTACATGACTTATTGAGTTAATCATTTCCTCCTCTTTCAAAAGTACAGTTAGGTAATAAGGACCTGGATCTCAGCAACATGTTCTCTCAGTCAATGGATGGGCTGAACATTAAAGGACACATTAAAGCACTTTCTAAAGATGGCTGACACAAACCCACTAGCAGTACAGTACACTTGACATATTGCCGGCTCTTTGCTTATCAACCAATTCGCTTAACGACCCAGTTCAAGGAACAGAACTCAGTCTGCGAGTGAGGAAACAGATGTACAAGTCTCCTCCGTGTTTCCATAGTGATCTTGTCATGTAAAAACAGACAGAAACACACACACACACACACACACACACACACACAGTCGGGTATACCTATCCTTGTAGGGCCTGCTCATTCACTTCTATGGGAAAAATGCTAATGCTAACTATGACAACCTTAACCCCCATCCTGCCCTAACCATACGCATAAGTAACCAAGCAAAATACAAGAGTTTTTGCATTTTTAGTTTTTTCATAACAGTCACCGACTTTTATAAAATAGAGTTTTCCCTTATGGGGACCAGGAAACCGGTTCCCATAAGGGAAAAAAAAACAATATTTATCACATTGAGTTGAATCTGGGAGACATAAAAACTCTGGTTCCAAGTTCAACTGATTGCCCAACTACTACTCTGCGTATGCAAACTCACAATAATGATCTGATCATAATGTGTTATCTACAAAATCCAGGGTATTATCATGTTACACATATAAGTACAAAGTCTTATGTTTTATTGTGCTAAAGAAAGATATATATATTTGTTTTGTGCTCCTATATCCTCATCTTGGAGAGTAATTACAGTAAAGGCTCTTTAGGGCAAAGACCTTCATAAAATGTAGATCCTTCAGAGCAACTTCATGAAAACATATCTTGCATCTGTCGTCTTTCCCCTAAGAAGAGTAATAATTCTTCTGCTTTCAGGTAAATCTATGATTCATTTTATACAAATGAGTAGTTACTTTTACTTTTAACATGCTCTATAACTACATGTTGTAACCTTAGATCTGGATTCTCTGTGTATGCTTTTTAACCTTTTAGGATTTAGATCAAATGAACAGTGGCAATATATTCAAAGTAGTGTAAACTGATAACCAAGGGTAAATCTTAATTGTTTTTGGATATTTGCACACCTCCATAATTACAGTCAGCACTTGTGCAATCGCGCTTTACCTTATGGTGAATGCAATAGAAAACGGCAGCCAATGCCGTGCTCTATGAATTAGTAGGGGTAACATTAGTAAACTGTACTGTAAATGTGCTAATGTGAGAAATATCCGTTATGCGGTACTGTACTCTATTTTTACATCAAACATTTGTTTTTTTTAAAGGTAATGTATTAAGCTAACATAAATGAATTAAAGTGTCTCGGGAGCATGACTGAGGTCATATTTAGAGTTTAACAGATTTTGAAGTAAATGCTTGCCATGGTAGCATGAAGCGAATAAGTCAAACTTCAGGATTTCCCTCTTACTTTTTGGCTACATCCTCTCTGTAGACCAATCATTACTGGTACACTCTCGGTACAGACCACATACCTACCTCAGCATAATCTGTGTCACGTCAAAAAGTTGTCCATCATGCTAAAGTATCCTCTACATGGAGCCTATTGATAAAATAACGTTTTCCAAAAACTCTCCATCATAATTAGCAGACAGAATCAAAAGCTTACTACATACCCATTCCTGTGATGATCTGATCTGTTACTGCTTTACTGCACCATTGATTAATCCTGATGTCTTCAGTGGAGATTCTTCTCAACCTATTTATTCCAAACACCACCAAAACATGAACGCAAAGTTAATAAATAGAGTTATTAAACTTATTAAATAAGATCAATGGGGCAGCGCTGTTGCTTCACACCTCTGGGATCAGGGTAATTCTAGTATGCATCCTGGTTCAATGTGTGTGGAGTTCGCATGTTCTTCCTGTGTCGTCCTGAGGTTTCCTCCAGACACTCCAGTGGTCTGTACTACGAAGTGGGGTAACTTAATTGTCGGATTTAAGGTAGTCTGGGCAAAATGTAAGTGAACAAATATGAAGTCCATTTAAACTGTGGTACCTTAAATCCGACAAGTTACCCCGATAAGCCAGTAACCCCACTTCGTAGTACAGGCCGCTGATTCCCCTCAAAGTCCAAAACATGATAAGGTGAACCGGAGTTGCTAAACTGCCCATAGCCGAGTCTGCCCTGCAATGGATTGGCACCCTATCCTGGGTTATTCCTGCCATGCACCTGAAGCATTTGGCATAAGCTATAAAATTTTATGACCCTGAATAGGAAATGCAGGTAAAAAAAATGGATGAGTGGAAATAAGACCAAAAACAGCTAGATCTGTTAAATAACATCATGGAATTTTTAATTAAAAATATTAAATATATTAATTATTATCCTGACCTGGGGCTTGCAGAGAATGTTCAGTTGTATCTGACGACTGCAATCGTTGAAAATATTTGTGAAAATATTTAAATAAATATTTTAAATAGCCAGTTAAAACTAGTTGATTCTTTAAACTGTTTAACTGCGACAATACAATTAGTCTTTTTCCTCTTTTTTGCCTGGTGCCACTAATGGTTTGGACCATTTAATTTTATCAGTTTGCCTAATTCAGTAACTAAGGAACGACGCGTTATTCTGGTGTTTAATGGGAGCTGCGGGAGGTTGTCCCGTCAATATATATGTGCAAAAACTGGAATGTCACGGAATGCAGCCGCATGTATATTCTTCTTATTTTTTGTTTTGCGCCCCGTAATCAAATGACGCCCTGTGCGTAAATATGAATGGCGAAGAAAAGTATCTTCAGTATTGTCATCCATTTAACCAGAAATCTGTTCTGTTCAATGGAAGAAATGGCATAAAAAACTGTATTATGAGGTCAAGAATTCAGTTATTTGTACAACGTGCAGAGAAACATCACCTTGCCCATCCAGCCTGTCGTACTGACTGATAGATGGCGCTGTTCTTTCTTTAAAGCCTCGCGGCGCCTGTGAAAAAACGCTAAATGAAAACAACCAATATGGCTGCCTCCTGCATGTTCATACCGCCTGATACGTTTGATCAGTTTCATTAAACTTGATCGCTGATTTTGTTTTGTTGTCACCACGACAATTAAATGTTTTTGTTTGTTTGTTTGTTTTGGAAACCTTTGCTGTTAATGCTAATGATGATTTCTAGGAATCTATCGATACATAACCAAAAAAGAGACCCGGCTCATCTAAATCCGCTCACATTCAGTTTTTCTTTTGAAGCGTGCAGTTGGAAGTATTGTAAATCCTGTGAAAATACTACACAGTGATTTCTGTTTACAAATGATTTTGGGTAAGCAGTGATACTGGTTGTCACATAATGATTTGACATATAATGTTAATGTGTCTTTTGTTTCGAAAGTGCTGAATATGACACCCTCAGAGTGAACAGTTTTACAGTACAGTCAGCTTCCAAAAACTATTTATAAGTAATGTATAAATGCTTAAATGTGTACATTAGTTTTGTACCTCACTTTGTCAATTTCAGACTCTTACGTTCGTTTACTTATGCTAGTGGTTAAGCTGATAGTCATTAAAGTTAGGAATGTTCTGTATGTTAATAGCCTCATTGGCAATTGACGGAATTTTTCTACAGTGTATTATTGATAGGTATTTTGAGTACACCACTGACACGCAGCAATAACAGAATTAAAAGCATTGCCTAGATTTTTTCAGGCTCATCGATGTCCGTAGTCCATGCCGATTATCTGTTCAGTCGTGCAAATGTTATGGTGTTTCATTCTGAATAGCTTTTGTTGTCACTTTCTGAGGCAGTATGAAATAACAGGGAATTAACTTCCTTCAATACGCTTCCACCCAAGAGGTTCTGTGCGTTATGAAATAAGTAGTTACTTAAGTACATTTAGTGAACACTAAATTGGGTACAACTAGCTGGTAACGGGTGAGAAACAATTTTTGTCTCCTTACCACTGTTGTACTAAGCTGTTATTTCCGCAATCGTTGCTATTCTCCACTCTAACATGGTGAAAACCTTGGGGGAGTGGCTGTATCTGAGATGCTGGAACCACCAGGTGTGGCAGCAGCAAGCACACCGCATTTAAAATCCCTTCCGTCAGACATCTAACAGAGTCTTTTAACCTTGCCGGGGTGCTGTATGTATTCAGCTTTACCCACGTGATTCGGTGTTTGATTTGGCACGAAAGCATAACTAATAAACTAACTAATAAGTGTATGCATAGAAAATGCTTTTCAATACATTTATATACGACCACAGTTTAACGAGAAATGATCCTCATTATTGCTTTCTGAGCATAATTTCTGGGGGCACAGAAAATTGTCAGAAAGGGCTGCAAGTGTTAAAATTAGTTTGGTTGTAGACTTTTTTTTTTAGAAATGTTTATAATCTGTGGATGTTAATTAGCAAATCTGGTGGTATGCTGTTGAGTACACTTTATCTACTATCTTTTCTAATCTATCATCTAAAACAGATATAGAAGTCTAATTGTGAGCGTTATCAATTTGTTGTTTTTTTTTCTTCTTCTTCACAGGTTAAACATAGGTTTTATGGTGATTCTGTGGAAATGTCGGACTTTATTGAAGAGCTCTGTCATACAAACCATTCAGATCCTTTCCCAATCTGGAAAAATGGAACTATAAGTCCATGTTTTAACCAGCTTATCCTTAATTGCATATCACATTCTGTTCTCGCTCTCTCCAGTGCATGTTACTTGAATACACCAAGGTAAGTGTCAGCTAAGCAATATTTTTTTTTTCTTCCCACTGTTGATAATTTTATGTCATAAACCTGTTTTTGAAAATATACAATATTTTACTAGAGTATACATCTTTGAGCTACAATCCAAGTCTTTACAATGCTTTTTATTCATGAGGAGTTGGGGTTTTACAGTTACTGATGTGATAAATGTGATCTCTCGTTTCACTATACAGATGCAGACGTCTCTGTTCTCCGACCTTTTGCGGCTGGGGCTGCAGGACATTTGTCTCATTTTTGATGGCAGCACTGTTTCTGTGTGACGTGGTTATAGTGGCTCTCCTTTCACCGGTGACGATGTACCTTGACATCCTGGCTGATGGCTCTGCTTTTATTGCGTGGTTTGTACATTTTTGGGCACTGGTGGTTTTGCAGAAATCTGTTTACAGTGTTACTCGGGGTCCCCTCACATTGCTAGTTCTTGCCACCGTGCCTCTGTTTGCACTCAGCATCTCTATGATTGCCTACTGCAAGGATCCTACGTACGTCGACCTCTCCCATCCCCTTAGGTTTACACGCTTAGTTCTTTTAGCCGTTCAGCTCTTCCTTCTCTTTTTATATTTGTTTGCATTTGCCATCCCTCCTAAAAGGGAACATGCAGATCAGCTGTCAATTAATGATTCTGATCAGGCGCCTCTCATTCCCGGGGAAGTTCAGATCGACGGTCAGATTATAGGGGAGGATGGCTGCAGTTGGGTGTCCCAGATCTTTTATTTCTGGTTGAATCCTCTGATGAAGCGCGGTCAGCTAAAGGAACTAGAGAGACCTTCGGACGTCTACCAGTTACCCCGTTACCTGCAGACCAGAGTTATCTGCCAGAACTTTAACCGTTGTTGGAAGCAATCCCAGCAGCAGACGTCTGTAGATGAAGGGCGGATGAAGAGGGAGAGGAAGCCAATGACGGGGAATCTACCAGACATTCATGACGACCATCGTGACGCTGAAAGGACAGACCTTTGTGGCGACTCTGAGGTCACACTTTTGCAAGTTCTGCACAAGGCGTTCGGGACAAAGTATTACTTGCTGGGGCTTGTGAAGCTGGTTGGGAATGTCCTGAGTTTTGCAGGACCGCTGCTCCTCAGCAGCTTGGTGGGTTTCATGGAGACAAGCCAGGCACCGATTAGCCAAGGACTGTGGTGCTCCTTGGGCCTCTTATCCAGCACCCTGCTTTCCGCTATCCTTCGTAATATTTTTTCTTTCGAAGTGTCAAAGGTGTCACTCTCTGCCCGTGCTGCCGTCATATCAACCATTTATCGGAAAGCCTTGCGGGTGAGCAGTTCTACACTAGCCCATTTCACTCTGGGCGAAATCGTCAACTTCATGAGCACAGACACGGATCGTTTAATCAACTTCTTGAACAATTTTCATGATATTTGGAATCTGCCTCTGCAGTTTGCAATCACTCTGTACCTCTTCTACCTGCAAGTGGGGTTGGCCTTCCTTGCAGGGTTAGGTTTTGCAGTGCTGCTTGTACCAGTTAATAAAGTCCTTGCCACCTGTATCATGAAGAACAACAAGCACATGCTGAAATACAAAGATAGCCGTGTTAAGGTATGTTTTCCGGTTTAAATGATATTCTGATCCTTGACTATATTTTGAACATCGATACTTTTGTATTACACATTACGTAATATAAATAAATTAAAATGCTATTGTTTTCTATGTGGAAGTAAATGTGAGTAAATTGTAAGTAAGCATACTCATTCATGCAAGGACGTAGGTTTGGTTTCAGTATTGGATGGGACTAAATCTGCCACAGTCCCCCCGCCCCCTGAACACTTGGTACTCCCTCAATATTAATCAGAGGTGGCGATTTCAGGGCCAGAAAGTACAAATCCATACCAGGATTTTGTTTCAACCAACCAGTTGAGTACAAAGAGTCACAGTCAACTGGTTGGTTGAAACAAAATCTTGGTCTGGATTTATACTTTCTGGACCTGAAATCTCCACCTCTGGTCAGGACAGGCCAGCAAACACTGAAGTGCTTTTATCACAGCTAGACACGTCATTTTTCATTTCACGTCTGGAAAAAAATGTAGGTCACCAGTAAATCTTGTTTTTATTTAATTCAGCTCATGACGGAACTTCTGCTCGGGATGAGAGTCATCAAGTTCTACACTTGGGAGTTTCACTTCTCACGTAAAATCGCAGATTACCGCAAACAGGAGCTGTCCCATCTCAAGGCCATTAAATACCTAGATGCTGTTTGCGTTTATACCTGGGCAGCACTGCCTGTGGTAATCTCCATCCTCACCTTTGTCACTTATGTGCTGCTAGGCAATGAACTCACTGCAGCTAAGGTAAGATATTTTGTGGGGGTTTTTTTAATCTGTAGTCTAATTTCCGATTTTTTTAAATTGGCTTTGGTCTAATTAATTGCTCTTTTAATTTTAATTCGAAAAAGGTTTTGATGCAATTTGGCATGTAAATTACATATATTTTTCAGAGGTCAGATTTTTTTTCTTTTAAATTAAGCAGGCATAAACCCCAGACTTAAGTTAATGGTAGAATATGCTTGAGCAAAAAAAAGTGCAGTTGAGTACATGGGAGGACAGGACCCTGGCTTGGCATAATCCGTGGAATCCCACAACTTATATGACAGACTCTATTGGTAGACAAATTCTGTTTGGCTCTAGCTTATATTGGGTAATTATTTAACTCTGCTTTACAAATATTGCAGTATTTATCGCCAAGTATTTAAGCCAGTGTCGTACCAAAATCCGTGATGGGCTGGTGCCCTATCTTGGCACAGAGGTGGATCAGCAGAGTGACTCAAACAAAAGAAAATCTATATTTTAAAAAGCAAAAGTAATCCAAAGCAGATTGTTTAATCAATAGAAGAACCAAAACAGTTTTATATGGAGGAATGAGGCAAAATACTTCCTAACAGCTACAGAAAGTGTTTAGTCAAGGTTGTTGCCATTAAAAGAGGTTCTTTGCTTACTAAATAAGGTTGCAAATACATTTCCACCTATTACCATGATTGTTTCAAAGATTTGTTCTACAGAAATATAGCAAGTAAAATATTACCTTTGTAATTGGGCATATCTATCTATCTATCTATCTATCTATCTATCTATCTATCTATCTATCTATCTATCTATCTATCTATCTATCTCTATCTATCTATCATCATGTCAGTCTGTCTGTCGGTCTTTAGTTTATGGAATTTCAACAATATTGCATGTGTCCATTGTTCTTGCAGGTTTTCACAACGCTTGCTCTAGTGGGCATGCTTATTATGCCTCTAAACAACTTCCCTTGGATACTGAACAGTACTGTTGAAGCCAAGGTGTCATTAGACCGTATTCAGCGCTTCCTAAGGCTCTGTGATCAAGATCTGGATGTTTATTACTGTTCTGGTACCTTTCTGGGCTTTATATATCATTGGGTTAACTTACGTTTTAACTTAAGTTTTTGTTTGTGTTTATGGTTGTTTTTACTCTTTCTGAAGATGCACCTGAGGATCCCCAAACTGCTGTCCAGTTGAAAAACTGCACCTTTTCCTGGCATGACTCTGAATTTAGGGACCTTCCCAATTACATTGGGACAAGAGGATCATCCCCAAATAGCAATCAGTTGCTTCAGAGAATCAACATCACTATAAAAAAGGTAATTTGATACATAAAGGCAACAGAAAGACTCATATAATCTATTCATTGTGTAAATACAATTTGGGTATGTTTTTTTACCAGACATTATATTGGATGGGCATTTAATTTTTAAAATCTAGTTTAATTTATTAAACTTACTTGATGAATATTGATTAACCAAGCATGTTATGCTGATAAAAAAATCCATTTGTGTATTGGATGGTTCCTGCAAATCCTGTGGTGACTTTAGGAAAGATTTTGAAATGGTTAAACTGATACTGTTTAACAGACATGACATCATGGTTTTACATCGAAGACTTTAGCGATATGGTAACTGTATATCAATGGAATTGTTGCACAAGTCTAATTTTTATTGATTGTTGCCCCACGTAGCACCTTCTTATTATGTAAATAAGCGATTAAGCCCTGGATCAGTGACTGATACTGATTCGTACTCTTTTGCTATTTACCAGGGCTCCCTTGTTGCTGTGGTAGGGAAAGTCGGCTGTGGAAAAAGCACACTGTTAGCTGCGATCGTCGGGGAGCTCACCCGGTAACTCTTCAAAGTTTAGCGAAATCTTTTTGAAGCCACTACAGCACGAGTCCTTTATTTATGAGTCTAGTTATTTATTTACGAAAACAAAATGTATCCTTCGAAGGTGTGGAGGTGCAGTGCACGTTGAAGGACGGGAAAATGGCTTTGCCATGGCCGCTCAGGAACCATGGATTCAGCACGGATCAGTACGTGACAACATCTTGTTTGGCAAGGAATACCGCAGCCGTTTGTACCAAGCTGTGCTGGAGGCCTGTGCGCTTACCGAAGATCTCAGTGTGAGCTCATCTTTTTCACTTCACTGATGTCGTTTCTGCATCTCATGACTTTGTCTTTTGTAATTTAATATGAAAGGAAGGGAAGTTTAATACTATGTATAACCTGTTATATTTGACCGGTATATTTGACAGGGAGACTTGGTAATGTTGCTTTATGGATTTCATTTTGCTCATGTAGAAATACCTGATTTCTGTATAATACTTAATTTTGCTAGACTGTCTGACTGTTGTAATTATAACACAGTGACTTCAGTTGGTTGCACTTTATATTAAGTGTGCCTTCATAATGCATTTATAATGCATTCATAGAACATTAATAAGTAGCATGTAAGAATAATACCTTAATGTGACAGTGCACTTAATGTTCTATGAATGCATTCTAAGTGCATTATGAATGTGCACTTAATGTAAATCATTGGCAATGTTTGTTATTAGCGTATTGTCGTGTATTAATGTAATATTGTGGTTTTTTTTCCACTGAAATTGTTATGAATGCATGCTTTAAGACATGTCGAGGTATACTTACGTGCAACTTATGAATGCATAATGAATGCGAAGGTACGTTTAATGTGAAGTCTTGCCCTTGGATTATGTTTATATGCAGATATTGCCCAGTGGGGACCTGACAGAAGTGGGGGAGAATGGAGTGACGCTCAGCGGGGGGCAAAAGGCACGGCTTGCGCTGGCCAGGGCCGTATACATGGTACAAAACCAAATACGAGTCGTGCCTTATTAAATGGCGTGAGGCTGTATTGATTGGGCAGCTTATTTTCCCCTGATATAAGAATGCATGCAATGTTTTGCACTTTTGTATTGCAAAATATATGCCATCATGTCCGAGGGTCACGTTCTGCGGACCAACTTCCATATCATACCGCATAATATCGCATTCATAGAACTAAATTCATTCTGCTGGAGAAAGTAGACAGGTGAATGTATGAACTATTTTGAATAGAGGTTTGCTTAATTGAAAACCTGCTCAAAAGTTTAATTAAAATCTTGAAAGAAGGAGTTTGATTTAAGAAGAGCGAGGTTTTAATCACCCCATTCTCTTCCTCTTCTGCTGCTTAGGAAAAGGACATTTATCTTCTCGACGATCCTCTGGCTGCTGTGGATGCTGATGTAGCAAAACATCTTTTGGAAAAATGTGTCCTGGGAATCTTAAAGCACAAGACAAGAATCATTTGTACGCACCGCATCGAGTTTCTGCACAGAATGGATGCTGTCGTGTTGATGGATAATGGCACAATTGTTAAAATAGGTACGCAGTTTCCTGTTTGTTACTTTCATTTTCTATTGAAATTAGACAGTCCACATTTTTGCTCCCTCCTAGCTAATCAAGATCTCCGAATACCTGCTACAAGTCTGTTAGGAACTGGGAGGGAGCAATAACATGGACTGTCTGAGGGTCTTTGTGGAACAGGTTGGGAAACACTGATAATAGCAATGCAGTGTGTATGTCAGCCACTGCGTGTGATTCGTGTTTATCACTGTAATATTTCTGTATTCCTTGGAATAATTGATTTAAAAGGGGTGAATTAGCATACAAAAAGAACACTGTAACTGTGTACTCTAAGGGATACATTTACATCAGAGTACTATAGTCTTTTGTTTTTCTTTTGCTTAATTTAGAAAGATAACAAACTAAAATACACAAAATATTTCAAATGAA
>JAODKE010000044.1:16746211-16767697 GCA_026779605.1 Mormyrus hasselquistii
ATCTTTGGTCAGTTTTCATCTTTTTCTCTGCGTTACCCATATTTACTGAATTGCCCTCTGTCACGGCCTGGTCTTTTCTCTGCGTTACCCATATTTACTGAATTGCCCTCTGTCACGGCCTCTGTCTGCGTTATGTGTGTTGTTACGGATTAGATGAGCTGGAATCGGAGCACCAGCAGGTGCCGGAGGAGTCCCCTGAACAGAGCCCCCTCGTTCATTCCATGGTGGATGAGGAGCAGAAGCAGTCGGGGGTGGTCACTTGGAAGGTGTACCATTCGTACTGGCTGGCCATCGGTGGCTGCTTGGCATTTTTGATCGTCTTTTTCCTGTTCCTCATGCAAGGTACCGTGCAATGATAAGACAGCTGTCCTGGAGAAAGCAAAGTATTAAAAACATACAGTGCTCACAGAAAGTCTTGGGGCACTTGCTTAATTCAGTTGCAAATTTATTGGCCTTATAACAAAACACAGTACTTTTATTAATGTATTTGCCAAAAATATATATCACATTAGAAACAAGCAGTAGTTTTAAGTAAAACGATCATTTTGAGCAGTGGGCCAGTGGTCGTCTAATGGTTAGGGAAACCCACTTGTACAGACTCCTGGTTTGAATCCATGACCAGTGAAATACCATTGAGGTACCCTGAGCAAGGTACTGCCCCCAAGCACTGCTCCCCAGGTGCTGAATTAGCTGCCCCCCACTATGTCAATATGTCAAGTTGGGGAGCATGTACTGATGCAGTGTATTGCTACAACCACCACGTGACGAAACATGTCAGGGTCCCGATCAGACGCACGGTCAAGTCCCACCCTCCGGAAATGGCTGCAGCCAGATGTTAGGTGGGCGTCCCCTTGGCCTGGTTCGGCCTCTCAGGTCTTCAACAATGAGGATCCTGTAAGCCTGATGACCCTCAGGGAAAGGTGTCATATGGCCGTAGTGCCATAACTGATGCTTCCTCGCAATGCAGGTAATGTGCCTTAATCGGCACGAAGTCATACCTGCAATACCCAAGGATTCTCCAAAGGGACACAGTACAGAAGGAATCAAGTCTTTGTCTCAGCTCACTGGACACCATCCATGTCACACAGTCATTCAGCAAGATGGGGGAGCACCTGGACTCTAAACACTTGGACTTTTGCCCTCTAGCAAAGATAGCGGGAGTATCACACACCCCTTTACAGTGACCTCATGACCCCCCCATGCTCTCCCGATCTGTTTACTGACTTGTGAAAGGTCACCAGAGACACTACTGATGGCAATGTCTAAGAAGAAATCAAAGGCCTGGACCTTGGTTTTTATCCCGGACATTCACAATGCCAGACAGACTCCGTGCTCAGTCTTTCGAGAGCTCCTATCACAGCCTTCATTGACTCGGGATGATAACAGCATTGTCGGCAAAGTCAAGATCAGTAAATCTTTCTTCGCCAACAGATGCTCCACAGCTGCTGGACCCCACGATCTTGCCTAACACTCAGTCCATGCAAGGATTAAACAGAGTAGGAGCAAGAACACACCCCTGGTGAATCCCAGAATCAACTAGGAAGAACGTGGAGGTTCTCCCACCACTCTACACTGTACTCACAGTTCCAGTATACCGACCAGCCATGACATCCTGCCACTTCAGGGGATCCCGCGAAGTCCGAGGATGCCCCACAGGGCAACTTGATCAAACTGAAAAAACACGAAAATCCACAAAGGCTGCAAAAAAGCTCTGCTGATATTATATCCCCTGGGGATGGAATTGTATGTCCGTTATAAGCGAAATTCCATTATATGCGAGTCTGCCATATCCGATGCTTTTTCTGCATGTTCTTAAAGGCACACAGCCGGGACCAGCGGACCTTGTCCGTTATAGATGATATTCCGTTATAAGCGAGTTCACTATAACGGGATTTTACTGTAATAATAATAATAATAATAGTAATTAGCTGAAGGTAAAAGAGCAATATCTTAGCTTTTTCAAGCCAACATAATAGCAAGATGGCAAGAACACAACTGATTCAGATAGTCAAAAAAATTGACACTTATTATAAAGGTATGTACAGATACATTAAACATTGGTTTTCAATGGATTTTTGTTATGAAACCAATAAATGTGCAACATTTACAATATTAAGCAAGCGTCCCAAGACATTCCACTAGCACTGTATACAATAGCAGCACGCCACTTTAATATCCCATATAAGGTATATACGACAGGGGTATTCGGTTATTTTTACTAAGACCAAATTACTTTAGTGACACATAGCCAAGGGGGAGGTTTATTGTATATTATGCCGACTGGGGTGGGGGAGGTATGAGGGTTCCTTTGGTAGATTATGTACTGACCAGATTATATTGTGTTCTGGTCTGGATACTGAGTGGCGTCGTCCATTTCAGTAGCCCTGATGTATAAAGTGTTCCACTTTCTCCCAGCGTCTAAAAATGTCTCAGACTGGTGGCTGGCCCACTGGATATCCAGTCTGAAGAACAGCAGTGCTGCTTCCCACAAATTCATGTTCCTCAACAGCTTTTCACCCGGTTTGGCCGCCTCACCGGGGATGATGTGAGTTTTTGGACCAGGTTTGCATTGTCACAAATGACAGGCACGTTTTTAGTTTTTGCTTCAGTAATATTTATAAATTAATTTGTCTTTAGGTATTTCGGATACCTTTTTGTGAAAAATGTGTAATTTCACTTGTATATTATTCAGTTATTATTCAGCCATAATTCCATTTTCTTGCTTTTTTTTCTTGCTTATAATGCAGCTCAGTTTGATATGTGTATATTTTTATTTCCGTTTCATATTTTAAATAGTACATTTTTAAATATTCAATATTTATGAAAAAATCATATTTTTTTTGCTTCTTATATATTTCTGTCCTTTTGTCTTTTGTCACAGGTACACAGCAATTATCACTGACCCTTCTGCTCATGCCAACGTTACCGGCGAGCTGAGGTTCTACCTGACTGTGTATGTGTCTATAGCAGCTGCTAACTCAGTCTTCACTGTAATCCGAGCATTCATCTTTGCCTATGGAACCATCTGCGCCGCCACAGTCATTCACACTCGGCTGCTGGACCGAGTGCTGAAGGTATGCCTTCTCTTATTGTACCGTCTCTTTTCGAAGCGATGTTGTTATCGCCACCTCCTCACATATTTATTTTTGTTTCTTTTACCGGCCAGTCCACCGTGACCTTTTTCGACTCCACTCCCCTCGGCCGCATCATCAATCGCTTCTCTTCTGACTTGTACAGTGTGGATGACACACTGCCCTTTATCCTCAACATCCTCCTTGCGAACATGTTCGGCCTGCTCGGCATGCTGGTCATGATCAGCTACGGCCTGCCGTGGATTCTGCTGCTCCTCTTGCCGCTAGCTGCTCTTTATTATAAGATCCAGAACTTCTACCGACACACGTCCCGTGAGCTGAAGCGTCTTTACAGCATCACCCTTTCACCCATCTACTCCCACTTCTCTGAGACCCTAACAGGACTGTGCACCATCCGGGCAAGCTGTAGCACTCACAGGTATCAGTACCATGCTCTTGCATTTAACCAGTATATTTTACAGGGAGGTATATTTTAAAGGGCAATCTTATTTGCTGTTATTCAATTTTTGTGATCTTCCTTGTACTTGTAGCCTCTGGGATGGGTTCCGGACCACTCACGACCCTGAATAGGATAAGTGAAAAATGGATGGATGGATAATGGATAATGTTTCTTTATTAGAACTTTTCCATCGAATAATCAGATATATAATTACACTTATTACTAAGGCAAGATGCTAACCAGCTAACAGGGAATGTTCCCAGAACTTTAGCCAATATTATACGTAGGTCGTGTCAAAGCTTGCAGAGAACGCTCTTACTGTAGCAGGAATGGAACGTTATTTCCATGCTTCACATTTCAACAAAGGCGTCAGTGTCAGCACAATAACATTATTACCTGAACGTCCTTTTAACACAATTAATGTTGACAAATATTGTTTTAAAATAAAATATTTTATGAAATTGCTGCTACTACTAACACAGTATCCACATCCAGCCTCGAACCTGTGGCCTTTGGAATGTAGCCTTAGCTGTAGTAGTAGTGGGATAACGTTCTGGGAAGATCGAGAAAACTGTGCACTTTGAACGCCTCCATAATTAATTAAAATGTTTGGTAAAAAATGTTAAGAAATTGCCACTATGCCTGGGAAATTCAGGCATATCTGAAGGTAAAAATTGCAAATTGTGTGTTATTATTATAATCTTGACTGTCTTGCAGGTTTCAAGAGGAGAATGCAAATCGTTTGGAAATGAACCAGAGGTGTCTGTTTGCTAGCAATGCAGCTATGCAGTGGCTGGACATCCGGCTTCAGATGATTGGAGTCTTGGTGGTGACAGGTCTCAGTGTGATTGCAATCATCCAGCACCAAATGAAATCTGTTGACTCAGGTTAGTAATGACGGTGTTTGCTCAATACGTTTCCATTTTAGTTGATACACGTTAGCAGTGTAATGTTTTGTAAATGTCATTTGTTAATGTCAGTTTCTCGCATAGAATGAGAAAGCCAGCCTTCGTGCCAGAGTGCAGTGGTAACCATTTTGTCGTCTCTTTCCTCTGACACAGGTCTGGTGGGTCTGTCGTTGTCCTACGCCCTGTCCATCACGGGCTTACTGTCGGGGCTTATCTCCAGTTTTACGCAGGTGGAAACTCAGATGGTTAGCGTGGAGAGGACTGAGGAATACTCCACCAGTATCCCCATGGAGTCCCAGCAGCATGGCCTGGAGGTTAATCCATATACCGACGTCACATGATCTGTAACAGCATCTCAGCATCTCAAATGACATGAAACAAACCAGTATCAAAACATGAACATTTTAGCTTTCTTGATTTTGGCTAAAGTATGCAAAGAAATGATTTCATGTTAAATTTTTTATGAACATAATAATTATAACTTGGGATATAAAGAGAGAACATGTAAGGATGCATGTGTCACACTGATTGTGATTCGGCCATGTAGGTGTCCCCGTTGTGGCCAGAGCATGGGCAGGTGGAGTTTAGACAGGTGGTGCTTGTGTACCGTCCTGGTCTACCCAATGCTTTGGATAAGCTAACCATAGTGATCCGGCCTGGGGAAAAAGTGGGCGTGGTCGGCCGAACAGGATCTGGGAAATCCACGATGTTCCTCGCCCTTTTCCGCATGATGGAGCTCAGTGGTGGGGAGATTCTGGTTGACGGCGTGGACATCAGCCACGTAGGCCTGCAACAGCTACGGTAAGGGGGGAGCATTAACTGATGCTACATACCGTAAGAACTGGGTACCTGTTCTGATTTACCTACAAGTTTGACAGACTTAAGGGATGGATCACATTCGTAACCAGGAAACTGCCTATATAGTTGATGTCATATGATAATTTATTGTATTTGTAACTATGTTTAGCACCATAGGAGGCTTAAGGGAAAAGGTGTGGGTTTCATCTCCTGTTCCAGCTCTATGTACGTGTGCAGTTTGAATGTTCTCCTGTTTTTCATGTCCATTTCATCTGGGTACTCAAGATTCCTCTCGAAGGCCAAAAAGATGGTGTCTCTAACTCGCCCTTACGGTGTGGTTGTCCTGTGTTTCTGCTGTGACGAACTGACCCGAGAAGCCTTATGCCTCCTGTTTCTAGCAATCTTATACTGGACAAATGAGTGATTATTATCTACATATTCTTTGTAAAATATTTAGGTTTGATATGTAGTTGAAGAAGGGCTAGATTACAAGGTAAATGGTAGAAATTTAAAGTAAGAAGTAATAATACACATGTGAAAATGTGAAATACTTTTATGAACACTGGCATTACTTTTACACAATAAACGGAATGTACAAATTAAGTTTGAAAACTTGTTGTCCAGAAAATAATTCCAAATGGCCGGCGTTTCTTGCTTTTCACTTTACCTACAGGTCAAAGCTAGCCATTATTCCCCAGGACCCATTTTTATTCAGTGGGACCGTGCGAGAAAATCTGGACCCTTGTGGCCGTCACTCTGAGGCAGAGCTTATGGATGTTCTGGAGCAGTGTCACCTCCTCCAGGCAGTGGATAGAATGGGTAAGTGCTAGTGAGGAGGGCAGGGGCTGCATGGCTCAGGCTTTGGGCTGCAAATGTTAGACACGCCGTCGACAAATAAGCAGCTGAGGCATCCTTCTGTAAAGCTGAAGATTGTCTGAGCTCGCAATATAATGTGATAGTATGATTATCTCTTTAATATCTCAACGATATGTTGTGTATGGATTAAATCGCAATTGGTATGTCTTGTGGTAGGAGGGCTGGACACAGAGGTTGGAGAGAAAGGCAAGTCTCTGTCGCTGGGACAAAGGCAGCTGCTTTGTCTGGCGCGTGCCTTACTGACCCAGGCTAAGGTATGTACACCCCCACGCACCGCATAGCGGAACCCGTGTCTCTCCACAGCTAGAACCGAACCAGTAGTGCTGTTTTGTTTCTTATTGTTTTATTAGGTGTCCAGATAGATCAGATGAGGTACATTCCTAACTAGCTAGGTCAGGCTTTTTGTTCAAAAGTGCACGGTTCCGCTCTCTGACCAAACAGTCACATTAGCATCCATCCACATGACAGTCATTGCACCTCTGTGCACATGAGCAAAGAGGAATTCTCAGAGAAAGCAGGGGAAAATGTGCATGAGGGGTAGCGCTGTGCTGGTTCTGAGGGTAGGGATGTGTGCCAGCAAGCAGATGGTTGGTGGTTCAAATCCTGTGAATGCCCAGAGAGATTCCGCCCTGTTAGGCCCTTGAGCAAGGCCCTTAACCTGCAATTGCTTTGTCCTGGGTGTGACGTTAATCCACATCCAGCCCTAGAAAACTCACACTGGTCCATTTGACCTACTGTGGTGCTGAGGTATCACCAGCTGCATGGCTGCACTCAGGTCCTCATCCCTGAGGTGGTTCGTCGCGTGGTGATGCTCTGTTAAGCACATGCTCCTTACCTGCCTACTTCTTACCTACCTACTTTTCAAAATACAGTACAGCTGTTTCAAATGCTTTTCAAATAACAGTACTTTACAAATTAGATTACTGAAGTATGTATAATTCAAATACAGCATAATAGTGTAGCGCTTGTGTCTTAGTCACTGTGTAATTACCCGCCGCTTGTGTGTCTCACCATCCCCAGTGTAACTTCCCCGTGTTTCCCTGTTATTCGCTTCCCGTCGTTTTCATTCGCCGCCGCGATTCCTTGGTCTGCTCAGCACTTCAATACAGTATGATATTGTACTTAAAATATAGCGCGTTGTAGTTTTGCTGTTGCATCCCGGTGGCTAGTTCTTGGTGGTTTATCATAATCTTCGATGAGTCTATATATTTGTCATTGAGAGAAAATTACATTCTTTTTTTTCCGTCATGTTTTTCTGTGCACGCAGCATTAGCCTCAGGTAGCTATAGCCAGAAGCAGAGGAGTCACCGCAAGGCAAAGTAGGCTTATCAAAGTGAAGTTAAGTTGGAAAAAAAGTTGTAATTTCAGTTAGGATAGTTGTAATTTTTTCCATATGTACAGTAATTTCAGTAATTGTAAACAGTTCATTTTAAGACTTCATTAGCACAAAGTCCCATTGGTGGTTTTCTAAGGCCTAGTAAGTCAGGGACTCTGGGTTGAGAACTACAATAAGTGAGATTGGCTGCCAACATGTTTTTTTTAAAGCAGGAAGTGTAAAGATGGGGAAGATATGCAGACACAGAGAGCCTGAATTGAGACTGAATTGAAATCTTGGGTTTCGAACTCGCCCGGATGTTGCATGAAAACTCAATATACTGCAGTGTAATGTTTTGAAGACATGAAAAATAAGACCCCATCTAGTCTATGTTTGGTTTGATCTCATGTAGCATAGTATTTATGTATGTAGCTCTTGAAAATGTTTTTGTAGGTATTATGCATCGATGAAGCCACAGCCAGTGTTGACCAGAAGACTGATAACTTGCTGCAGCAGACCATCAGGCTGAGGTTTAAAGACAGAACTGTTCTCACCATTGCTCATAGGTATGTCACCATAATCGAAAAAATGTATTGAATTTTAAAAGAATTCTTGGCAACACTTTACTTGAGGAGGCACAAGCAACTTAGTAACTTCGTTACTATTCAGGTACAAATCATGAACAAACTAACTTTAGTAACTTCACCTGTGCCATCATGATTGACTAATGATAAACAAACATGGGGTCAGTATGTAACTAACACCTACTTTCTGGTTAATTATTACCGTGAGGGTATACTCCTACATTATTTGTGCCCCCCTCAGGTGAAATATTGTCGAATTCTTAAAATGTTTTTCATAATCTATTCCTGGCATTTTTTCCACAAAAATACTACATGTGAGATCCAGCTCAGAAAATGTAAAACGGACCGTATCCCTTTAACAGAATCAACACCATCTTGGACTCTGACAAGGTCTTAGTAATTCATGCTGGAAAGGCAGTGGAGTTTGACACCCCAGATGCTCTTTGCCATAGAGAAGATTCATTTTTAAACAGGCTAATTCATGTTCAGCCCGAATGACAGCACAGCAAAGACTGGGACCAAGCCTGCAGGTCCTTCCTGCAGTCATATACTTGTTTTTCTATCTTGTAAATAATCACAAATAAAAACACAAATAATACTGCGATATCTGACCCGGCACGTAAACTTAACTGATTATTTATTATTCATTATCTTTACTTTACTAGACTGTGTTTTTTTATTCTGTAATATTTAAGGAATGGCATCTTACGGAGAACAGATGAAACAAATCGGTATATACTGATTGGCCACTTTATTAGGTACATCCGCCTTGTAACAGTTTAACAAATCAGATGTAATTACTTGTGCACTGTGTTATAAAAAGAAATGGTCTCGTAGGTTATTTGGAATGTAATGAAGTCAAAATGACGTTTTACTGCCCCTGTTAAACAGAAAACTGGTTTTAAGAACACAGAATAAAATCTGTTGCTGCCGTTTGCTTTCTGTCATGATTTCTTTAGTTTTGCACAATGTCTAAATGTTCATAATATGTTAACAAACCTTTGATGCCAGTAAATATGATAATAATGTATATTTCATTTATTTTGTGGCTCCGTTTATCGTCTTCATCCTACTTTTTCCAGTCAGGGTTGCAGCGGCTGATATGGAAAGGTCTGACTCTTTTTGATCTCAGACAGAGTCCTAACCCATCCATCCATTTTCTGTCCTACTCTGGACAGACAGGGTCCAGAGCCTGTTCTGGAGACTACAGGTGCAAGGCAGGGAACACCCTGAAATAGTGTGCTAACCCATCACAGGGCACACTCATGTACAAGTCACTCACACATTCACACCTATGGGCAATTTGGTAACTCTAGTTAACCTCAGCGTGTTTTCAATCTGGGGGGGGGGGGGACCCCTGACAATAACTGCCCCAGTCTCAAGCTTCTCCTGGGGGTGGGGTTCTTATCCCCTTGTTGCATGCCCATACTATGTGGCAGCTAATTCGAGAGCATCTAACTAGGGAATGCCCTTCCCACCCAGTTCATTGAGTCGCACTGATGCTTTCCTAGCGAGTTTGATGCAAATCATACCAAGTCCTGCTGAGCGTCAAAGATTCCATAACATCATGTTTGTATATTTGTTCTTGGGGCAGTTTGCATGATTCTCGGTTGGAGTAAATTCCAAACCAGTCAATGCACATTCATTAACTCCAGCACATGGAAGTAGCTTTATTCATACTTAACTGTCAGAAATTCCCCAGACTGAAAAAGTAAACAAACCCACTAGATACCCACATAGTAAGGGAAGGGATGTTTTATTGTGGCTTCCTTGTCAGGTCTAATGGACATACAAGAGATCCACGCAATAGAAGCTGTAGCTGTGAGAAATAAAGCTGCCTTTTGCTGGGAAAAATAATTTATGCAAATCTAAGATCAAGGAACAGGCTAATGAACCCTCAAAATCTATTCACTGCGCCACCATAAACATCAAAGTTCCTCCTGACTGGAAATCTTCCATGACATTGTTCCATGGCACATTTTACTTGCTTTCTTGTAGTAAAATAAAATGGTTAAAGTGATTTTGGGATGAAGCAAGTACTAAATGTTTAATGCGCAGCCATGCACAATTTTTCTGAGAGCAATGCAAACCCTTGCAGGACATTTGATGCTTGTCACCGTTACAGGGCTATTATTATTGTTTCAGAGCAAATAAGAATGTTATAGAAAAAACTTTATTTAAGTAAACGTTCCTATTAGTATCAGCTTATCAGCTTCTGAGGCGTGTTCTTCCATTAACACCATTAAATGTTTTCAATTCAGGAATTCTCAACCTTACCCACCACAAATCCCAACTTGACCATTATGAAGTGTCAAGACCAGTGCCTAAAAACCCTGCTTTAAGTCATAGAACTGGACAGATATATGAGTGACATTATGAGAGGGATCTGTTTATAGATGTCATACTTTTAACAGGTCCCAATGAATGATCGCTTAAAATGTATAAGTCGATCGGTTAAAGAGAAACGTGTCACAACATGCAACGTCACAGAATCGCCTGCAATGACCTTCCCCTGAATACTGAATGAGCTATTCGACTTGCCTGGTTGTTTTCACCTCTACCATAGTACCAATTTAGCTGCTTCAGCACTTGTGATTTTAACCTAAGTGTGAAATGTAGTCTCTCTTTTTCAGTTGTGATCTAAGCATTTTGTATGGATTTTGGATTCCCTTGGCTATGACATAATCCTGAATTCTAAACAATACTCTGCTTCTACCAGACCATGTAAATACACAGTAGCCCCTCATATCCATGGGTGATTCATTCCAAAACCTGCCATGGATAGCCTAAACCACAGATAATAGTGAACCATCTGCGGACCCCATATATATCATGATATTCATGTAAATGCTCTCTCTCTCTCTCACTCGAATTACAGATATTTTAGTCCAATTCTCAAGAGATAGTATATCAATGAAAAAAAATTCATGTATCAAGAGATGACCGAGGATTGTAAATCGTGCTTTTTATACATCAAAGAACAAAGAAACAATGAAAAAAACATAGGCTACTGTTACACATTTTATATTATAAAATATTGTATTATGTTCCTGTACATAACCTGTAATCAGAAAATTTTATTTATTAAAAAATATCAGCCTATCATTATGGGTACTCATCAGCTTGCAGCCTGTATTCACTTGGCCTGCAGTTTGAAACTAAAGAATCATTTTCTTTTTGAATTTTCCAAGGGGTTACTGTTGTATATATATTCTGTTATTTCTATTGCTAAAAATGACAAATGTCACTACTACTTCCAGCAACCCCACTAACAGGTCAAGTCATGGGTAAGTTCCAATTATTCTTCAAACGCTGTCTTTTGACTTTTTATATTACTTAAGCAAAAGTACTGTTGTACGCTTAAAAGGAAACCTACTACTTAGGATTTTGCATGAATTTAAATGGGACAATAATGAGGACGGCATTCGCGTCAGTGTTCCAATCTCAAATAGGATCAAAATCATGCGTCTTTGTGGGAAGCTTCTTATTGTGGATATTAGCGTTAATGCTTTTTTTTGTGATTGGCAGTCTTGTTTTGAAGAATACAGACACTTGTAGAAGGTGATGTGCGGTTTATAAGTCTGCTGGGAAATAGAAGGCCTCTGCCTCACTCTCTGCATCTATTCCCATCTCTTCACCTTGGCCAGAAGGAATGTCTGGGGGAATTATATCCTTTTCAAGGAGAGGTTTTTCCTCCTGGACCCCCCAGGAGCATATTGCGTCATGGTGAGCCAGAGGGATAAGCTCTTGACCTCCTCCTACCTGCTGTTTGTTACAGATCGCAGGTTTCTGGGACTCCTCATCTTCACCAAGGGGTTCTGTTACTATAACTTCAACTGTAGCAATAACACAAGCAGAAGAGTTTTGCCTCCCTACAGCGGGTGACATTCCCATAACTTCCCAAGGACAAATGTCAGCGCAATTGCCATCCTGTGTCTTTGATGTGCTTTCAAGGTCGACTCTTTCCAACGAACACTTATTTGAACAAATAGTATCTACTCTGCTGTCAAAACATGCACTTCCTTGATTTGTAATAGTTTTCTTGAAGGGATGACTGATGGTAGAATAATTGTCTCTTTCTGTTCTTGTCTGCACTGGCTCTGCCTCTTCTGAAGATGTCTGAATAGCTGTTTGTTTCACAAGGCAAGGCTTAGCGCCAATGGATTCCCAAGAATTTATATCTACAGTATTTCCCTTCAGTGCAGGATTTTTTTCTGAATATACTTCTTCCAAATGATCTGTTCCTTCAGTTCCCTGCTGACTGATGATGTCATTTTCACTATGTTCCGTTATTGTCACGTCTAATTGTTTGTTCTCTTTATTACAAACGTTTTCATGATTTTTTTGCTGTGTTTTATTTTCTGTCAGTTTTATATCATCTGTAAAGGACTCCGAGGTGTTTTCGAAAGTGTAATCATTATTTTTCAAATTCCATGGACAAATTTCTGCAATGTTGCTTGGATTTCTCTGTGTTGTCTGTATCTCAGGAACATCCCAGGGACACACTTCTGCACTGACAGTTTTCAGATTTGATTGAGTTTCTTCATGGTGGTTTTCCCATGGACAGATTTCTGAATTACCAGTCTTCTGTCTTGACTTTTCAGTGACTGATGGATTTTCATTTTCGCTATTTTTCAACGAACAGATATCAGCCTGTAGAGATTTTTGTATTTTTGTATCTGGATCTGACACATCCCAGGGACAAATATCCGCCATATCCCCCAATGGTCTTTGCACTGTCTGCTGGGACATTATATCCCAGGGACAAATATCTGCCATATCCCCCGATGGTCTTTGCACTGTCTGCTGGGACTTTATATCCCAGGGACAAATATCTGCCATATCCCCCGATGGTCTTTGCAGTGTCTGCTGGGACATTATATCCCAGGGACAAATATCTGCCATATTCCCCGATGGTCTTTGCAGTGTCTGCTGGGACTTTATATCCCAGGGACAAATATCCGCCATATCCCCCGATGGTCTTTGCACTGTCTGCTGGGACTTTATATCCCAGGGACAAATATCCGCCATATCCCCCGATGGTCTTTGCAGTGTCTGCTGGGACATTATATCCCAGGGACAAATATCTGCCATATCACCCGATGGTCTTTGCACTGTCTGCTGGGATATTATATCCCAGGGACATACATCTGCTTTAACAGTTGTCTCAGATGAATGATCTTCATTAATAAATACATTAGTACAAGTAACTGCTACATTGATCATTTCTTTCTTTCCTCTGTCTCGATTCTGCAGAATTTCTTGTACTTCATTGTTTCTCTGATCACTTTTCTGGTTTGTTCCTGAGTTATCTAAATCCTCTTCCTCCCAGGGACATATATCAGTAAGCATTTTTTCCTTTTTTTGTGTGCTTTTTACCTCTTGCGGCCTTTCACTCAAATGTTTAGCAGAACTAATGCTGATAGAATTTGGGTTGATTTCTTTTATCTCCCAAGGGCAAATGTCTACCATAATGCTTTGTGGTGCCTCTGAAACGTCCCAGGGACAAACATCTGTCTTTGAAACCATATTTTCATGTTTAAAATTAGTCATGGTTGTTTGTACAGTGCTAGTTCCCTGACCTTCACTAATGTGCTCACTGTCTTTGATAGGAGGCTCTTCCTCCACTTCCCAAGGGCAGATATTAGTACGTAAGCTGGTCTGCCTTTTAATCATCTGTAAGTCTACAGTCTTCCATGGGCATATGCTTTCACAGATACTCTGTTGTTTTCTAGCCTTGTTCTTTAATTCGGCCTGCATGCGTTCTTTAGTATCTGTCGTCTCAGTCGCTGTCCCTTCCTGAAGTTTTCTGGCAGGAATATCGGCTGTGTTTCTTTGTTGTGTATGTAGTGCTAAATTATCTGATACAGGAATATACACCCCATTGTTTTCTTTCCTTAGAATCACAACATTGTCCATCATTGAATTTAAGAGATTTGAAGAAGAATAACCCGCACTATCTTCTGACTTGGATATCAACATTTCCACATTTGCTTCCTGCTCTTCTTCTGAAAAAATACCTTTGTCCTTACCACTGCACTTACTCGTTCTCTTCAAACCTTTTGTTGAGTTACAAGAGGTAACAGTAATACAGGAGGGCTGTGCTAAGATCGTGATGGGAGAATGAGGGGCACTGCCTGAGGCAGGAAGCTGAGCTCTGGCTAGTTCTGAGTCTGACTCCGACCCCTCAGTTTTTCCAGTGCGATACTCGCTTTTCTTCTGCTCTTTGCTCAATATGTCTTCTTGCACCCAAATGATGCTCTCCGGCGGATAGTCACATGGCAACTTTTCCACTGGACTGTTGTATTGCATTAAAGGGGATTCTGTCCTTTCTGTAGATTTTTGCCCATTCCGGGGGTAGATAGAATACGTGACATGTTTGTGACTTCGATTTTCAGCAAAACATACTTCTGCCTTGTCAGATAATTCAGACACATGTGCATTTAATGTCTGAGAACTGATTGTTAGCTTGTGTTTAGGATGACTCTCTTTCTGGCTTGCTCTACCGGCATGCTGGCTGTCATCTGCAGTGTAGTTCTTGCTTGGATGTAGAGCTGAACCATCCATGTTGCTTGTCATTACACTCAGTGACTTCTGCAGCTTTTTCGGCATAGGCTGCAGTAACTGATTATCAGCAGACAGGTTGTGGGCACTGGCAGATTTGTATACAAATAGTACAGCTTCTTCAGACTTTACTTCAGAGCTCTCGGAAGCTTTTTTGGTCAGCTTCCTTCTCATGGATGAGTTTAGCAGTGAAGAGTCTTTAACATCACCAGTGCATAGTTGGTGCCCTTGGCCACGTTCATAGGTACTGTGGGATTTGCAGCGCAGAAGAACACCTTTGTTGAATGATTCTTCTGAAGACCTGATGCTACCTGACTCCAAGATCTTCTTTTTGTATGAGGCTGGTTTGCTACCTCCTCCGCTATATTGTGAGACTTCCTCACGACTACATCGGCGACTCATAGACCCTGGAATCCTTGCGATGTGCTTCATGATAGACTGGCCCAATCCCAAATGAGAGCTGCGCTTTTTTGGCAAGTGGGGGTTGTTTGCACTCATCTTTTTGGTCTTGTGTATCTCCAACTGCGCATACAACTTCTTTAACTCATCCTAGGGAAGGAAGGAAAAGGAAAAATCCAGATTCTCAAATGCAAAGAGCAAAAAAAATCATGTAAGCACGATGATCAAGCTTATCATGACACTTTCAGGTGTACTAATATCGGTAATTTCAGTATCGGTCATGTGTTTTGCTAAATTGCAAATGGATTGTATAATGTTTGTACGGGCATGCCAAAAGTGTTTTAAAATGTTTCAGGTATATATTAAAATGTATAAATACCATAAATTTGAAATCGTTTTTAAAAATAATCTCACAAAATATTGTTATGATAAAACCTTTTACCCGTATTTCATCGGAGTCCATGTTATGCTCGTTCCAGGCAGAGGCGAAGCTGCTATTGAAATACGAGCGTGAGCGTTGGAGGTCCACCTCCTCCTCATATACTTCTACTGCCATCTCCTTGCGTATTGGTTGTGACATGTACAAGAACTTAAAAGGCAAGAATAGGCAGTCAAAGAAAACGTTGTAAGCTATTTATCTGGGTAGTAAGTGTATATTTGCTCAGACAAAAACACAATTAACATTAAATTAACATTAGAATATATGTAAATCAGCAGTAACGCAATAAGATTTCTTTTCTCCAAAAAGTTATTGATCTCATGGATGACTCTAATGCTTCTGTTCCAAAGGCCCTCTTCGGGGGTATCATAGCTGTTCTATGTACAGTATTAATAGTCATTATTTAACATAGTTGCTTTAGAAAAAAATTATTAGGTTTTGAGGTAGCAATCATCCAAGCAGTCAAGCCCACAAAGACATGGGTATGTCGTGTGGTTATTGCGAATACTGGGGTGATTTTAGGAGAGGTTCTGAAATGGCTTGACAGATATAATATAGTTTTTTTCCAAAGAATTTAAAGCAAGTATTTCACAAATGTTTTTTATGAAGCCAAGAGTAGTAAAAATGTCATGATCATGTACTGGCAGCACATTGCTGTGTCCGACACATAGATGAGAACCCAAGTGTCAAACAAACCAGTGTGTTTTTTTTCTCCTTCCACTGCCACTAATCCCCAAATTTCCCTGTAAACTAGAGGACCTTGCAGGGCTGAATGTAGATTGACATCATACCCAGAATGACATAATTACTGGTTAAGGGCCTTGCTCAAGGGCTTAAGAGAGCAGGATCACTCCTGACATTCAAACCAGTGACCTTCCGATTGCTGGCACAGAGCCCTAGCCTCAGAGCCACCTCTCTGCTTGCCGTGTTTAAAACGTATTCAGGGAAAGCTTATCCAGAGAAGAGCTCAAACTGAATATTACCTTGGGAATCAGCAGAAGTCCTAGAGTCACGGAGACGGTGACATGAGTATGGGTGAAAAACAGCAGTAACATCCAATCTGGGTGCAACAAGGGCAGAGCAAACCTGTTACGGAAAGATTGAGATTGTAGCCGATTTAATACATTTTTATTCCATAACTTTTCAGGTTTAGTTTTTGTTTCACATTTTTATTTCGCAAGTATGAAAATATTGCACTAAAGCACATCATTTATAGGCTGAGTGGAATGTGGGATTTTGAAATTTACCTGGTGACGTGGAAGGCGGATGAGAGGAGCAGCTCATTATGGATCGAAATGCCCATGTAGTGTGGCTCATGAAAGGCAGAGGGGATCATCCTGACGGAATTATGCAGAGAGCCTCCCCAACACAGGAAGAGCAACTCCGCTGCAAAGGAGAGACGGTGAAGTTTAAATTCCTCTCCAAAAATGCCACTGAAAGAAAGTCAGTCGGGAATGAAAAATTGAATTATACAGAAAAAAACTAAACAGAATTAATGAAATTAAACGTTTCTTTATCCATGTATATAATCTGCTGAAATATTTTTGACAAACTGAGCATTTTCCACATACAAAAGCCTGGCATAGAGTGAAAGCCCGCCAGGATTTAGGATGTGAGGGGTGTGACGGCTGTCTCACTCTAAGCTCACCTACGGCCATCATATAGTCCCAGCGATCTAAATCACACAGACTGAAGCTCTTCCCCTCTGGAGTGCTGGAGGTGATTAGCAAGGGAATGTTACGCTCACGGTTTTGCAGCACACTCGCCGTCCAGGCAGACAAAAACCAGGCAACCGTCAGCACGATTACTCCCAGCAGCCTCAACACGTGCTTGCCGGACATGTAGGGGACCCGCTGGGCGGTACGGGACAGGAACACCCTTAACACCCTTTGGGAACAGTGAGATATGCAGCTTCAGGTGTGACGCATGTCCAAGTTGATACACTATATTTTGAGAATCTCTGCCATGGTGTCAGAAATCCTCAGAAAATATAAGGCAGAATGAGTGAAGGTGATGAAGATGAGGTTCTACAAACCGGTGCATCTTCAGCGTTATAGTTCCATAAACAATGGCGAACCCCATCAGGCGCACCCAGCGAAGTAAGATGCAGCGGAAAGTGCTGGGCTTGAAGTACAAGATGAAGACCTGCAAGAGATGCCACACAGACCAGAGTGAATCTTGCGCTGTAGAATAGTCTGCGTTTTTATTATCATCATTTTTGTTAATAAAGTTGTGGCTCTGCGATTCCAGGGCCCTCAAGCCAGAAGGATTGCTACTTTTCTTTACAAACAGGCTCTGTTATCTAAATCAGCTGTCAAACTGCATAGAAAACACAAGTTAAATGTATGAATGATTTTATTTTAAACCCAAGCGATGAATAATTAACAAATGAAAACCTCAGACTTACAGGAAAGTACAGCAGCAGTGAGCCGAAGAGGATTGTTTCTAACAGCAACAGACCAGATGCTCTGATGCTCTGAGAAAGACACACACACACACACACACATACACACACACACACACACACACACACACGCTGTATAAAATAAATGTGAGCGGCACAGCTGCTATCCATCATGGAGCTGAGTCTGGTGAGAGCCCTGTTTTCTTGTTTTAGAAGTTATGTGCATGAATGTGTTGTTTGGCACAGTGCAAATGAAAACCACGGATTGAGACAGCAAGGAAACTAGTCTGCCAGTGCTGAAACTTGCACAGCCAAAACAGCAGTTTATTTTCCTTCTGTCTTATTAATACCATCCCATCCAGCCACCCCGTGACCTCTTTCCCCTGCGTGACACAACCAATGAAAGACGCTCAGTCCCTCTAATCCCTGTGTCACATGGTCCTACTTCCCAAGGCCTTACGCTTCCCACTGGAACAAAACCGACAGCATCTCTTACATGATATTGTGCTCATGTTTATATTTATTTATTTAGTGGAGACTTTCCAAGTTGTTTTAATATATTTCATTCCTTAACTATGCATTTTTTCAAGGGGAGGATGATGTCATATTTAATAACTGCCTTTTTTTTTTTTACACTGCTTCGAGACATACATGTTTGATATGTATCAAACATCCTCCGCTCCAGCTAACAGACATTTCAGACTATGAAATATATGTGAAATATAAAATCAACTAATTCAACAAGGAACTTTGAAATATATTTTATGAATATTTCATAACAATATTTACTAGATACTGTATGCCACTAATAAAATGAAAACAGAGTTTTTATACAGTGTTTGGTCGAACTGTTATATACACAGGGTGGTTTCCTTTATAATACTGAAATTGCACCGATATAATAACCTGGCATTTTCCATCTTCTAAAACCTTTATGGAACACACGGTCATGGATGGTCACGGTCACGCTCTATCCCAGGAGAACTGCGGACCAGTGCCTACAACTCAGTGAACCACCATGTGACCCTTAATAATAAAATTTCATTAATTTAGAATATATCCATCATGGAGCTGAGTCTAGTAGAATATACATCAGCAGTGAGCCAAAGAGGATTGTGTCCAACAGCAGCAAACCAGACGCTCTGATGTCCCCGGCGCTGAATTAGCTGCCCCCTGCTATGTCACATATGGGTTAAATGCAGAGGACACGTTTCGTTGTTGCGCACTGTGTGCTGTGGTGTGTCGACAACGACAATTAGTCGCTAAATTCTAAAATTCTAAATTCTAAAATATATGCACTATTGATGTATTAGTTACAAATGAAGAAACGCCATATTT
This sequence comes from Mormyrus hasselquistii, assembly GCA_026779605.1. Classification (NCBI taxonomy): domain Eukaryota; kingdom Metazoa; phylum Chordata; class Actinopteri; order Osteoglossiformes; family Mormyridae; genus Mormyrus; species Mormyrus hasselquistii. Next base: position 16,765,368 of record JAODKE010000044.1, read on the forward strand.
TACTCTTGGCCTAAACTTATTCAATTTAAAATAAATATAAAATCGCTTTGAAGCAACTTTGCACCAGATCAAAAGAAACAATTTTGATTTGAAAGTTATCAATATTTGAGATATTAAATCGCTCCTTATTACGAAGGAATGCTGTCCTTACCTTGTTCTGACGAAACTGGTAGGCCACAAACATATTGATGAGTACAAGTAGCATAAAGAGGCTCTGTACTGCTAGAACTCCCAACCGTAGGTACCAAGTCCCTTGCACCTTGCAAGGGGCTCCATCCTGACATTGCTTACAGCCTGGCCAGCAGGGCAAACACACGGGAATAGGAGGCGTGAATGCTTCCCCTGTATTGACGGTGCCATTCTCCCCAACCCCTAGGTATAAAATCAGGTAAGGAAACATTAATGAATGAAATCTCTAAAATCTTGGAATCTCCAACAGTATAAATTCATTATTGGAATCAAGCCATCTCCATGCAATGATATATTTTGATATTGTGGAACAACAGTCCTAAAATGAAAAACTTGATAGGGTATGCAGCAAGATGGTCTGCTTACGTGCATTTTGAGTGCCTAGTGGGAGGCTGTAGTATCCCTCTCTGCACAGGCAGGTGTACTGTCCAAGCCGAAAGCCCTGCCCATGGACGGGTTCACACTGGGTGTAAAGAAAAGAAGGAACATGGGTGCAATTTACATATAGCTTTAACCTCCATACGCCCCATCCATCTTCAATGGTCAGAGTCACTGGAGGACCTGGAGACTCTCCCAAACAGCACAGGGCAGTAGGCAGGGTACACCCTGGATGGGATGCCCGTCCACCGCAGGGCACAAGCCAGGGGACACCCTGGACGGGATGCCAGTCCATCACAGTGTCAGGGTCGGCTCTTGTTGTTCCACTCTGTGTCCCTTCCCCGTTTGGCCAGCAGGTGGTGCTGGTCATCCCGTCCCTCATGTTGTCAGTCTTGTATTTCCCTGGTTCCCTGTTGGCCACATGGCTCAATGTGTTGAGCATGTGTTTGCCTGTGCTCCTCTGTCTATGTCTGAATCCCACCTCCTCTGTTTTTGTAGATTTTGTTCTCTTTTATTTCAATTGTATCAGTTTTCTAGTCCCTGTGTTTTCATTTGTGTTCAGTTTTGGTTTTTGCCTTTGATTGTGTTTTTACTTGTCAGTTTTCCCCATTGTTAGATTCTGTTTTCCTGATTGCCTGTTGTCCTGCACCCTGCCCGACTGTCTCACTCCTGCTTGTCATTACCCTGTTCAGTTTTGTATTTAAGTTCCTGCCTGAGTTTAGTTCCTAGTGGTTCATTGTTTGTGAGAGTTGAATGTTAGTGTAGTTTTGAATATTCTGTTTGTAACCCGCCTCTCTTGACCCTTTTGTAAATTTAGTCTTTGTTTGTCCCCTTCTGTTTCTGACCCCTCTTGGTCCTTTTGGTTTTTGTTATGTTCTTAGTGTTTCCTGTTTTGTTAAATAAACTTCTGTCTGGTGGTGAGCTTTTAGGGCCCATACACTCACAATGGGAATAAATCTACACCACAGAAAGTAATGGAAAATATGCATGTAACTATGAATAGCACTCATAATTTATTTCGGTGAGCTATTCTTTTTAAATTAATACTGTAGTTTAGCCATCATTGGCTTCTCAAGTGGCTCCTCAGAACACCAACCACGTCTGATCATCCATATGCCTGGAGAAGTTCCTGTATGTTCAAATTACCCAATTAATTAAAATTAATTATCATATGGGTTTTTACACACATTTTATTCATAACTTCAGATCTGTAGCAGCTATTATCACCACAGCTGATAAAGGGTATTATAAACTGGAATCTAAAAGCTCATCAATTTTTTGAGAATTGTAAATGAGCTTTTAAAATCCTCAAATACTGGCAGGCAATCCATTCCACAAACCCTTACATAAATCAGAATTTATGTAAGTAGGATTTACCTTCCCATACCATTTAAGACCCCTTATAGCAAAAAACACATAAGCCAAATTATACTAGCAATAAACAGTAAAGAACACCTATTAAATAACTGAAAAGCTCAAGAATAAAATTATTTATGGATGTATGTTGCCTTTTTGCATTAATACTTGTATTTATTTAAACTTTATGTATCCTGGATGTTCTTTGCATAAATCCGAATTTACTGAAGTTGACCTCAAAAAGTCAAGATGCACCTGTGTATTGATCTTACTGAGGCATTTACATAAGAACTATACAAACAAAAGGAGGCCATTCGGCCCATCAAGCTGGCTTGGGGAGAACTTAACTAATAGCTCAGAGTTGTTAAAATCTTATCTAGCTCTGATTTAAAGGAACCCAAGGATTC
>JAODKE010000044.1:16767797-16792154 GCA_026779605.1 Mormyrus hasselquistii
TAGCTCAACTAACCTTTCCTCGTATGACATTCCTCTAAGACCAGAAATCATTCTTGTGGCCCTACGCTGCACCTTTTCTAAGGCCACAATGTCCTTTTTAAGATAAAAATTTATGGTGAAGGAGGAACCTTCTGAAGTAGGAGACCCTTAGCACCATATGTTCCTTACTTTTGACATCCTTGTTCAGGCTTACGGTAGCTTTGACTGGTTAACAGGGCCTCAGGGTGTATGGTTTGCTGCATTTCAGACTATTGCTGCATTTGGTCTTCAGTATAACGTTAACTGTGAGGGTCATGGACAGGAAGACCCATGACCCCAGCCTGATACAGAACCTTCATTAGGCTAACTCTAAAACGCTGGCATCTCAGTCTTGAAAACCTCTTTCTTTCCAAATGTGGCAGATGCCCTAATTCATAAAGATGGCTGACGACTGATCCCACCACTGGGGGGTGCTGTACTCTCTGTTCGGCACTGGGCTGTCCTCCTACAGCCTTCTTGTGTACTCACGAGATTGTGTAGCTAGGCAGCATAATTCTGATCTGTTTTTAACTGTCGGTTTTAAAACCAATCCACGCTTTAGCTGGAGTTCCACACCTTGGTTAAAGAAAACCAGGTGAGTGAAAAGTGGCCATTCACAGAGTCCATCTCTTACTGTCATAAGATATGGGCTCTGTGGATGAACACTTTTCAATGTAGCTATTTCTTTCAAACTTGATTGTTGCGTCATTTCTACTATTAACATTTTTTAAACACACCTGTTGTACTGATGGAGTAGAACATTGAAACAGACTCACAGTCCTGTACTTGTCTTTTCATACAAATAGTGAAACATTTATTTTGATGGCGAGCTTCTTTAAATTGCATTTACCCTTGAAACATTGAGCAAATGTTCTCCCTAAATTATGGTTCAATGTTAACTACCACTTATATTCATGGGGTGATATAGTGGTTCAGCAGTTGGAAGCCCCACCACTGCATGAAGGAGGTTTGCGTGTTCTCCCCGTTTTTCTGTGGGTACTCCAGTTTCCTCCCATAGCCCGGTGTCTCTAAAGTGCCCACGGTGTTTGACAGTATCCGTGCCGATATGTTCTCTGTGACATAGGCTGGCATCTTGTCCAGGATGGTACCCAGGCTAGTGCCCAACTCTGGACCAGAATGTGTTCAGAGGATGGAGAGATTACTTCCACGCTTTCCAGTTGCGATGAGGACTCATCAAAATACAACTGGAAGAAAATAACCTCCATTAAACTAGTTACAGTTCATATATAAAGTGTCGACATGTTCATTTAGGTCTGAGACTGCATACCTTTAAAAGTAGTATCTCACTAAAAAGCTCAGTACAAGTAGTGACTGAAAACAACACCCCCCCTCGCAGAAGAGATCAGTCTGCTTAACAGGGAGGGGTCGCAGTTTCCAGATTATTCTTGTTAATCCTGCAGATCATGCCCTCGCTTCCCCAAACACATTTTTAATAAAACAAAAAAAAATCTAAAATGAAAGGGAGTGGATTAGGTTTTTCATTTTGTATCCCTTACTTTATGCCATTTAAAATGTAATTGTAGCAATAGAAATAGCCATTACATGACTTACATGTCAGAACCATTATATGTCAGATGAATTTGGTATTGTATGATTCACTTATTTCAAATAAACATTTTAAAAGGTTTTCAATTCTTTTTAAGCAAAAGATTAGCTTTAGTGAATGTTAACTCTGAATGTTTAAGAGCAGTACAGTGGCACAGAGGCTCACTGAATGGTACTGTTAGCTCACATCTCACTGGCAGGGGTTCTGCCCTGCGGTGTGTGTGCAGTTTATATGCTTTTCCTGTGTTACGTGAGGGTGCTCTTTGTCTGCCACTCAGACACGTGTGATTTGGCACATCTGTACATTGTGTTTCGGTGCGTCCCATCGTATGGCCATTCTGTCCTGAGAGATTCCAGTGCGGCCCCTGGAAGAGGCTCCAGATCAACGTCTTGACCCTGTACTACAGGGCTGCTCAATGTTATCCGCAAGGGGCCAGTGTGTATGCAGGATTTCGGGGTAACCTTTAGGTCAGCTGTTCAAAGCCAGGTGGGAGAACTCTTCAGCCAATCAGTCCTCTAATTAGTAATCTAATTAAGGAGTTACAGTGCAAATCTGTATATGCAGCGGCTCTTTCTGGATAAGATTGACCACTGCTGTACTGGATAAATCACTGGAAGATGGATGGATTGTCAAGCAACTTAAAAGGATTCCATTTGCTTAATTTGAATTTGCATGGATTTGTCTTTCGATTTTAAATTCAAGTGAGAGATCAATACACTGTTTTCAGAGCAGTCAAATAAAAAATATTAAACAAATATGTATAGATGCATATAAAACTTCAACCAAAAAATAAACAGCACTTACCATACTATAGCTACAGCTACAGATTTTACTGTACCAAGGTAAATACTGTCATGAAGTATATGAAATATATTTCATACCACTACTGCTGTTCTAAATAATTCATATTTTGCAAATACAGTAAACCGTTATTTATAATGTACTCTTGTAAAAAAGCACAATATGGCATTACAACTGGATGGTCACCTGACCCCTGAATCTAATTCAGACTCTAGGCTACCCTTATCCTACACTGGAAATGTTTAATCCATCCATCCAATTGGTTAGAAGGATTAAGAAATTAAACAATATTCATTACAGCTTTCTGGATAATACTGTTTGCCTTTAATTCTGCAATTATTTGTTATTGAATATTAAAAAACAACACGGCACAAAGAAAACTAAAATACATTACTAAATACTAAAATATATTTGAAATCTTTTTAATGAAGAACAATGACTGACCTTTTTCCATGCCAGTGTTGGAATCAAAGGTTGTTTTTAAAGTTATCAATTAAATGGTTCCACACAATCGCTGTCTCCCTATATATGTATTATATTTTGATTATATTACATCATATAAAAATGTATTTTTCATTCAAAAATTTCATTCAGATGTTGAATCTATATTCCTGCAATTGTGATCATAACTACTCACTGACTCACCTTGACGTTGTCATTATTGGTACATATGAATCAATGTGTTTGAATGCACCCAGTACATCTGTCCGTTTGGTATGATCACTTCATCTTGGACTTACATGCATGGTTGTGCGATTGCATCGATGTGTGTTGGAGAACCAATCTTTTCTTTGCGCACACTGGTCCACATCAAAACTTTGTAGACTGACATCTATACGGATCACTCCCCTGGAGTAGGAATACAAGCAGTAAATACATTTTTTATAATGAGTTAAACTGAAAGTGTTCAATGCAACCCCAATGTAAATTGGTGTAGTGTAATTTTCACTATAATACAACACACATAAAACAATACAATCTCCTAGCTCCAGTAATGAAATGCTATTCTAATGTACAGCTGAACATGTTGACCAACAGAGCTAGTCAATCCTAAAGGGTTAGAGGGGGTTGCAATACAAAAATACAGTCTGAGCACACTGCACTGCAGATGTGGCGAATGAGTGTATATGAGGATCCCAGAAAACCACAGCTAAAAGACTGAATGCAAATTTCAATAATATCAACTTTATTTATTAAGGAAAATTCTTGAATGCCAAGGCAAGATGTTAGATTTTGTATGGGAGGTGCTTACATATGGTAACATAGATGTCCTACGGAGTAAATATTAGATACTATAACGAATTAACATATAAAATATATAATATGTACTCAATATACCATATTACTGATGTTTATGCAATCATTTAAGACAGATCATTAATAATGATATATAGCATACTGTATAGGTGCATGCATACAGTATGGTTTTGTAATGATGTATGATTAGCATAGAAATGTTAGCATGCTATTGGTGTTATCGTTTGGGTACACAAGACACAATAATTAAAAATTCAATCATTCATATATAATAAAATGTAATGCTACTTGCTACTAAAAAAACTGCATCAGAAATTCAGGTTGTACATTATATCAGAATATAACTCAGCACTGAGGGTGGTCTGCGCCTCAGCAGGTGAAGCCTTTTCACTTCTGTGTCTGTGACTGGAAGGTCTCTGGTCTGAGCTCTGGCCTTGGCGGAATAGTCACAGGGCACCAAACCCCCTGAAATACTCCAGAGGCATAGGATAGGTGGCCTGACCCTGTGATCAAACCCTCACAGCTTCACTCTGTACCGTATGTATAAAAGGAGTTCAAGACAGCATAGGATGCAAAAAGCTGCAGTCCAATGGTCCAATGTGCCTGTACTCATACTTATGCAGATGGAAAATAGGTGATCATTTCATTCTCATTTCAGTTTTTACAGTGCTAAGCTTCGCTTTTTTGAACAGAAAAACAATCTTGAACATAGAGTATAAGTGAAGTAAATGAAGTATAAAATTTATAAAGCACATTGTTACTGTTTTTTTATATGTACCAGAATGCTAAATCGTTGTTTAGATCGTTGATTTTTAAATCCTGGATTAATCCTGGTTCTGCTAGCAGAAGGCAGCGCTGAGCAACAGGATGCTTCAAGGTTCAACATTTCTAAGACAGCAGCACACAAGAACAAAATGAAGCAGGAGACACTGGAAAGAACCAAAAACCAGCTAGATAGAGGGCGGAAGGAACTTTCTAATGCCAGAGATATCCGACAGTATCTCATGAATTGTGAAAGGACATCGTGACCTTCAAAAGGAATTGGAAACGTATATTGCACGAGTGAAGTGCACTGCTAGGACAGGTCGTATCAGGCTACTAGAAGCAGGACTGAAGTCCCATATAGCAAGGAAGAAGCCCTTCATTGATTAGAAACAGAGAATGACCAGGCTGCAGTTTGCAATACAAAATATATGACAAAAAACTGTGCTGTGGTCTCTTAATTCTTTCCATGGCTTTGTGTGTGTGTAGATTAGGTTTATATTACATTGTGGGGCCCAAATACAGTAGATGACTTGAGAATGGGGGATGGAATGGGGAGTTTTTTTGTAGTTTGGGGTCTTTAATTATGATGAAGTGAAATTAGGACAAAAGGTAGCCATTTTGGCTTTTATCAGTGGGGATGAACTCCGGGAAACAGAATGGACATAGTTTGTGGCGGTATACCAAGGTCAAGCTGTGGGGGGGGGGGGGCAAGGGTGAAAAGAGGAGGCTGCTTTACAACAATAATGGGATGTCAGCAGATTTATACGACCTTTCACATCTTAGCACTGCTGAACATTCAAATGCAAACCAATGGGCTGCCAATATAACAACAAAAACAAATTTGAATGCAGTCAGTATACGGACTGGCCACTAAAAATCTAGCAGAACTCCTTACCTGCACAGCACCACTCTAGTCATGAAAGTACAACAGTATCTGTACTTCCTGTAGTGCAAATATTCCCCCCTGCCACGTGCTACAGGGGAGCCACAGAGAGTGATGGGACAAGCTGTATGATTGTCGGGATTGAGAATTGCACACAGAACCTTGTTTGGGTCTCAGAATACAATAGAAAAAGCCATTTGTGGCAGGTTTGGAACGGCTGCCTCTACCAATGTATTTATTCTGCTGTTCGATGCCACTTTACCATTTACTACCATTGTTTACATATAGTATATTCGGGTATTGGGCAGATACTGTATGAATGTGGCCCCCCTCCTCTTGTACTCTCCCGTGTTTTGGAACTTTTATATTATTTATTATTCTGAATCCCTCCCTTTGTTACTTGGGTGAAAATAGCCTGGAAGGAAAATTCCCTATTGGGTCTGCATGCCTAAATACACAGCCAGGCACCAGAGCTAAGCTTGATGATGGTCATTTAACCCTAACATTGGGAGACAGCATATAACACGATACCGTTATGTGCCAGAAATGCAGAAGGCAGCCAGTCAAGTGAATACTGAAAGGTGCAGAACTGACCGTTTGATAAGTGATATCCAAAAACATTCGGCCATAGAACAATAAGGTTAATATAAGGCAGGGCTATTCAAATCACGGTCCTCAAGGGCTGAGCACTGCTGTTTTTCCAGTTTTCCTTTAACTGATAGCCAGTTGTGAAGCCTCTGGCCAATTAGAGCCAGAAATTATTAAGATAACTACCTGGGAGACTTGAAAACAAGGGCCAGATTTGAATAGGGGGGATATAAGGTATCTAAGACCAGGGATATAAATACTGATGGTGTGACAGTTCTGCTACCTGGCATTTTACTTTTGCTTTTCTTCACTCCTCCAGCAGACTGACGGGATACAGAAAGAACAAAATATCCCTGATCCTGCCTCCCCACTGAACTAGCAATGGCTGGCAACAGCTACAGCAGTTATTCAGTAGTATTTCGTAGAACAGTGTTTAGCAGTATATGTTCTCAGATTGCAATAAACCCCTTTAATTTACTTGACTGCAATAATAGCTAATTAAACAATAGTACAAAAGTGGCTGAGTACTGTGGAACGGAGTTGGACTGATGTTCGTAAGCTTATCTTGGATTAAAACCTGACTTTTGAAAAGAAGGATAAGTGTGTGAATTTCCCTAGTGAATGAATAATGTATGACGCAATCTAACAGCTTACATGGGAAGAGGGATTTTCACCCTTCCCTCAGCTACTTGGTGAATCTTCCATTTGGAGAGAGAATTATTCAAGGCATATATATTTTGCTCCATTTCATTTGGGAGTTCCAGGTTTAAGAAAGGTCAAAAACCTCTACAATTAGTAATGTAAACATCTGCATTACAAAACTGTTAAATATGTTTTAATAAAAAGACTTTTAGTAGTATAGATTCACACAGAATCACTGAAAAGTATTCATGAAAGACGTTTAGTTACAGGCTAGTATTCTTATTGGCAGTATTCTTTCTGTTCATTTATGGAATTTTATCGCAAACAAAAGTGCATTGGCAACCCACTGCTAGATGGAGTTACTATATGCAGGTACACAGACAATCAAATCCATTTTTACAAACTTTAATATGAAGACTGGTATAAAGTCATTTACATCATCCAAGCAATATAACAATACAGTATTCTCTTATATTATAAAAACATCTATTCTTATGATGTGTATTTTTTCAGTAGCCGCTCAGAAGTTTGACTGAGACCATAACAATTGTGATCCATCTAACTCTTTTCTGGGTATGCTCACATGGTGCATGGCAGTGTACCCACACGATGGCCATTTTAGAGTTACCAATTCACCTAAACCACAGGTCACAGTAAAAGTAAATATTTACATTAGCAGTGTACCAGGAAAGGATGTGGTAATTTCACAGATCGGCCACTTACCTGAACTCCGGGCTGAGATCAGGTTTGAGACCATAGAAAGAAGTAGAAAGCGATAGCAGCCAATCAGGAAGGAACTGCCCCTTGTCACACTCTAGAAAAGGTGCACTGGCCCAATGAACTTCATCTCTATTAGTCACATAGCTGTCACCTCGTCCCCATTTCGGCGTCTCCAAGGTATTTAGGTCATTAAAAAGTATCCGTTTGGAAAGTGTGGGAGGTTTTTGAGCAGAGGACTTCAGGGCAGTGTACCAGCTGCCGTCAAGTGCTGGGGGTGATGCATGAAGGTCTTGCCATGCTGAGGAAAGATCTTGCAGGAGAATGTCCTTGGACTTGTAGCTGGGGTGCTTTGCCTGGAGCACAAGCTGTGGCTGCAGTGCCGAAGGTTGCGTATCAAAAGCAAGGAGGGCACGGCGAATGAGGGGATCGCTCTCCAGCAGACCCCGTACCAAAGCATGGTACCACTCCAAATCTTCCTTTATGCTGCTGTCCCGTAAGTCATTTGCCTGAAAAATCATGTTAAGGAAATTGGCAGCATTAGTAATGGCATCCACAGCTGGGCGCAGCAAGGGACTGAGTTCACCTGCAGGTCTTTGTCGTCCAGGTAACTGATATGCTTTAGAACAATTCGCCAGGGAGAGCAAGGTGGCATTGCCGTTGTATAAATATGCTTCAACCAGTCGCCGGTTCTCTTCATCTGAAGAACTTACACCAGTCTTTGAATTCTGAAAGACAGATGAGGGACTGACTGTCCTTTTCATACTTGCAGGGCCTGTGGAAGGCACAGAACCAGCAGTAATATCTTCTTGGAAAACTGGTATGTTCTGTGCTGAAAGGAGAGGAGCTAGGACCAGCATAGCCAAGAATTCCATTTTTATGCCAGGTATATATAAGTCTCTTCAGGTTTGCTTCCTTCAGAAACTTTAATTTCCTTCTTTAACCCTGTATATTAATTCACCCCATGTCCATCTGGTCCCTTTAATGGACATGCCAGGGAATTACACTCAGCTGCTGAAATTCTCAGGGTGCCTCAGAGAGTCTTCTATACTTCAGAGTGATCTTCTAATATTTCAGACTGAATCTGAAAGCCATGCAAACCATCCACGCGACTGCAGTAAAAAGCTGAACTATTGCTGTATCCCAAAGAAAAGGATAGTCTCCCCCTGTGTGCTGCAGATTTCAATGCCTCTTGTCACCCTTCGCGTCTGTCACTAGCTCACCATCTTACATTTAGTAATTCCCCAGTAGTAAATGGGCGCATGTCACAGCTACAGAATCACTTAGCAAAAGAGGATGGGAGCATTTCCGTGTCAGATACTAAGGCATGATGGAGCGATGGTTAATCCTCCATCAATGCATGCGTAACTGTTCTACATTCCCCGGATTAGCCAGCAAGCTCTGTCTGTAAAAGCATTGATCTTTTTATGGCGATGGTAATAAGTGGGGCTGAAGTGATATGTGAAAGCAGAATGAATTAGCAGGATTCTGTTAGACTCGGGGCCGACAAGGAATTCAGGCCATTTCAGTGTTGCTGCTGTGGTGCCATGGAAACAGCTTTTGGAGAAACGTCTACATTTTTGTACCACACTGCCATCCCATGTTAGCAAGTGTCTCGGTAAGCAGCCAGTAGAATTTGGATGATGATTTTTTTTAAATAAAATTTACTACTTTCCATCCATTCATCTTCTAACTGCACACCCAGTTTAGAGTTGCACAAGGCAATGGAATCGTGTGTCAGTCCATTGCAGAACACACACACACACACACACACACACACACACACACACACACACGATCGCACATGAGCAGTTCAGGGACACCTATTTGAAAAGCCAAGTACCTGAAAGAGCCCCAGAGGGGACATGCAAGCTTCTCCAGTCCTGGTTGTGTTAGGGACTACAGAGTGCATTTCCAAATTCATAATCCACATAATCCCTACCCTACCCTCACCCCTCACCATTACAATTATTACAATTACTAGATGGATGAACTGGAAAGCCAATAAACGTGTTTTTACCTGAATGCTCCGAGTCCTAGTAATGACATGTGACTCTGACACTACACATATTCATTTATTGCACATTCCTCTTAGTTTCAGGGTTTTGTCTTAGTTCATTTCGATGGTCATTTGGCTTCCATCTTAAAGCTGCAGTTCATTTCAAGCATTCAGTCTTAGCACCATCAGTCAGTTAGACCATTAGTCACATTATTATACTTACCTGTTACCTCAGTTCAATTTTAAGAGTTTGGTTTACCTCCTGCATTTGAGCTACTGTATGGATTTTTTGTCTTGTGTCTCTGCCTTTGGTTTTACCGTTCGGATTTGTTTGCTGAATGTCACGAGTTCTTGTTTAGATTTATGGCTGGACGACGCTTCCAGTCCTAAGCTCCGTTACCTACTGTACAGTTGTCCATTGTGACTCGGCCCCTTGTTCACTTTTCTGGCCAGTGTAATGATTGTCCTAACATGCCAGGTCATCTTCTCTGAATCACCGTTTGATTCTTGTGATAGAGACCAGATACAAACATTGAGATAGGAGGGACACTCAGGGAACTTCCCCTGCCCTTGCGGAAATACTCTGTTTCCACTAATATATGTGGTATCAATGCATTACTTTGGCTGGAAGAACTGCTGATATTACTTCCTCTTGTTATGATTGTTATTATCAACACAACCGATTTCCAGTTTGGAGAGAAGTCCTCTTTTTGTCCCCCCCCCCCCACCCCCGAGTCTAACAGATCTGACTTGGGTGCCCCTGAAGTTGTTCATATTGCTGGCATCACAACAGATACTGTTTGATTGTTTGACTTACGAGATGAGTCTGGTTTAAATATCCAGTCAGTATCAATGCCTGGTGTAAGCAGATCATTCATTATGACCAATGTAAGTTCCTTACTCTTACTGTGGGTGCTTTTAAATACAAGGAAAGGCTCCAAGTACAGAACAGACGGCTGCTGTTTTTTTATTGCTTTAGCACTCGTCCTGAAACATGCTTAACATTCTCACAACTATAAGAGCATTTTTCAAAACAGTTTATGGATATAGTAGCACAACACTATGGTTTAGCTGCAAAATGCTATAACTTATGGCAAGCCATTTTGGCTTTAATTCTTTTTTTTTAATTTCTTGATATCAGAAATCCAGTTAAAGCTAGTTATAATGTGTATTTCTGATATCTGATTTTTACTAGTGAAAATGCACATTATTGTTATAGAAAATTCAAAAGGTTTTTCTCATTTGTTTCAATGGGAGCTGGAATTTAAACTGACAACACATGATGTTACAGCGCAAATCTGTTCTAACAGAACTGACATATTAAACTCAAGTCCAAATCAATGTGGAATTGCGTGATTTTTAGTGAGACAGGAAAAGCACTACGCAAACTACAACATGAGAAGCACTACATCTTTTGAGTGGGTTCTATTCTGTGAAATGGTCAAACTGGTTTTCAAATCAACCAATTAATTAAATTAAACTTTTTATACATTCACGCATTGCACGGGTCAAAGCTTTAGATTCTAAAAATCTAAAAATATTTGAGAAATTATCATGTACAAACAGCATAGTTTTTTTTGTTTTTTAATTCAGTTTTGCATTTCATAAACTGTCTGTAGACACGCTGCCTTCAGTGTTCCTCTTCGTAAACCTAATCCGTTATATTTGTGCTATATGCATGCCTGGGTACATGGTGGCTGTGGCTCATTACTCCCAACTAGATGGTACAATCTGTTCAAAAAAGGCCTTAGAGCATGTCTCAAAGTAAACCTAGAGCACCATCTAGTGGGGTCAGAAAATAAAGCAAATGGTTCATGAAACATAGTTTTGATTATTACTGCTTTTTTTTCATTACTCCCAATTACATTATTTATTAACATGTTATTTAATTTAATAACATTTGATTTAATATTATTACATTTTTGGCCAATGGTATCACTTTTTATTGCTTATAATTAATTTTATTTGGCATAGGTTACCAAGTTTTGAAGTCTCATTCCCCTAGCCCTATTTATCCCATTGAACGCATGTATGTTATTACAGAGTCCTCACGTAATGACATGCCTGTTTCACAATGTGCAGACTTACAACCACCTGTACAAAAATTTTGGTCATGGAAATGGCTGTGTGGCATCTCAGCGTCAATGATCTCATCACCCTTTCTTTGTCTGTCTTGTTTGGGCAATAGCTCAGTATTCAATACACTAGCGTATGTAATTACCAAGACTACATATTTTTATGTACGCATTTTTACGTTCTGTGATATGTACAAGTTAAGTAAATTATAACAAAGTTGGAGTTTCCTTTATACCTTTTCATTCAGAATTAATAAAAACGGTTACCTGTATTTACAGTATGCAAATCTAAGTAATGTATATTAGAGCTGATTTCCTCTATTATTACAGTAGCCTATACTATACTGTATAAACATTTTTATATAAATGTATATAAAACATTTATATACATACTAAAAATGTTATAAATGGTGCAAAGGTCACATTAAAACAATACCACTACCAGTACTGTTCGCTTGAATTATCGGTAAGGGGCAGCTCCTTGATTGTCAGCCAATTCACTTAATGATCTAGCTGTAGAAACGGAACTATACACTGTGTATTCTTTATTGATTGTAAACACAAAACTACATAGTTTAGATAGCATCAAGTCTGGCTGAGCAATGAAGCCAAACATGTCTGTCTGTGTAAGAATATCGCAACAATCTCTTTTCTCATTATATTTTTCTTTTACATTGTTTTTGAACAAAGTTGAACTGAGGAAAAATGCTTGCTTGATGTCCTTAAGTTTAATATGTTAATGAAAATTATTAACTTAGACTTCGATGTCTTTAACCACAAACTTACCTAACATATTCTATTCACCATTTTATTGAAAATAAACCCATAGAGTGGAAAAATGCATAACAATGTGATCAAAACCAGTTCTTGGCTGTCATGCTATTATCTGCCTTCTGCGAACAAATGGCATTCGCGATCCAAGAGATATCACAGTAAAAAAACGTATGACTGAAAGCGATCGAAAGATTCCCCACAGCCACCACTCCCTCTTTAGGCTATATATTCTCAGTCTGTTTTTCTGTCTCTCACTTTCTGGAGCGCTTAGCTGTTGGATCAACATCTTGAGAACTTTGGAAGACTTGACAAAATCCACGATGAGCTCCATGTCTACTTATTCCTTCGGCTATAGAACCTCACCTGCGGTTCTATCTGCTAGGCCTCCCAGTGTATATGGCGGGGCAGGGGGTAATAATGTCCGTATCTCCAACTTTGGAGGAACGAACACTGGCTTTGACCTTGCTGATGCGCTTGGAGGGGGCAATGTCGGCTTTCCTGAAGTTGGACTTGCTTTCAATGAAAAAGGCACCATGCAGAACCTGAATAGGCGCTTGGCAAGCTACCTTGAGAAAGTGCGGTCCCTAGAAAGTGCAAATACTAAACTGGAGCTGCAAATCCGTGAATGGTATGAAAAGAAAGCTCCGTTGTCCAGAGACTACAGCCACCAGGAGAAAACCATTACTGAGCTTCGCAGAAAGGTAACCTTTTTAAAGTATAATGACAAATAAAACATGTGATGCTCATTATTTTAAGGTTCTTTTCAAAGACGTCATCACTTGTCATCTAGACAGCGTTTTGAAATAAGATTACTGTAGGTGCACAATTTCAGATTGTCCTGTCTTGTATCACTGGCATTTATCCTTGACCCTGTGTCTACTCCTCAGATTCGAGATGCTATTTTGGAGAATGCCAGAATCATTCTGGAGATAGACAATGGAAAGCTGGCTGCTGAAGACTTCAGAATCAAGTGCGTAAAACTGAGAAGAAACCATGTTATGCAGCATTGACTGTACACTGTGCCTAAAACGTCTCGATAATTCCATTCACAGCACTAGTATTTACTATACTGCTTGAATTAGTCTAGCAATACCTGTCAGGTATGTATTATGTATTATGAGTGCAGCATGGTGGTTCAGTGGGTATTACTATAGCTAGCCTCTTTGACACTGACCAGACATCTTTTTGGGTGTCCTGTGACTATTTTTCACGTGATAGACTGGCATGCTTTCCAAAACGCCCCCTGTTTTGTGCCTTGGGTGACCTGGGATTGTAGGATTGGATAAACAGCTATAGAATATGAATCGATGTATTATGACCTGCTGAAATTAAGCATTTATTTTATCTAGGATGGAGACTGAGCTCGATATGAGACTATCAGTGGAGGCAGACATTGCCAGACTCAGAAAGGCTTTGGATGATGTGACAGTAACCAGGTCGGACTTGGAGATGAAGATAGAACGGATGAAGGAGGAGTTAATCTTGATGAAGAAGGAGCATGTTGAAGTAGGTGGTCAATGTCCAGTGACATTTCTTTTTTGTTACCCTTTGTTTTCTCCCGGTTGCATTAATTGACATAACTTCTCCATTGTGAAACCCAGAGTATGGCCAGCCTGAGGGCTGAAATGAACGCCAGCTCAGTAAACGTGGAAATGGATGCGGTACCTCAGTCAGACCTGTCGGAAGTCATGGTGAAGATCAGAGAGCAGTACGAGGCCATAATCCTCAAGAACCGCCAAGAGATGGAGACATGGTACAAAGGCAAAGTAAGCACAGGGACTTGGACATTTCAAATAATAGGGTTTTCACTTACAGAACCAAAGGAGACTGTTTTCCTTAGAATGATGATTTGAATGTACTTCTTCATATTAGTGGTTCTCTCTTCCCCACAGTATGAGGAGTTGAACAAGCAGGTTTCCCAGCACACAGAGCTTATACAGACATCCCGCTCTGAGGCCAGTGAACTAAGGAGAACCCTAGAGACACTGGAAATTGAGCTGCAGTCCGAGCATAGCCGGGTGAGAATTTCAAAATGTTAAAATGCTTTTAAAATGCTTATATGTTTCAATTAGTACTGTATAGGCGGCAATGACTTCACACAAGGACTCTAAGGATGTCACAGCATTTATGTTATTTATTGTTACACATTGGAATAGAAAATAGCACATCACCTAGCTTCTGTAGTTGAGAGTGATATACATAAGCATTTTCAAAATCTCAAGAAAAGCAAGTTAGCAAGCATTTTCTTCAGCTAACTGTTATTGGACATGACAAATATCCATATACACTCCAGTCTTTCTAGAGTATGACTCCCCAGCTAGAATGCATTACCTGCATACCATTTATCCATCATCTAGCATTGGAAGCATTTCATTTGTACTATAAGCAGTCTGTATGCGTTCACACAAATTTGTCAAAAGCGAGATTCAATAATATCAAAATTTCTCTTTCCAACCGTCAAGCTGAGTGTTGAATAATCTTTGAAGGCTGCTTCCAGAGCATTGTGAAATTAATAAAGCACGTGATCCATTGTCATTATGCCCAACAGAAAATCGTACTGGAGAACACATTAGGTGAAACGGAGTCCTGCTACAGTCAGCAGCTCGGAAAACTGCAGACAGAGGTCTACAAGCTAGAAGAAGAACTGGCAAGAATGCGTATGAAGATTGAGCATCAAGACAGCGAGTTCAAGAGCCTTCTAAACATCAAGACTCGCCTGGAGATGGAAATTGCGGAGTACAGAAGACTGTTGGAAGGAGGGGATATTCAGTAAGGGCAAATTTATGAAAAACATTTCTGTACACTTTTCTACTCTTTCCAGTCGGTATATACCTTTCATTTAGCTAATCGCATATTAATTCTAGGTTTGATACAAGCAGTTCATCCATTTTTTAATAAAATATTGATTCATTTTTTTGCAGACGCAAAGTGGTTGAAGTTGAGAAACGTAAGTTTCTATTTTAAAAAAAAATATATATGTATTGCTATTGTTAATATTTAGCTACATTTAGAGTAGATATAGAAGGCAGAAATTCTAAATCCATCAACACAATGTGTATTACAAGATATATATATATATCAACAGAATGAATGGATATCAGAATTATAGCAAATAAAAGTTCTGATTTAAAACTTTTCCTTCAAATTTATGTGCACTAGTGCATCGAATATATATAACAGGACTATCACAGTAAAAATATTTATGATGTATAATGATAGACAATTTGCTTCATTGATGTAATTAACCATTTCCATCATCTTCCACAGCGGAGTCAATAAGGACCAAGAAAATAATAACGGTGGTTGAGGAGGTGGTGGATGGAAAAGTGGTCTCCCACACTGAGGATGTGGACGTTCAGGTTGTGACCAAGGAGTGAGACAAAGGCGCAGAGTTCAGATCTAGGATGGCCCATATAACCAACATAAAAATTACCTATACCTGAATGCAATCAGAAATTAATCCATTTTTTAATGGTTACCACTATATCTGATTAAGTAATTAAAAACAAAGTGGCCAAACCTTGTGCATTGCTGTTTGTCTTATTGTTGCATGTGATGGGAACAAATAAAGATAAATGTCCAAATAAACATAATGTCCAGCTGCAATGTTATTATTTAATATCTTGTGTACCTATCTCTCTCTCTATCTATCTAATATCTATCTAATGCCATGGTATCATCACAGCAACAAGCTCCAGAGATGTGGACTCAAGTCTGAGACTTGGACTTGAGTCGCACCAAGACTTGTGATTTCAATTCAGTTTATTCTTATATAGTGCCCTTCACAACAGAGTTGTCCCAGGGCACTTTACATGGGTGTGTTCGAACACATTGATATACAGTACATATAAAATGAGATACATGAGACAAAAGAAAGACAGAATATAATAAAAAAGAAAGAAAAAAGAAAAAAAAAAAAACAATTGACAACGGAGGAGAGGAACCAAAAACTCCCACACAGGGAGAAAAAAAAACCTCTGGGGGTCCAAGGTCAACTGGCTGCCCAACCCCCCTGGGCATGCTAACATTCCAAAAAATTAAGAGTGAGCATGCCCATACTCACTCATGCTGTGGAGCATGACTTTACACTTGAGACTTGGGTGTTGTGACTCGTGAACAACGTTCATTTCATGGAATTATTTCATTCATTTAAATTTTTCCAATGTGTTATGGAAAAATCGGATGCAGACTGAATATTTCCCTCCCTTGATATTAAGCGCAACGTAACGCATGCGTGCAGCCACAGATTTTAAATCAACACAGACCATGGGGACGGCAAGTTCACCTGCAGCTGTGCCATTTGTTATCGCATTCGGTTATAAAGTCTTCACTCAGACAGCTAACAACCGAACGGCCACTTGCAAAGTGTGTGGCGTCAGGATAAATGATGCCGGCTACATCCAACTTCATCAGGCACCTCAAAACGCACAAGAATAGGTCAGTCACTTGGTTAGGTGAAAGGAAAACTTGCACGTATGGATAGATAACCGCTAACAAACTAATTAAACCACTGTATGCTATACAGATTACAGCTTTATTGTTCCACAACCATTTTATTTGATTAACATCTCACTACGTTCGAGCCTAGGCTACCAGCAAGCAGCAGGCCAATAGAAGCCCTGTACTCTGCTACCAATTACCAGACGGCAGCAGAGTATAAATGGATGTAGTCTGTTGATGTAGCCCAACGTTAATCCCATGCATTAATCACTGTTTTAGAATAGGCTACTGTTATGATATCAGTGAATCTGGTAAAACCGCCCAAGTGAAAAAATATTAAAACGTAACGTCAGTGAAGATGATGATGATCTATCACAAAAATACTGTAGGCCTATTCCATGGCAGTATTACTGTTAATATTGCTCTAATATTACTACAGTAAATGTCATATTTTAGACAGTAACAAACCGAATGTATACAAAACAGCTTCCTAGATTTTACTGCAAAAAAGTAATATGGTCTAAAAAATAGAAGCAATGCAGTTAACAGCAGGGGTTTTTTTTTGTAAAGGTACTTATAGAATATATTTAAAGAACATACTTAAAGTACATATAGTATTATGTCTATAAACAACAATATTAGCTTTGTCATCCATATTTTATATCATGCACCCGCACAGAGCCAGACTTAGTGCAAAGACACTGTCAGAATTAATGTTTTTGAAATGCAACTATTCTGTTGTCTAAACCTTTTTCCAGGATATAGATCATGTTCAAATGTTTGTTGCCACAGATATTTTGGTGTAGATGTGTTGGTCACCTTGTTGGCAGACTTTCACGTTGTAATTGTTTTATTTTGTTATTTTCCTCTTTATTTGCAGTTGTTAAAGGAAATTATGTTAAACAATGGAAAGGCTACACAGCATAATAGGGCTGTTAAATGTATTTTAAAATAAATACCACAGGATGCATTATCAAGTTCAAACAAAGCTTTCATGATGTTTCTTCACATTGTACATTGAAGTAGCCCTCCTAAGTGACCACGCTCTGATACAATATCACGTATAATATAAGATAGTACAGTACATGCTATCAATCCAAAACATACAACAATGCAGTATTCTCAGATAGCATCTGATTAGAGAACATTTATTTCAGCCATTTGAGACTTGACTTGGAGTCAGGTACAAAGACTTGAGACTTGACTTGGAAAAAATGACTTGTGAACATCTCTGACCAGTTCCATGTGAAACCAAAAAAGTTCGCAAAATGTGTTGTGGAAAACAGCACCACGCATAGATTAAGGCAAACTTCCATGAAGGAAAATATTTTCCATCTCATTAAGCTAATTGACTTGTTTTTCTCATCACTTTCTATTTAGTAGTTGAGTGGGTAGTAATGGACTATGGCTCATTTTTCATTATTACAGTGCAAACAATAACGATGACATCCAAAAATAAAATAACACGGACGGGACAGGGCAGACAGCATGGGGACAGCGGGAAAGAAGAAATAAACGAATAAATAAAACTGCCTGTAGCATATGTATATATATTGCTCTAATACTACTACAGTAAATGTCATTTTAGACATTAGCAAACCGAATGTTTGCGTGTCTTGTGAAGGACTAGCTCCATCCCTACAAACTTGTTCTCCATCTGTACTTTTTTCGTTTTTAAAGAAATACGTGCAAATTTTGTGTCAGCGAAAATATTAATTGCAGACTGGTTCGAATTAAGCCCTATCTAAGGAACAAAAGGACATAAGGCATTGTGCACCTGGATAGGATGCCAGTTCATAAAAGAGCACAAACATACCAAGTCACCTACACCACATGAACTTGACACACCTAACCTGCATATCTTTCATTTACCTAGATTTCTCAGAAAATTATTTCCTTGTGTTCTGTATGCTTAAGAATGTCTTCTGTCTTGATGTATCCTTTTCTTTTTACAAACTATGAAACATTCACCACACCTACATCTCTAAAACAGTTATGCGGTTGGAAGTGAACACTCCTCACTTTGTCTGCTGCAAGATGTTTGGAATGTTATTTGGTTAGTGGATGACTAATGATTTTCTTTCTCCAGAATTCAAATGTTTTTTTTTCCCTGATGTGATATTTTGAGAATTTGACTGTTTGGAATTTTGTAGGATTATTAAAAATGAACATTTGAATTACAAATACTCCATGGTGTTTTCCATATTTTACATTATATTTTTTCATGGTTTTTCTTTCTGGAAAAAATGCCACTATTCACTATAAAACACTTACTATAACAACTTATTTAAACATCATATAATAATATGCCTTTAAATGTGCTATCATGTACTGACTTGCACTTTGTTTCTGTAACCTATTTTAGTGTATTTGGGACCTACATCTATTCTAGGATATTCCTCATTTAACTATATCTAACTGGCATCCATCAGTTTTCCATAAATACAGTACTTTGCTAGTATAAGATGGCAGTGAGCCTGATCCATGAAGGACATGTCAGGGGATGGCACCATTGGCAACACACGCAGTCATACTTTATATGGAGAGATTAGACACAATCCACCTAACTGCATCTGCCTTTGGACTGAAACGTTAAACTTCCATACACTGAGCAAGGGGGGTGTGAGGGCAGTCACTGATTATCATCCCAGTTATCATACGCTGCAACCACCACATTAAACTACGTCTTCCCAAAACTCCCTGAAACAGCATTTATTGTTGCCACAAGCCCCTGTACTGCATAATCCATCTTAAGAACAGCAAAATGCAGGGTGTCTACTATATTGAAGTCTGTTTACTGCATTCTGAAATGCTAGATCTTTCCAGTGCACTGATCCATTCCAGTGCACTGATCCATTGCATCATATGTATGCCCTTCTATATGCTTTTTTTTCTTTTTATGTTACAAAACTAAAAAGTTTAACAAGTAAAGTCACATTCCATGCAAGCTGTGAGCGCAAGATATGAGATAACATTCTAGTCTTAGCAGTTGACCTTCAGTGGGATAGTTAAACACCTTGATGTGATTTTTATCCTACCAATAGGAGCGAAGAATATTGTATCTTCTTTAAACACAGAAATGCTTACACGCACCATTTTCTACAGGCGTTTCCTTACAATTATTTCAGTAGATATGCATCTGTGGCCCAGCCCTCCGTTTAAAATTTGTCACGTATGACTATCAGATTTTGCCGTGTTCTTGATTACATCACAGTAGACTTTCAGGAATTTTTTTTTTTGGGATTGCCCAGCCCTCATGTCTTTCTGGCACCAGCCGGCTACTGATATATTCTAATATATATAATATAATATACTATTAACTCCCAGTCTGTTTTTTTTGGATGATTTTTCAAACTGGACATTTACTCCTTTTCAAAAGATTCTTCTCCTTGCTGCTTTTAAAGCAGCTGAGAAGTGATTGGTCTGTCATTGGCACCCTCCTCACTTAATGTGTAGGTGCTTATGGGCTCTGTTTGCCGGATATTATTTCCATGGAACTTTCAACAGCTCGTGTGCATGGAGCTACTCTCAGAACCATCACCAGGTGGAGATTTGCTCATGCCCAATTTAAGGAACTAACTGACCTCCGCTGATTCTTGCAGCATGAAAGTATTTATTTTTTTTGTATTTGATTTTATTTTTTGTTTTGTGTTTACTCTATGTCCGTACATGTAACGTGTTTACGTACACTGAGCAGATATTTACTAGAAAATCAAATCAAATCACTTTTATTGTCACATCACAATACTGGTACAATGGTACAGTACATGTGAGTGAAATTCTTGTGTGCCCATATAAATTAATGGATAGTTCCCACAAAATATGAGTACAGGTGTGTGTGTCTGCGTGCGTGAAGAGTGTATAAGTGTGCCTTGCGATGGGCTGACACCCCATTCTAAGTTATTCTCCGCCTTGTGTCCGTAGTGTCCAGGATAGGCTCTGGGTCTCTGGAACACAAAACAATTAAGGACAACACCAAAACTTCAAAATAAAAAAGAAAATACAGAAGTCCAAGAAATTGCAGGAACATTAGAAAGCATGAACCAGTTATCACTGCAAGCTAAAACGTTGGATTCCTTTAAATCAGAGGTAGATAAAATTTTAACAACTCCAAGCTATTAGTTGATTCCTCAGCAAATGAGCAAATTGAGCTTGGTCTCCTCTCGTTTGTACATGTCTTATGTTTTATGCATTGTCAGTGTTTTTGTGTTCTTTCATCCTTTACTTGGTGAAGCAGCTATGGGTGATATACAGTAGATGGCCCACGGGACTCTCACATTGACTGTGAGATGCATGCATTTCACACAGTTCACCCACTCACATGCTGCACCTTGTATTTCTCAAACTGAGAAGGGATAACACCCACCAAGGTATATATAATTACTGGACGATGTGCAGGCATACGGAGTGGCATTTCCCGCCACGTTATACAGAGTTAATAGCCACTTACCAGCCAATCAGAAAATAACTTTTGTTGTTTCTGGGTAAATTCCAAAATAAGTTAGGCACGATCCCGCTGCAAGGAAGTTATTAATTGGATGCGCACATAGATGGATTGCAGAAAATATGGAAGAGCAAGATCTAATAAATGTAGTTGACAGGGCTCTCAGGTCTCAGGCATTGACCGTGAGACACACGGTTTGCCCCTAATGTAATCTTACTCCAATCGTGGTGAAATACTTACTGTTACATATTAAATACCCTGGCAGTTTTAAAAGAAGCTTTTTATAAATGATCACAAACCTTGAAAATAAAAGCACATCTGCCTTGAGAATTCTGACAAACTAAGAACCCGCTAGACAGCCTTAGAAGTCTGCAGCTCCTGATTTTTTATTTATTTTTTTTTTCTTCTAAAGAAAATTTGGACACAGCCTGAGTTGGTAAGGCTACCATGTATTCCAATGCATAATTACTAAATAGCTGTTAAAAATGTATATTTAATTAAATGTAACCTGATTACTGGTCATGGAAATTTTGAAACATTCAAACACATTTGATGAACTGTTTAGAAATGTTACAAAACATTTCAGGCTCAACATTGGCATCTACTGGCAGAAGCTGTTACTGCAGCCATTAATGTTCTGAAGCTCTCCTTTCCTGAAGCCAATAATTATCCAGTTGCTTATATTTGTCAATCACTACGTAAACATCGTGTCACGGAAAGTACTATGTATCTAATTAGGTCCTGATTGGTATTAAATAGCATTTCATGTACTTTGTGTAACAGGATTATCATGCTGCTGATGAAACAAATACAGTATGAAACTGTTAATGGGATACAGTGTGTTCAGTTTGTAGTTTTGTGGCCACTACAAATGCACACAGGTTATCATTCATTGCATTTATTCACCACACAACGCATTTATTTCCACAGTAGCATATTTATAAAATAATGGAGAATGTACATTCAGCAGCCTTATAACGCAAACCGATAATTTGTATGTGTATAAGCATGCAACTGTTACATATGGATTTTTTTGCACAGTCTGGACTTTATTACTGGCATTTAATAATTACCCTAACTGTCCTGGGTATGTGGTTAAATTTACCCTATATATGTGTAACCCACATTTTTAAAAAAAAAAAAAAAAAAAACCAACACACACACACGGCTAGTATTTACACTAAATGAGATTAAAATAGGATTAACTAATAAACCTAACCCAGAGGCGTTCCCAGGGCAGTCCAAAGACAGTCTCTCCAGTGTGTCCTGGGTCTCCCCCAGGGCCTCCTCCCAGTGGGACATGTCCGGAACACCTCACCAGGGAGGCATCCTCGATGCGGAGGAGCAGTGCCTCAACTCGGAGTCTCTTCCGAATGACCGAGCTTCTCACCCTCTCTCTAAGGGAAAGCCCAGTCACCCTGTGGAAGAAACCCATTTCGGCCACTTGCATTCGAGACCTCGTTCTTTCGGTTACTACCTACAGCTCATGACCATAGGCAAGGGTAGGAACGTAGATCAACTGGTAAATCAATAGCTTTGCCTTTTGGTTCAACTCCTTCACCATGACAGACTAATGCAGCGCCCGCATCACTGTTGATGCCGCACCGATCTGCCTGTTGATCTCCCGCTCCATCCTTCCCTCACTCATGAACAAGACCCCGAGATACTTAAACTCCTCCACTTGGGGGAGGACCCCCTCCCCGACCCAGAGAGAGCATTCCACCCTTTTCCAGCTGAGGACCATGGTCCCGGGTTTGGAGGTGCAGATTTTCATACCAACCGCTTCACACTCGGCTGTGAACTGTCCCAGTGAGAGCTGATGGTCACAGTCTGATGAGGCCAACAGAACCACATCATCTGTAAAAAGCAGAGACCTAATCCTGAGGTCACCAAACCGGACACCCTCAACGCCCTGGCTGCGCCTAGAAATTCTGTCCATAAAAGTTATGAACAGAATCAGTGACAAAGGGCAGCCCTGGCAGAGTCCAACCCTCACAGGGAACGAGCCCGACTTACTTACTTCTCCACAAAGCACAGGTAGACTGGTTAGGCAAATTCCCATGCACCCTCCAGGACCCTGCCGAGAGTATAGAGCTGGTCCACTGTTCCACGGCCATGACGAAAACAACACTGCTCCTCCTGAATCCAGCACCCCCGAATAGAGCTTACCAAGGAGGCTGAGGAGTGTGATCCCCCTATAGTTAGAACACACACTCTAGTCCCCCTCCTTGAAGAGGGAGACCACCCCGGTCTGCCAATCCAGAGGCACTGCCCTTGATGTCCACGCGATGCTGCAGATGTGTGTCAAGTCCTGCAACATCCAGAGCCTCGAACTTCGGGCGGATATCATCCACTCCCAAGGTTTGGCCACCGAGGAGCTTTTTAACCAGCTCAGCGACCTCTGCCCCAGAGATAGGTGAGTCCACTGCTTCCTCATTGGAAGGCGTGTCTGGTGGGATTGAGGAGGTCTTCTAAATATTCCTTCCACCGACCCACAATATCCCGAGCTGAGGTCAGCAGCACACCATCCCCACCATAAACAATGTTGATGACAGAGATGCTGGATGGTGGACCAGAATCTCCTCAAAGCCATCTGGAAGTCGTTCTCCATGGCCTCGTCAAACTCCTCTCATACCCAAGTCTTTTTTCATATAATGGAGCGCTCTCCAACACGCCTTCCAAGGACTCCAAAAAGGGTGGGTATTCTGAACTACTGTTTGGCACATGAGTGTAAACAACAGTCAGAACCTGTCCCCCCACCTGAAGGTGAAGGGAGGCTACCCTCTTGTTCACCGCAGTAAACCCCAATGTACAGGCTCCCAGCCAGGGTATACCCACCCCTGCTCCGCGCCTCTTCCCGTAGGCAACTCCAGAGTGGAAGAGGGTCTAATCCCCTTCAAGGAGAGTGGTTCCAGAGCCCAAGCCGTGCCTTGAGGTGAGCCCGACTATATCTAGTCGGAACCTCACAACCTCGAGCACCAGCTCAGGCTGTTTCCCCACCAGAGAGGTGACAATTCATGTCCCTAGAGCTAGCTTCTGCAATCGAGGATTGGACCGCTAAGGTCCCCGCCTTCGGGCACTGCACCCAACCCCTTTGGCTCCTCCTACAGGTGGTGACCCCATTAGAGGGGGGAGCCATGTGCCGTCTTTGTGCTGTGCCCGACCAGGCCCCATGGGTGCAGGCCTGACCACCAGGCAAGCCATCAATCCCCTCCCCCAGTCCTGGCTCCGGGGGGGGGGGGGGCGGTGACCTGCATCCAGGCGAGGGAAAAAGTAGATCCGTGTTTTTACTAGTCTTTTGAGCCGCATCGGTGTGTATGTTGATGCTTCCATGTCCCATTCTCACCAGTGTGGGGAAGCAATAAAAAAGGCCAATAGGATGTTGGG
>JAODKE010000044.1:16792911-16828712 GCA_026779605.1 Mormyrus hasselquistii
AGGGACACGGTTGAATGCCTTCTCCAAGTCCACAAAGCACATGTTTGGACTGGTTGGGAAAACTGTCATGAACTCTCCAAAACCCTGCAGAGTGTATAGAGCTAGTCCACTGTTCCAAGGCCAGGGCGAACACCACACTGCACCTCCTGAATCCAAGGTTCGACCATCCGGCAGTCCCTCCTCTCCAGCACCACCAAATAGACCTTACCAGGGAGGCTGAGGAGTGCGATCCCCCTATAATTGGAGCACACCCTCCGGCACCCCTTCTTGAAGAGGGGGACCTCCACCATGGTCTACCAATCCAGAGGCACCGCCCCCGATGTCCATGCCATGCTACAGAAGCATGTGAAAAACCTGCAACATCCTGAGCCTTGAGGAACTCCAGGAGGATATCATTCACTCCCGGGGCCCGGCCACCGAGGAGGTTTGTGACCACCTCAGCGACCTCTGACCTAGAAGGTGGACTCGTCTATCCTCAAGTCCCCAGACTCTGCTTCCTCATCGGAAGGCATGTTGGTGGGATTGAGGAGGTCTTCGAAGTATTCCTTTCCACGTCCCAAGCTGAGGTCAGGAGCACCATAAACAGTGTTGACGGTGCACCGCTTTCCTGCTCTGAGCCACCAGATGGTGGTTACCAGAATCCTCAAAGTTGTAGTACATTCCTCTATTGTGTATACACAACATTCACTACTTTTGTATTACATGTGGATTTTTTTGGTCTCGTATGTGAGCAGGCCATCAATGTCTTGTGTTTCCTTCTGGGATGCTTTGCCAGTGTTCCAGTCCCCGTTTGTCCCTCAACAGGAACCAAGTCTAGTTTAAACCACTAGGTCTTGAAGATGCAACTTTTGTTTTCACATTAACAGTTTCCTTTTAGTGGCCACTAGGGATGGGTTTGGTTCACTCTCACATTGCGGCTTGGTGTGGCCATCTTCTCCACATCGGAAACAATACCATGGTTTCGGTTTATTCGTTTATTAGCTTTAACAATCGTTTAAGGAAGGGATTTCTTCGGAATGATAACCTCAGCTGGGGGCTTACTAGTAGCTGGTTTAGTGACTGCTTCCTTTAAATTCTTTTAGCTGTCCCTTTGTGACGTTCTAAGAAGCTGGGACTGCAAAGCAGCAATTCGCCTTTTTAGATCCCATAGTTTGGACTGAGTTGGTGGTAAGCTGCTTTCATCACACTGGGCAGTTGTGCCTTGGAAGCGTGATGACATCCTCTGCTTTGTAGCACCAAAATACTGTCTCATGCGACAGGCCTTGGAATCTCATTTGTCTTCTCAGTCTACCACAAGGGCTTGTCGGAGCCAAATGCACTGCCCGAATAACAATTCTAGACATTCTCCTATGGTTATACAGTTATTTTTAGAATTCTCAACGTCAGACAGTCATCGAGTCACTAAAAAGTCAAGTTCCCTGCCTGGTGGCATATTTGTCACCAATAACATTGCAAGTCTGCTGACTAAATCTCCATACTGCATACCGGTGACTCTTAAGAATGACATCAGAACATGACATTGTTCCGCCAAACAGCAGAGATAAATGCTGTTCATAGTGTCCAGACCCTTACTCCTCAAGCTTGATGTTTTGGTTTTTGGTCAGGTTTGGACAAAACTCGATTTTGACTTTGGAGAATCCTCAGTACCCATTGAATGGAAAAGGAGGATTATTGAGAAACAATGATATACCAGAAGTCTTCGCTCAACACGATCTGGACTTTGGACGTACTGATAAGACTAAACACTGCATTAAGCTCCGTGATGAAACCCCATTCAAAACACAGAGCGAGACCTATTCATCCGCAAGACATAGAAGCTGTGCGCAAGCATCTTCAAGAATTGCTTGATGCTGAGGTTATTTGTGAGTACAAATCACCTTTCTCCCGTCGTAGTCATGAAGGAAAAGAATGGCGACATTAGACTTTGTATAGACTACCAGAAGCTCAACCTTCAAAACAGTAAGAGACTCATACGCCTTGCCTAACTTGGAACAGGGCTTTTTAGCATTAAACGGGCTCAAGTGGTTCTCCGCACTTGATCTCAAATCTGGTTATTATCAGACTGAGATGGAAGAAGCTGACAAGCACGAGACCGCCTTCATCTGTCCGCTAGGATTCTTAATTCAACCGGATGCCACAGGGCATCTCAAACCCCCAGCACATTCCAGAGAGACCTGCTTCAAGTTCGGCTCTTAGTTTCCTCGATTTGATCATTTTTTCAGAAACACTTGAACGTCTGGAGTGGTTAAGTTAAAATACTGGCATGTCTTTGACCTAGGCCTCTTTACCCACCTACTTTTCATAATTATCTCTCTTTCTCCTTTCTGTATAGGTCTGCATGCACCACAGTTTCATCCTGCCCACAAAAAGGGCAGTCCGCTACCACCGATGAATCGATATGCCACACATGTCGATTCATGGCCACAGCCCCATGCACTAACCTCCACTGACGGTCAGTAGTACCCTTCTCTATAGGGGGTTTGTACAGGGTCTTCCAGCAACCCCTTGGGGAAGTGTCAGGTGCCAGAGGGCCTAACCACCTAGAAGCTGCACCCCTGTCAGAGAGTCGTTGTTGAGAACGTCACAGTTCATAAAAAGTGCCTTCTTAGAGCTTCAAAAAAGCTTAAAAACAAGACATACAAAACGAGGTGGAACTATGTATGTTTGTAGTAGCCCAATTAAATTCACATTTTTTCCCCATCCGAACATTTTTTTTTAAAAGCTAGTAAAGCGTACAGTAAAGAGAGCTCTTGTACCAAAATCTGTATTGGCATTGGCAGTAGTGTATTGGCCCCTCCCTACAATTAGCCAATCAACACAGGGCACAGAGCGACAGAATAGAACAAATCTCCAAGCACTGGTGCAAGAGCTTTACAAATACCAAAAACTCGAAAACATTAACTGAGAATAAAAGAAAAAACTACTTATCCTTGCATTGTATTCCTAAACAGAACCAGAAACGAACAGAACACAGGGAAAACCAATATAGAAAAACAAACTATTTTTTTTTTTAAAAAAAAGGCGAGGATAGCCTCAACCCCAAGACTACATAGTCACAGCATCTGTGCCACACACTCAACTCCTAAAGCTATGCAGCAGTCCACGGAGCAGGGGAAGATGAGGTTTAGGCAGCGAATTGAAAAGACGGGATGACCAGCGACACCTGCTGGCCAAACAGGGTAGAGATACAAAGGATAGGGTCGACAGATGCTGACCCTGACAGCAGACACTGAGCACACGGTCTGGGCAAACAGGGTTTTTCCCCCCAGAGTAGGAGAAGCATCTTTGTTTTCAAGATCAGTGTAACAACTTAAGTTCTAATAGAAGCACCCAGAGCCCCAAATATTTTGTAACATTTAATAAATAAGTTTTATTTTGTAATCCGATTTTGTGAACCATTGTGATATGCAACAAATGTACACATTTTAGAATAGGGATTCCACTTTCTTTGTAATTCCTGGTTCCTTATTGCCAATTCTATCTGGTTTTGTGTCGTTCGCCTGAGAAACTGGGTACTGTTTTTAGCCAATACCTCTTCAACTAATTGTGCACTAGGTAGGGTTATAAACACCTACCTTATTAACATAGAGAGAGACACACGGAATGCAAAAATGAAGTATACGTGGCCTCCACTATGATAATTAAGAAATGACTTAAGAAATGCTGCGGTTATACAGGTGGGAGAACCCGACTATATACCTTACTTTTAAGCATAAAAAGTCAGGCGAGTAGGCCAAGGTATTACCCAAGCTGTGCCCTAAATAACGCTAATAGCAATCCATACACTGCACCAATTAAAAATTAGCGCCCGATCTGCAACCCACGCCATTGTTATACCAACACATAGTACCTATAAATCATAAGCGGCAGGTGGATTAGCACAAATCAACACTGACCCTAAACAAAGAAAGAATTTTACACCGCAAACACAAATCAGCAAAATGAAAAAGTACAAAAAAGAAAAGAAAAAAAAAAACCCTCAACATGCGATCAATACACAGCACACTCAAATTCACTATCACACGCGCACAACGAAAAGACTAAAATTAGCTACCCGCTTGCCCCTGGTGGAGTAAGTACTGCCCACCCCATGGTAGTAATTGCACTTAAGCCCGATGGCATCAAGCATCAAGGTAACCGGTTAGCTACCACAGCAGAGTGCACTGACCCATGACCCATCCCAAACCAAGCAACACATGTAAAACAGGTAAATACAACTTTAGTATGGGTAAAAATACAGTGGCACCCCCCCCCTTTTTGGTTGCAGTCTAGGAGAATCCACCCGTTCCCAAGTGTGACAACGGGAGGTTCAACGTTAGAAAGACATTTCCCAACTCACTTGCAGCATTAGTGCACAACAGACCGCTCTACCTGCGTTTCGACTCCGCTGGCTTATCGTCTGCTACAGCGCGCACTCCACCAAACGAGGCTTCGCTTTAGATTAATAACCCCAACAACTGAACATGGAGGGTATCGCTAGCCACGGCTCGCCACCGGCGCACGTGCGCTCTAGTCAACTGCCGAGCCCAACGTTCCGTAAGGGCGCCGCGGATATGACGTTTTTATCCTGTAGGTGAAGCCACGCTGATCCCGGCGCAGGGCTGCTTGGCCGTAACTCCCAGGCACACTGCATGAAGAAAATAATTCAGGACACAAGCTAATAATATGGGTAATAGCAGCAACAGCTCCTACAGGCTACATATATAAAATACAGAAATTTAGAAATGGATAAATGAATTAATGTAGACCTAATTATGCCATTTTTGCTACCAAAATATACATATGTATTCATTTATTATTATAAATTGTGGTTTATTTGTACATTATTTATACTTATGTTAGATAACTACATAAAGCTAATTATACCATTTATACTGTATATGTCTGTGTATTTAATAAATGATAAATGCCTGGTATGCAAGTACACATTTGTACTGTTACAACATGTATTGCTTTTAAAGGTGAATGCGTACTTGCATACCAGTTATGTGCAACCCTGCTTATGGCATGTTTAATCTTCTATAAAATTCTGTATGACATACCATGTCTTTAAAGATGCTAATTATCCTAACTGCAAGTCTTTGGACTGTGGAAGGATATCAGAACAGCTTGAGGAATCTCATGCAACACAGGTGAAAACATGCAAACTCTACACACACACACACACAGGTGAAAACATGCACACTTTCAGCTTATGAAAACCTCCAGCTTACAAAAATGCTTCCTTGCAGCACTGATTTTAGTTTTCAATAATACAATACTAACCCTGAGCAGCAGTGCTACTCACTGCGGGGCCATACGGCCCACCAGTTATACTGTGTAGTTATCATGAAAACAAACACGGCTGCCACAACCCAACAGAAACTAAATATAGCTTCGAAATATATTAGCCTAGCATCCTAAAATCATTTCTGCTACGTATAATATAAATCATGTATAATCAATATTATTGTTAAAATAATATATAATTAATAATGATACGCTTCTGTGTGTTTACCAATAAGGTGGTTCTCATATATAAGGTCCTCTGCAGCTGATAACTTATGGTTTATTAGCAGAACTGGTTTTGCTTCTGTGTTTCTGTGCTCCTCAGTCGTCTCTTTTTTATGATTTTGGGAGCTCCCTCACTCAGCATCTTCCTGTTTAACCCAGTCATTCGCAGTTCCCTATCCCCTCCCCCGCATTGCTCACATCATGCTCAGTCACTGCCTCCCCCCCCCTCCCTTTCTGTCTCCCCCTCTCTCCCTCATTTACTGCAGGCAGTGCAGGGCTCTGCAGGACCAAGCTGGCCGGTACAATGTTGTGCTAGTGTCAACAACAGAAGAGGATGGCAGAGAGATGGAGCGTTCCCAGCTCCTCAGCCGGATCAGGACGCAATATGGGCATCTCCCTGCCAGCAGTCGCTCTGGTCCCAGTGCGGTCAGCCCAGCAAATGAGCCAGAAAGACTCCATACACAGGTAATCTGCATGCTAACTTATCTAATTTTGCTGCTACATCTTCCCGGTCACCCCCACCCCCCGTATCAACATAAGTGACACACCCTGTCCATCCCAGTAATCTTTTAAAACAGAAAAATAATTTTGTGCCGTTACCCATAATGCATGTTTTATGCTTGTTTTACTAGGTTATTTTTTCTGAAATTCAGGATTCTATGTGGGACAAACCCTGTGTTTTTTTTAAACACTCATTTGTTATTAAATCCAATGAGACTGTTCACAATAATGAGAAATTATAACTCCTATATAGATATAATTATACTAGATATCCCTGTTGCCACCTCTATAAAAGGACACATATGTAGAGCAGATAAGCAACCTGTATTCAGGGACACTGAAAATAGGTCTAGTATAAATTATATGGAAGGACTGGGATCAGTCCTTCAAGAGCCTTTTTGTGAAATGCTACTGAAAAGATTAATGGCACATACAGACGTGGACATATTTGTTGGTGCCCTTCCACAAAAAAAAAAAAACACAACTACCTTTGAAATAACTTGAAACTGACAAAAGTTGAATGGCATCCCTTATTGTTCATTCCATATTTAACACAAACCAGACTTTGCTTTTGATTACTAATTCACTTAAATATTTTATGTAATTAAACAAATGAAAATTAATTTAATGTCTCCACACTGCAATTTTCAGATCTCTCCATACATGTTCAATAGGATTATGGTGGACTCATGGAGGGCTATTTAAGAATAGTCCAACGTTTTTTTTCTCAGCCATTCTTGAGTGCTTTTAGCTGTATGTTTTGGGACATTATCCTTTTAAACGACCCATGACCTGCGACGGAGGCTGAGCTTTGACACTGGGCAGTATGTTTCGCTCCAGGATGCCTTGGTAGACTTGAGACTTCATTGTGTCCTGCACAGATCCAAGGTTCCCCGTGTCAGATGCAGCAAAGCAGCCCCAAAACAAAACAGAGTCCCCTCTTCTTTTGAAGCTTAATTTTTCCATCTGTAAACATAGAGCTGATGTAACAGGCCAAAAAGCTCCAGTTTTGTCTTATGAGTCCAAAGCACATCCTCTCAGACACTTTGGGGCTTTTCAACTTGCATTTTGGCGGATTCCGTTCTGGCTTTTTAATGTTCTTCTGTCAATAGTGGAGCCCTCCTGGGTCTTCTTCCATGGAGCCCATTATTGTTCAAAATGCGACAGATGGTGCGATCAGAAAGTGACGTACCTTGACCTTGTAGCTCAGCTTGAATAGTTTTGGATGATTTCCTTGGCTCTTTTTCTACCATCCACACTGTCCTTCTGATCAACCTGGGGTTGGATTTCCTCTTGCGTCCACGTCCTGGGAGGTTGGCTACAGTCCCATGAACCTTATACTTTTAATGACATTGACAACTGTGGTCACAGGAACATGAAGCTGCTTGGAGATGGTCTTGTAGCCTTTAGCTTTAACATAGTTATATATAATCTTCTTTCTGAGCTCCTCAGACAGCTCTCTCCTTTGCTTTCCCTGGTCCATGTTCAGAGTGACGCACACAATGATACAACACAGCAGCATGTTCTTTCCCATTATATAGGCTGAATGGCCGATGAAAAGCTTGAAGGCACCAGTGACACAAAGCAAGATTAAATGCTGAGTTTGAAACGTGACTATAATGCAAGGATAAATAGTCTCTTTAGGGTTACCGAAAAATCTGTCCAAACTATTAGAGCATATCTTTGTAAAATAAAAAACAATTTATTTTTTTTCACAATTTTATTGGTTTACTCTATCACACATGAAAGGCATGCAGGTGGATACACTGGACAATTGCCTTTAATTGAATCTCTTTTCAGGAGAATTGAAGCATTTTAATGAGCAGTAAGGGTACCAGCAAATTTGCCCACATCTGTATATGCCAGTATGTTTCTGAGTATATTTGCATGATTGCCTTTCAGTGTAACACTGTCCTTTTATGTAAGGAAAAGCATTTTGTCCATGAGTAATGCCTGGTTGTCAACTGAAGAATCTATACACGTTCCTTTGCATTATTGACACTGCTCATATAAAGCTTTAAATCAATAAAGCTTTAAATCAATAAAGCTTTAAATCAATGTGTAATGCACCGATACCAGTGTGCGTCAGATTAGTATCTATTCTTAATGTATTAATTTCGACATTTAACGTGCATTTGTGTCAGTGTCTGTGCGTGTCAGCGCGTTCGTATCTCTGCTCCTTGGTGATACATGTGCCCTGATCCTGTCATATCTGGCATAGCTGCAGGAAGGAACAGCACAAGCCCAGGTGAGACGAGATCAGGAGGCCTTACGGGAGGCTCGGGCTGAGCTCACTCAGGCCAGGAGACAATGGCATAGCCTGCAGGTGGAGATTGAGTCATTGCAGGCACTGGTAAGCAAATGCTTATTCCCATGAGCACTGGTTGTACATTCTGCTGAAAGGGTGTAATCTACTGCAGGCCACTGGACAATTACATAAAAGGGGCATAAGTGTTTCTCATTACCATTGATACACATTGTATAATATTGAACTTGAAACCAGAAACATATTGGAAATTACCAGTTCAATGAGCAACACTGATATACTGACATAGAAAAGAGACCCACCTCTTTTCCCCCGCTATTCTTTAAGGAGAAGGGTCTAGAAAGATCTCTGCAGGACACACAAGAGCAGTACAAATCCCAGCTGCAGGACTTGAGCAGAGTGATCCAGGGTCTGGAAGCTGAACTTGACCAAGTGCGGAGCAGCATTGAAGGCCAACGTCAGCTCCATTACCAGCTCCTCGACACCAGGGTGCAACTAGAGCATGAGATCACCACCTACAGGCAGCTTCTCGACTGTGAGGAGAGACGGTAAGACTCAGGATCAATTATCACTATCATCCAAGGCTGTAGGAGAGTGTTTGCCATTGGGTAGACACAACATAATAATTTAAATGCGAAGATCTATTTTTTTGTGAGGGGAGAGGCAGCGGCGAATGGAGCCAAATTAAATATTAGGGGTTATACATCCCCTTAATTGTATATGCCTCTGCTATAAGAAGCTAAGATTAACAATAGTATATGTTAACACAGGATGAAAGGGGTACATTTTTAAATACTGAACAATCTCTGTTGTTGTCTATAGTTGTTGTTTTTTACTTTGTCTTAATATCCAGGGCACTGCACTGAAATATGAGGTAAATTATATGATTACACATTTAATCTGGCACTGAACTCTATTCTGGGGAGTCCTGGGGAACTTAGTCAGTTGACTAAGGAAGGCAAAGTGAATTTTGATTTTATCGATACCTGTGCACTTTATTGTGTTCCCTGGATCTAAGAATACATATGATTTTGGGACCAGTCTGTTTCTTTCTCATTAATGTGATAACTCAAAAAGTATCTCATGGATCTTTTTCCAACTGTGCCGATGCATTGTGTGCGAACTGGTCAAATTCTAAGACAAATCTTCAAAATAGAAGCAGTGCTGTATAGTAATAGCATATAGAAGGATAGTTTAAGATACTTGAACTTGTAACTCTTTTAGCTCAACAATTATTTGCTGGATTGTTTCCAAACCTTGAAGATTGCATCTGTGAAGATCTGGACTTTCTGGAGTTTTTTTGACAGTTAAATGGAGTTTGTCGGTGTACAGTCAAAAACAATCTAGGTAGTGCTCACATTTGATTTCATGCCCTGTGATGGGTTGGCACTCCATCTTGGGTTGTTCTCTGACTTGAACTGTAGCCTCCAAGACCTCAATGGCTCCAGACCCTCTATGGGATTAGCAGTCGCAGAAAATAGATGGATGGATAAAGATTTCAACCCATGACGTTGATGAGGATAAACAGAAGTGAAAGAGAAATATTATCATACTAAAAGGATGTCTTATTTTTTATAAAAAAATTAAATGTGTGTTTATTTAGCTGCAACATTCTTTAATCTTGTGTCTTGGGTGTCTATTTCCCCAATATTCACTAATTGTAAAATAGAATTCTATGTTAAAGATAGCACTGATTCGAT
Source organism: Mormyrus hasselquistii (assembly GCA_026779605.1). Classification (NCBI taxonomy): domain Eukaryota; kingdom Metazoa; phylum Chordata; class Actinopteri; order Osteoglossiformes; family Mormyridae; genus Mormyrus; species Mormyrus hasselquistii. The sequence continues at coordinate 16,802,872 of JAODKE010000044.1, forward strand.
ACCCAGTATTGATATCAGGCTGATTTTGGCAATAAAATGCTGCTGGAGTATGTAACCAATCTGATTTTCCATCAGAGAACGGTCTAGCCTGAAAAATCCCGAAACTGTTTATAGCCTTAGTGTGACATACCAAAAACAGAAGCAAGGGTCACGTAATGGCTAGTTGATCAGCAGCACAGATGCGTCAGAGCTGTCATGTCAGCTGTGCGAAAAAATGCTGAAGAAATGTATGTACGACTACTGCTGATTTTACACATTGATGTGTCCAGACTTGTATACTTTCTAAAATGTTGTTAATTAATACTTTAATGGCTTTACCTGTGCTCCATTATGACTTCTGTACTGGAGACCTATGTACAATATTTGAGTAGAAGTGGGTAGTGGGTTTACAGTGGGGTATACATATATAAAGTGATATTTTCATGTTTGATTAGATTATTTCATGTTTGACAGAGTTTATTATATTTGGCACAATTTGTACTCCGCTCTGCGTTTATTTTATAATTTTGCATCAAAACGTCCCTACTTCCATTTCTCTATAGACAACATGTAAGTTGCACCATTTATGTGAATAATATGTGTTTTTGCACAAGTATGTGTAAGTGCAAAACTTAATATCATGAATTCATTCATGAATTCATTCATTCATTCTCTGACCCACTTTATCCTATTGGGTCGCGGGGAGTCTGGAGCCTATCCTGGAAGCAATGGGCACGAGGCAGGGAATGGCCCTGGACAGGGGGCCAGCCCATCGCAGGGCACACTCACACACTGTTACCATTCTGTAACCACACTGTTCACTCATACATGCACACCTATGGACAATTTATTAACTCCAATTAGCCTCAGCATGTCTTTGGACTGTGAGGGGAAACCGGACTATCTGGAGGGAACCACGATGACACAGGGAGAACATGCAAACTCCACACACATGTAACCCAGGTGGAGACTCGAACCTGGGTCCCAGAGGTGTGAGGCAACAGTGCTAACCACTGCATCACCACGTTGCCCCGTAAAACTTAATATTTTATGCAAAATTATTTTCAGTAAATACAATTCTATTTTATTCCATTTTAAGCTGTTTTACAAGCATTTTGAAAAGCATAAATAAAAAGATTTGATTATACTTGCAAAAAATTCTTATAAAGGTAGTCAATGATGCTAAAAGAATAACCTAGTTCTCAACAGCTTGCATTTCATTTTTTAATTTTTAAAGACATTTTTAAAGAAATTTATACAGCAGTGACCAAAATTAGAAAACAAATGACATTTTTATTTGCAAAGTTACTGTTTATCCATTTTGCAGCTATCCATGCATTGAAGAGATGTATTTTTACAGTGAAAACTCTCTAACATCATGAAATGGAAGTCTGAAGCTCCTAAGTGTAAACAGAACCCAGTTATTTATGGGGGTTTTCTTGACCCAGTAACATCTGTGGATGATTGTATTGTTATTGGATAGTAATTTGCAAATGGGTGGGCGATCTGGACTGCTTTGTAACTCAGACACTTGATTCAGTAATATCTCAAAAATATATGTTTAATTTCTACCTATATATAGTTGAAAAGTAGACTGTTTAAGGTTGCTGGAAGTGTTTTTTTATGTTTACGATAAGTTTCACAGTTTGTAGAGATATTTGTTTTATGCTGCAGGCGGGAGTTAATTTGCGTTAAAAACAAAACAGCACATTAAGGTTCCCAGATTAATTACAGCACGTTAACACTGACAGCACTAGTTAACTAGGGACTTTAAATGAGACTGGGTTATACACTATGGTCAGATGAGAGGAAAATAGACCTTTTTGGCAACAAACATCAAAGGTGGGTTTGGTGCAGACAGAAAGATAGCCATACAGAAAAGCACCTTGCATATAAATGTTGTAGTGTGTGTCATGTTCCCTGGGTACGGAGCGGGGACACAGGAGCAGGAGTTGAGGAGTTGGGTGAACACGGGGTTTATTTTGGGATAATACACTCAGGAACAAACAACAACGCCACAACGTTAATCACCGGACTAACTAAAGGCACACAGGACTTAAATACACCAGACTATTTATCGTAACTAGAAACAGATGAAAACACTGGGATTCCACTCGAGGCAAATGAGGGGGCGTGGCACACAGGAGGATTGGAACGATCAGGGCATGACAGTGTAGTGGATCTTTGATTCTGTGTGGCTGTTTTTCTTCCAAAGGAACTGGACAACTTGTTAGGACGCATGGTACATAGACTCTGTCAAATACCAGCAGACGTTAAATGAGCACCTAACAGGTATTGCATTGGCTATCTCAATCCCATGACCTAAACCCCATAGACCAGTGGTGGCCAATCTTATCCGCAAAGGGCCAGTGTGTATGCAGATTTTTGGGGTAATCTTTAGGTCAGCTGTTCAAACCCAGGTGTGAGGACTCCTTAGCCAATCAGTCCTCTAATTAGTAAGATAATTAGGGAGCTGCAGCAAAACACAGACACTAACATATACTAACATATACTATGTAAATGTTAGTGTCTTCCATCGGCCTGACAGCAGTACGTAATCAGGTCTTTAATTTGACTAACTAGAGTACGCAAAAGAGATCTGCTGTATTTTTACTATTCTTCATATTATTATGCATGTAAGATGTACTTGTTGAAGATTGATGGTCCCCTTGAGCTTCCTCACCCTTTTCTTGTGGGCTACTGGGAGTGCTGGAGTAAGAAGAGAAGGGTGCGATGGCACCCGTGCACACAGTCTCCTCCCCAGCAAAAAGCTGGGCTACATGGAACATGCAGAAAAGAATAAGCAGATGCAAAGTCTGAGAATTTGCTATCGGTGTATTGAGGACCATTGTCATGTTATGTCATGCGTCATGTGATTAGGAGCTCCGGGACTCCATGATGTACAAAAATAGATTTCATAGGTAATATCACATCCTCAGACCTGGTAGGCAGTAGTCTGGCTATCTCTATAAACTGAGAGTAATAGTCTACTGCTAGGAGATAGTTATGCCCACTTAAAGTGAATACGTCTGCCAGAGTCTATGTTATCGAAGTTATCAGGGAGTCTATGTATATGTTGGTGTCTTCCATCGGCCTGACAGCAGTACGTAATCAGGTCTTTAGTTTGACTAACTGGAGTATGCAAAAGTGCGTCTGCTGTATTTTTACTATGCTCCAAATTATTATGCATGTAGGATTTCAGTTCAAGAAACATTTGGGTTTTAGTTTTCCTGTAGAAGTTTTTACTTGTGTTGCTTCTCCTGTCTGTTGAGATGACTGATATCAGTCTCAGATAATTGTCAGTTTAATAATTAGTTTCCCAGGTGAGCCTAATTAAAGGGAAAGTACTTAAGCAGGTTGTTTCACAATATTAAGCGGGTCACAGTTTTCATGCAGGAAGGGGGAAAAAAAAAGAAAGATCTTTCTGCAGCTGAAAAGTGTGAAACAGAGCGACGCCTTGCAAAAGGAATGAAAACACTGGGAAGGAAACTTAAGCGAGATCATTGTACTGTTAAAAAAATTGCATGCGATTCAGAGGCTTCGCTCAGATAAAGGCTTATCAAAGAAAGTTTGTGTCAGGCAATTGCATCATATTAAGCGAGCAGCTGTTAAAAAGCCACTGATGAGCGGCAAGAACCTCACCATACTGTACATTATACTCCAGAGGGTAGCAGTATATATGCATAAAGCTGCGGTTCGGCCACCTCAACCAGTGCTCACAGGGAGAAACGTTTGCAGTGGGCTCAGAAATACATGAGGACTAATTCTCAAACAGTTTAATTCATTTTATGCTGGTGCCACACTGGACGGTCCAGATGAATGGAGTTCTGGATGAGTTGTGGATGGCCACCGTGTCCCAACAAGGCTGCGATGTCAGCAAGGAGGTGGCTGAGTGATGCTTTGGGCTGGAATAATGAGGAGTGAGGTGGTGGGGCCCCTTTGGGGTGCCTTAAGGTGTCAGAATGACACCTGCAAAATATTTGGGGTTTCTAACTGCTGTCATGGTATAAATCGGGTTTTAGAAAAATGACCAAAGTGAAGCAAATATATGACGGATGTTTTGAAACTGTTATGCATAATAATTTGGAACACCGTATTTTGAGTGATTCGCAAAATGATACTATTGTCATCATTGATAATCTTGTTCAGTAAAATCCAGATTATTATATAACCTAGTATAATTGTTGACGATTGAATAATCATATTCGCTGTCAATGGCACTGGCTGTTAATAAAAATGAACAAAAACAGCAAATGCATAATCATTTGGAATGCAGTGTAGTGCTTTACCAGGTGTGTGTGAAATAGTGTAGCTCTGACTCTTACACCTAAGACGAAACCTAGGGGAAAGTTCAGTCAATGCCATTTTTCCTAGCAATCCTACAAGATGATGCAGCAGTCCTTAAATCATTATTGGGGTAGTACGGTGCCAAGGCAGCAGTGGAAGTCAGTTCTCGTTTTAATTGTCAATAGCGTTTCTCTGTGGAACTCCCCAAACCCAATAATTCTTTTTTGACGGGAGATCTCTCAGGGGCTTGTCCTTTTCAGCAAGGGCTGGATCAAACTTCCTGAGCTGGTTAACCATGCTGAAAAAGCTGTGGAGCTCACAGATGTTAGCAGGTACTCGGAGCTCACATGGGACTCTGGCTTAACCCCTTTGGCTGCCCTAAGAATGTACTGTAGCTTCCTTTTCGTTTCTCACATTTCTCTAATGAGTATGAGTCTGCCTTCTGGAATCTATCCAGCAAAATATGAAGTCTAGAGTCATGCCAGACTGAACATGACTCAAGACTGGTTAACCAGCTGTCATGACTAACAATACCCCGCACAGAGCGATCTCCGTGTGGAGTTTAAATAGTCAGGTCACATCCTGCCTCTAAACCAGGGGTCACCAACATGGTGCCCGCGGGCACCAGGATGCCCCCAAGGACCACGTGAGTCACCCGTGGACCTGTTCTAAAAGTAGCACAACTCACCAGTGAGCAGCGTCTAAAATTTAATTTTATCCTGTTGCTATTTTTCTTTAATCGCATTTGCATTTACAGTATATAGATTTGAAAATGACAATATCTAAAAAAAACATTTAAAACATGTTTATTATACATAAAGTTTAGATAAGTTCAGGAGGGCGTTTTAAACTGGTAGCCCTTCTTATGGCTCAGTACCCGTAGCTCTCAGTTTCAAAAAGGTTGGTGACCCCTGCTCTGAACAGTACTGCAGGCACGCTGCATGGTCTGAAAAGATCGATGGAAACGCTCAAGGGCCCCCTGGCTCTCTGATAAGCACTGGAGAGCTGATGCTGGATGTTTAGTTTGTGTACCACGAGAAAAAATAGCCGGGAAGTAAAAATTTTTTTTTTTTTTTTTTTTTTTTAAGCCGGGAAGTAAAATTTGAACCTTAGTCAGACTGTAGGTCCCTCAGTAGACTGAGCATTGTGCAAAATTTAATTAGGGCTTTTTCCTTTTGCTTTTAAGCTCTGCATAGGTACTGCTTCGGGATAACGGGTATTTGCACATGTCAGTGTCAACAGGCAGCTATTCCCCAAATGAGTTTTGAGTAATGGACCCACATAATCGATGAAAACGTGCTCGACTGGTTTCCCAGTCACTGGGATTGGACGCAGGGGAACGGGCAGAATCATTTGGTTGGGCTTTCCAACCAACTGACAAGCGTGACACGAACAACAATATCTCTTTACATCAGAGTTTATTCCTGGCCAATAAAAATACTTCATAATACGAGCAAGAGTTGCCCTAAACCACAAGTGACCAGAATACGGATGGTCATGAGCCAAGGTTACCCCGTGATTTCTGAAACATCGTAGCTCATTCCTTAGGAGAATGAGGAGGGGTCCATTTCCTCATCAGAAGACTGCGATCGGTAAAATACGCTACTGTACGGGATGGTAATGCTAAATCTGCCTTCTTTACAGCCAAATCAAAACTCTCCTCCAGAGATATGTCAGCTCCTTGAACAGAGATTAACTCCTCCCGCGTACACATACTGTCAGTGGCTGTCTCCAAGTGGGGTAAAGCTTCTTTTCCACCACAGGTTTGATGCTAGGGCACAGGGGTAAAACGGAGAACAGGGGATCACCCATTAAGGTGTCAGACAGATCAACGTCTGCAAGCTTTTGGTACTGAGCACGAGTGAGGACACAGGTGGGCAGCACTGCAGGGTAGTCACTTCTCAAATTGTCAGAACAGTCATCTAAGTTCTGACGTAACCTCAGGTAGTGAAGCTACCTTCCCTCCCACAATATCATTTCCCAACATGAAAGTGAGGCATGAAGTCGCAGTCGAACAGCCAATTTAACCAACCCAGAGAAATCCTGTGCTTTAATATAAACCTGATGAGGAGACACTTAGTACCCAATTCAACACCTCGCACGAGAACATCACTACCGCAATAGGTCAATTCAGAAAAAATGCAGTATCGAGCATAAATGATTCAGCAGCACCAGTGTTTAGGTGGAAATTGGCGGGAGAACATTTCAAACTGGATTTAAGGAAGCACTTTTTTACACAGCGTGTAGTCAGAGTATGGAATAGTCTTCCTGATAACGTAGTGCAAGCTGAATCCTTGGGTTCCTTTAAATCAGAGCAAGATAAGATTTTAACTCTGAGCTATTAGTTAAGTTCTCCCCAAGCGAGCTTGATGGGCCGAATGGCCTCCTCTCGTTTGTATAGTTCTTATGTTCTTATGTCATGCAAAAATGTTACGGGGCTCAGATTCATTGAAATGAAACAAAACCAGTAAACACAAACGGTTGGAAGGCGAGTGGGTTGGCAGTGAGACATCATCAATACTCGCGGCAACATGCGATTCAATTCAATTTTATTTATATAGCGCTTTTAACAAGTCATTGTCACAAAGCACTTTACTTATAACCGACCCGAACCCCACTAAACAAGCCTGAGGCGACAGTGGCAAGAAAAAACTCCCTCTAGCAGGAAGAAACCTTGAGAGGAACCTAGACTCTGAAGGGGACCCCATCCTCCTCAGGGCGACCAGAGTGCATGAAAATGTGTTTCCATTAATATTAGTTCAAAAGTTCAAGTCTATATAATTTAAAAGTCCTAACTGGTTCCAGATAATGGTCTCCAAGGAGCCCAGGCGAGGGTTCAAGCAGTGAAGTGTCAGTTTGGTGTTCGGCTCGGAAAAGAGAAGAGAGTGCCCTACACCTAACCTCTGGCAGTACTAAAGTAACTGCGGCAGCCTGGCTAAAAGGGAGACGTGATAGGAAGCACAGACATGAGGGTTTCCAGGGGTCTTAGCGTCAACTCAAACTACCGTCAACAACTTAAGTGATCAGCGAGAGTGACAGGACGAGCATCGACCCCCCCCCCCCCTCACCTTTAATCTCAAATGACCATGAACCCCCAGATCTCACATTCACCTTAAGAAAAAGGGATTTTAGTATCCAAAAGTCTGACTAAAGAGGTAAGTCTTAGGCCTTGACTTAAAAGCAGAGATTGTTTCTGAGTTCCGAACACTAATAGGAAGTTTATTCCATAACTGTGGTGTGTTGGTCTTCCCTCAAAAGTAATGTTCTTTATTCTGGGTATTAATAGAAGACCTGCATCTTGCAATCAAAGCATATGAGTCGGAACATAGCTGCAAATGAGGTTACTCACATATTACGACTACTCATTTAGAGTTTTGTAAGTTAAGAGTAGTATTTTGTAGTCAACATGAAATTTAACTGGCAGCCAGTGGAGTGAAGATAAAATTGGAGTAATATGATCATATTTTTAGTTCTGGTGAGGAATCTGGCTGCTGCATTCTGGACTAGTTGGAGTTTATTTAATGACCTATTTGGACAGCCGGAGAACAAGACATTGCAGTAATCGAGCCTGGAGGTAATAAACGCATGAACCAGTTTCTCTGCATCTTGATAGGGTGGCATATTTCTTAATTTGGCAATATCGCACAGGTGAAAGCAGGAAGTACGGCTAATGTTAGAAGCATGTACATCAAACAAAAGATCAGAATCTAGAATAACACCAAGGTTTCTAACAACAGTACTTGATGCAATAGATACTCCATCCAGATGGCCTACGATGTCAAATAGCTGACTTCTTTCTTTAGTGCCAGTAAGAAGAACCTCAGTTTTGTCTAAATTTAATTAGAGGATGTTGTCTGACATCCACTTTTTGATGTTAATTAAACATTCTTCCGTTCTCTGAAGTTGCTGGTTTAGCTAATATATATAATTGAAGATCAGTTTTATTTTTTAACCGGGACTCCGGTGTGACACCCAAGAGATCTCCAGGCTTCCCTGCGTGACTCATTCGACCCGCAGGACCTGCTTAATCTCCCGTTTTTAGGCATAGACAGGGATCGCCATGTAAGAGAAGCCTGCGACGGCTACCAGGCCAGCCTTTCTGCAACAATCAAACTGCTCCTGTGTGCGGCACAAGGTAAACTCAAGGAAGTCAAACTGAGTCATGCTAACCAGGAGTTTCCCCACTAAAATAAACCCACCAAACAAAGCCGAAAAAACACAAAGACTGGGTGACACAGACAAAACAGAGGTATGATACCACCAAGGTAGAGTTCATAGATAGATACTTTATTCATTCCCTCTGGGAAATTCAGGACTAACTGTGTTAAGAGCTACAGGGACGTGCTGCCTCTTGGTGTGGCACATACATTATTACATGGTACAAAGTGGATTCATGACTCCAAATTACCCACAGTGGGGGCCCCATGTCCTCTATTTCATGGGATATACTTCAGGCTTCCAGACCCCACAATTCATGCATGTATGTCAAGCTGATGACAAACCACACTCGCAGTCTTCACAGTAAAAGGTTCAAGGAAACTTAGAAACAATAAAATTAAAAGAGATGGAATAAGCTTTAGACTTTCACTTTTGTATAGCTTTAACTTGCTATAAAGTGCTGATATTCCTGAAAGAACTTTATTTTTACATTTTTCCTAGTATTCAAATGAAATCGAATAAGGAGTTTTTTGTCTATGCATCTGTTGTGTCTATGTTCCTCTATGTATTTCACGGGCAAACGTACAGTTTTTGTAGTCGATAAAACAGTTTAAAAAAGTGATATGAATAAACTAAATTAAATATTGAACTACAGGATAACTTTCACAAAGCAATGTTGTAAATTTCATAGTTCAATCACATTAACCTCCTAAGTATGTTGTATTGTATTTGTATGGGATTTCTTCATTTCTTCATTTTCTTATTAGTTATGTTCCCTCTGGAAGGAGTCAGGGAAGCAATGACCGAGCCAAGAATGTAAACGCAGACCCAGGGCGCACGGAGGTACACACCTCAAAGAACAATGTGAGAAGAACTCCTGGAGTGCTACAGAAACAGAAAAGTCTAATCATCTTCACAGGTATCGATGTTAAAACATTATGCATCCACCCATTTCCCATTAAATGCCTATTTAAAGCGGGATTGCAGCAAGCCGGGAGTCTTACGCGTAGATATACAAACATCAAAAAGAAAATACGTCATTCCAGGCACTACTCAGATGTTCAAGATGTTGTTACTGGTGTTTAGTGTAGTGAAATGTTATGTCTGTAATATGTCTGTATGAGAATGCCACTTTCTCTACACACAACCAGAGAACACTGAAAGGAAAATGGCCACGGTGAAGACGCAAGAAATCTTGCATGGCAATGTCGTACGGGAGAGCGCTGAGGCACATGGCACTGTGGAGTGAGTACAAGAAACAGATACGATACGTGTTTGCTTACTCAACACCAGTTAGGCTTGTTTGTATCACAGGAGTATTTCCTAGAATCCTAGATTTTAAAAATGTATTTACCTTGCCAAATGCAGTATAATATATGGTATATATAGTACTGTGCAAAAGTCTTAGGCAGTCAAAAGAGACATTTAAAGCAATTTATCTGGGTAGTAAGTGCTCAGAACAAAAAAACAATTTAGCATTAGAACACAAGCAAACTAAGAGTAACACAATGAAAATAAAGTTCTCCAAAAGGTTGCTAATATTTAGTTGGATGGCTAGATAAATACTGCTTCAGTTCCCAAACTTTTCTTCAGGGGCACCTCAGCCATTGTATGGATTAATTAAATTTAATCTCATTTAATTAATTATTTTAATTAGTCGAAAAAGTCAATGAGTTATCGATTAGCATTCGGATGTGTGGTAGTGGTCAAGTCAAAAAATACATGGGTCCCAGTTTGAGCCGGCCCATTGGGGTTGGTGCGTGGAACGTCTTCCTCTGCTGTCAGGGGTGCTTTGTGAACTCCGCATTCCAGTGGCGGCACTCTCTGCGGTTTTTATTAGGGATGCTCCGATACGATACCTATATCAGATATCGGTGCGATAATGGCTTAAATAGGTGGATCGAATATCGGTAGCATTGGGCCGATTCATGAGACCAATCTATTTGACAAAATTTTTCATACACGCGTAGGAGCTACGTCAGGCGCACGCAAACTCCGTTATGCATCAGCCGCACGCAGGTAAACCGGCACATTTTGCTAAGAAAAGTACAAGAACAGCTAACAGTATGGAGGGAGCTAACAAGAAAATGTCATCTGTGTGGAGGTATTTCACGCTAGCTACGGCAACAAGTTCCACGGCTGTTTGCAATATCTGCAAAGCCAGTGTTTCACAGGGAGGCAGCAGCACTGCAGAGTATAACATGACCAACTTAATAAAGCACCTCCAGAAGCGTTGCCAGAGAGTGTGAGGAGTTGAACAAAACAAAAACAGGGGTGTCGTAGAAATTTATGACACGTAGTCGGTGCTTTGAAATATTACGCCGTTTATTAAATATATTTCGATGGTAATGTTCCAAAGACTTTCTGGTCAACATAACCTCTATGGGGGTACATACACAGTATGCGCCCCCCTCCTCTGAACCAGATCAAACTGGTTAGGGTAGGGGGTGCACTTTGTAACACATATGCCTTAAGCAGTTTGCATCTTGCAAGCATGTATATACTTCATTGTGATCAGCATGCTGCAGGCCTGGCGCACGTGCAGTGCCTGCCATGTCTGCTACAGTATATACATATATATATATATATATATATACTGTGTGTGTGTGTAAAATCACTGGGAGAAGTAAAAAGACATTAATGAGATGATCTCCATGTGACTGTTGCTCCTTCCTGCAGGACAAAGAAGATCGATGTTGTCATAAAGCAGTGGGAGGGCTCCTTCTTCCGAGGGAACCCGAAACTGCGTAAGAAATCCGTGTCGCTTCGCTTTGACCTGCATATGGCGGCGGCTGACGAGGGCTGCGGTCAGACCCAGCTGGACGAGCTACCTGACGTGGAAGTGCGACTGGTGATGAAGAGATCGCGCAGCATCCCCACCATCACGCCGTGACACGAGAGCCTGACGGAGGCGAACACAGCCGAACGAGCTGCCTGACGTGAAAGTGCGACTGGTGACGAAGAGATCGCGCAGCATGCCCACCATCACGCCGTGACACGAGAGCCTGATGGTGTGCTGTGCCAAAGATGAGCGTTACACTGAAGTCACACGTAAACAGTATTTATTTCTCACATCTTCAACCCAATCAGGGAGTATAATATGGTTTTAATGAAAGTTCACAGCTGTTCACTTCCAGCCATTAACTTTTGTGATGCTTTTTCACTTGTAACCCTAAGACTAACCCTTTTTTAATTTTCTCAGTTACTGTGACAATATTAATGTGCTCAGAAAACTCCCGCAGCTTCAGAGTCCCTCGACGTAAGAAAGAACATTAAAATTCTGTAGATTACATTAAAATTCTGTAGATTACATAAAGACACCATATGAGAAATAACAAAGGGTGTGACATATTCTAATCCTTTATGATTTTATTTGCTGTGAGCTGTTGAATAAAAGGGTTGATATGGACAGACCAGTGGAAGGCATTTAGTTGATTTGTGATCAGCACATAAAATTCATGCAATGTACGCCGTACAATGCAAATTTATATACTTATTGTAATTGACATATTTATTCTAATCTCAGTCATGGTGTAGTTAATGATTTCTGTATTGCAATTTGACCTGACACAAGAATGATTCATTTCTAACTAGGCATACAGTCCTTATATATTATGAGTCCTATATAAATATTATTGTTTAAAATGAGTAACGGTAAGTAAAATCAGCCTTTTCTCTGACACCAAAGATGAAAAAACATTGAGAGTGATGACATAAAAGCTAATATCCATTTAATGTGGGTTCCTGTGATGTACTGTATAAGAAAATGTTCTTCTCTATGCATTTCTTAATATGCTTGGATTGTGCTTGTTAGTAGGATTATTTGAACATTTACTGTAGTGATTAAAAAGGAAAGGAGGCAAAAGCCCCGCTTTTAATCCAATGAAAAAATGTTTCAATAAAAAGAAATAAAAAATTAAGTGTTTGCTAATACTATTTTTAATATTTGAAATGGATAAATTCCAGAGTCACTGAATACTTGTGGCCTTACATTTCCAGGGTTGTGAGAACAATTCCTGTCCTGGTTTCAGCGTGTGGAGTTTTCCTCTGTTTATTTCGGTCTCTTACTTAAGAGTATACATTTAAGAGATCTGGTACCTATAATGATGTAATTTCAAGAAGTTAGTGTTCTTTGCCACTGTGCAAGGTTGTGGGTTGGAATTCTGGAGCCTGCAGGATCATCACATCACCACTTGGCCCTAGAGCATAAGCTTCAGTGGGAAGCTGGCTGATCCTGTTCTCTGACCCCAACTTTCATCAATTGTATGTCACTTAGGACTCATTATGAGACAGAGATGGCTGGCACTGACTCATGAATGTGAATTTTTTTAATACAGTGGAATCCACTTATAGTGATCGCGTCTGTCTGGGTGAAATTGATCACTATAAGCAGATGATAATTATAACTATTTTTTTTCCTTTTTCTTTACGTCTCAGGCAGAGTACCATCTAATTGACATTCGTACATTTATTACATGAATATAATGTAATAGAACAGACTGTGTCGCTATTTGCAGAATTTTATTCACTTTTTAAAAATACAGTACAGCGGTTTCAAACGCTTTTCAAATGTGCAAACTAAATTACTAATCTATGTATAATTCAAGTATGCTGTAATACTGTAGCGCCGGCGGCATCTGCATGTCCCGACATGCCTTGTGAGTGCATGAATATAGTCATGTATATGTCTAATATGTAGCCCCTGTTTTTATTTTTAGTGTAGGTACTTGTTGTTCTGTGTATCTGGTTGTAGCGTGTGCCTCAGGTTCTTGCCTGATCCTCACTCGTCTTAACCATTGTGAAATTGCCCGTTGTGTGTGCCTTACCATCCTTAGTGTAACTTCCCGTTTCCCTGTCATTCATGGCGTTCGCGTTATTGTTGCTTGTTGTGCGGTCCCTTTAAGAAGTAATATAAAGAAAAACTTTGTGTCAGTCCGCCTCTTATTGTTTTCATTCGCCACTGCCGCGATTCCTCGGTCTGCTCTGTGTTTCAGCACAGTACAATTACCGCAAGGCAAAGTAGGTTTATCAAAGTAGAGTAAAAAACAAAAAAACAATTAGCGTAGTTTTATTTTTTTCCATATATTGTCATGTATAAAAAGACTTAAAATGAACACTCTTTGCGGACTACTTGATTACTAAAATCAGATTATTTAAACAGAATTTGCATAGGAATGATTCTGTCCCAAGCTTTTTGATCCATTTAAGTGGTTGATCACTGTAACTGTGATCAGTATAAGTGGGTTCCACTATATATCACATCCAGCAAATGTTTATCAGCTGTTTCTTATGCGGTGACATATGGGGCAGGGTAGGGATTAATGTCCTCATGTTGGGATTAGAGTTTTCCCAATAGAAATGAATGGAGAGTCCCCACAAAGACATAATTACAAACCTGGGGGGGGGGGGATTAGGTTATATTACATTGTGGGGACCAAATGCGATTAACCACATTTAACCATTCCGAATGTAAGTTCAGCTACCAGTTAAGATTAAATCACTTGTTTGCCAATATTCTGTTTGTGGACAAGGAATTGGTATACTATAGGTGAATGAGCCAAGAGTTAAAAAATAATCCGATGAATTGCTTTTAAACTTAGCCTGAGGGACTGAGCCTGATCTGTAAGCAAACTGTAGAAGGTTTGGGTGATTTTCTCAACGTAATGACAGATTTTCTCTTTGTTTTTAATTGGAATGATGATTGAGGATGTAAAGCAGGTGAGTCCTATGCACTGGCTCAGGCTCGAAATAAAGAGGTCAGCAAAAATGGAGTGAAATGTTGTTCAGAAATTGCCATAGATCCCTAAACCAGATCTGGCCTGGTATGTTTTTGTGCAAAGGACCAATACTAGGCCAAATCCGATTTCTGGATTTGAAATAGTAAAGGACCATATTTGGGCCGGCTTTATACTTAGTATTACCAGATCTGTCCCGTATTTTCACCAGAGTCAAAAGTTAAATTCAGATCTGGTGCGAATGTGGCTCAGACTAATTTTTTCCAGACTGACTGCCGACTATTTCTGCTCCAGGATCCTAATTTAATATAATATAATAAACAATTAAATAAATGCTTTTATTTGCCATTTGCACAAGTATATTACAATTAATCTCTTTGTCCCGTTTTGCTCTTAATGCATTGTAGGTCGCTGCACAAGGTCAGCCAATGTGTGGCATTCCTGGAGTTAGGGTTTAAGCATCTTGCTCAGGGGTTAACACACATGTGACATATCTGCTGAAGCCAGAGCTGAAACCGGTAATCTTCTGATCTTGAGCAGAGACTTAGTCCCCTAAGCGACTCACCACCCATATATGTTCAGTGTTGGGGAAGTTACTTTCAAAATGTAATCCATTACAGACAGAGGTGGAAAGTTCGGGTACAGAAAGTACAAATCCAGACCAAGGTTTTGTTTCAACCAAAACAGGCCAGATTTTCTGGACTGGTATTTGGGGCATATGCACAAACAACAGTGAGAGTCATCCTTTAATCCACTGTATTAAAGGCAGCCTTCTTGTTCACCTCAACATACTGGCACCAAACTGGGCGGCTATAAGTAAACCCACACCTGCCCGGCGTCATGGGCAACTCCAGAATGGAATATTGTCCAGCAACTCTCCAAGAGTTCCAGAGCCCAAGCTATGCGTTGAGGTGAGCCTGACTATATCTAGTATCTCTCTACCCCCTAATTCAGGCTTCTTTCCCACCAGATAGTTTACGTTCCATGTGCCAAGAGCCAGTTTTGGTAGCCGCCGATCGGTCTGTCGAGGCCCTTGCTTTTGACTGCCACCCAATCTACATTGTACTCAACCCCATAGGAGGGCGAACCCAGGATACCCCTTAGGACTATACCCGGCCAAGCCCTATGGGTGGAGGTCTGGCCACCGGGTGCTCGCCTTTGAGCTCCCACCCCAGGCCTGGCTCCAGGGGGAGGCTTTGTTCTCCCCAGTCCAGGCAGGGTAACATAACCCTTATTAGCAACCGTAATGGGGATCAAATTGAACCATACTCTGTATGGCTGCTCCTCTAGGACCAATTTGCTTCAGGAGACCCTACTAGGGGCATTTGCCCCCAACAACATAGCTCCTAGGATCATAGAGGCACCCAAGTCCCTCCACCATGATAAAACAGCGATTCATGGATTGACCTTGTAAAACGTAACCTAATCTAAATAGGTAAAGTTTAAAAACTTTCCCCCCTTAGGTAATAGTTTGAATGCCAACAACTAATCCCTGAATTCAGACAATATGTCAGAGAACCAGATGGGACGTGACAATCCACTGTTTTCATCGTCCTGCTCTCAGAGAAGTACGGAAAAGAAAACTGTGCCCGATTACAAAGAACCGACATCACAGTCTGCATCCCAAGGCAATACTGTCACGGTATTAACTGAAGTTTGTGCGATTAGTTTGTGACTGGGACTGGTATACACTTGCCTAGATGTTATAGATGGTCATTTAAATGTAATATCCACCTCACTTTCCTTTATGCAGACCAAATTTAATGATTTCTCTATGTTTTGGGGTGTAACCGATTTTATGTAACTTTCTCTTGTTCAATAGACCAAATTACTCAGATAATTTCTTTATTTCTTCAGTTTTTGGCTGTAAGATTTTGAGATATGCAGGTTATGTATGTAGGTCTGTGTTTTCCTTGTATTGGCATAGAGTATTTATTTTGAAAGGTATGGATATTAATGGATCATCATACTGTGATGACGAGTTTCAGACTGGAAGTCCAGTTTTTCAGATTTTGACTGGAGCAGCTTTGTTTTGTTGCTGCTTCTCTTTTTCTCGCTCTATGTTTTATACGACCTTTCATTTCGGTGCGATTTAATGCTTTATCTACAAGGGATGTGGTTAATGTCATCCAGGCATGATGATCTAGCTTTTCATCCTCTCTGTCGTTCGGGCACAATGTGAGATTGCCGGTTTGTTTTTGATATTTTTGTTTGCATTTGTTGTTTGTTTTTCTGCTGTCTTTATGTCTCAAGTTTACAGAAGTTTGAAAGGCTTGCACATCAGGTTGGTATGCTATTGGATTAGCAGAGTACTCTCACTGTACACATGACTCATGAACTTAGATTTATCACTTGGAATGTGAAAGGATTGGGCCACATTATGGAAAAGAAAAAGATATTAACATTTCTTAAAGGCGAGAATGTGTCAAGTGCCATGCTTCAAGAAACCCAGAAACAGAGCATTTAAAATTGAAAATAGTGATGGGTGGGGGGCAAGTTTATTTCACTTCTAGTAGATCTGCACCAAGAAAAAGACGCATCACTATTAAAGATAAATATGAAGTAAATATTTCCCATTCTTCTTTGAACATCAGATTAATGATCCGCAAGGTAAATATCTTAATCTCAGGTACAGTTTTTGGACAGCGTATCAACATGCTGAATGTCTATATTATGAATGAAGACTCTAAATTTATGTCAGACATTATTTTATTGTTTAATCAATATTGTAATGGTTTAGGTGTGCTGGCTGGTATTTTGGACCAATACTTCGGGATATGTGCACAACTTCTGGCTTTTGGAAAGAACTCGACCCTCATGTATGACATTATACATTTTATTCCAACCCTCATACCTCATATTCTTACATTGATTATATCTTTGTACCAAATGCTTATATTCATCTTGCATCTGACAGTAAGATTGACTCCATTGTCTTCTTTGATCATGCCCCAGTTAGTATGGTCTTGAATCTGGGCTCCTCGATAAGCAGAAGTAAATCCTGGTGGTTTAATTCCTCGCTACTGAATAATACAGACATCTGTGATTTGGTGCAACTTTGATGCGACTTTAGGGACTTTAACAAACACTTCCCGGGTTTCCCATTTTCTGAGATGCAGCCAAAGCCACAATCCAAGGTCACGTTATTTCTTATCGTTTGTTTTTAAAGAATACTAGAATACAGAAATACCGGGAAATGGAGCGTGAAGTTCAGCTCCTAAAACACCTACTGTCATGGGCTCGGGTGGGTTTGGAGTGGGACCGAGGGATATTGCAGGTCAGAACAGAAAAGAACGACCCACTGGCGACTCACGGGACAAATGGGGATTTATTAACTAAACGGAACACACTAAGAACACTATAAAAATCAAAATGGCCACGAGGGGTCAAAAAGACAAGATGAAAGAAGATTAAACTAATTAATCAAAAGGAACTAACACAGGAAAACTAAGAACTAAGCAAGGAAACACTGGGGAAAACTGACAAGTAAAAACAATCAAGGGCAAAAACCAAAGCCGAATACAAATAAAACACAGGGACTAGAAAACGCATACAATTGAAACACAAGGGAAATTAAATCTACAAAACTTCAAAACCAAGAGACGGGATTCGAACATAAGACAAGGGATCACCGGTAGCCATATGCTCAATGCAAACAGGGATTTGGGGAAAACACAAAGGCTGACAACACAAGGGACGGGATGACCAGCACCACCTGCTGGCCAAACAGGGAAGGGACACAGAGTGGGACAACAGGGACTGACCCTGACACATACTCAAAATTGCATCCTCAGAATCTGGTCTTGTTATGTCATGCTAAAGCCAAACTCAATCTGGAATTTTCAACCCATATAAAAATGACTAAATACTATGAATTTGGTAATAAGTCAGGCCTGGTTCTAAACTAAAAAACTAAAAAAAGAGCAGAGAGAACTATTGAATCTCTAAAATATGTGGATGGTTCTAATATTTATGACCTTTTACTTAATAATAATGCTTTTAGAAATTATTTTGAATGCCTTTATAATTACAGAGTGCGGTTTCACAGTCGGAAATAAAACACTTTCTTGATAAAATACCATTATCTACAGCCGTGGCCAAAAGAATTACACATATATTGGTATTCACAAAGCTTGCTGCTTCAGTGTTCAGTGTAGATCTTTTTGTCAGATGTTTCTGTGGTATACGGAAGTATAATTGCAAGCATTTCGTAAGTGTTAAAGGCTTTTATTATCCTTTCACTCATCACAGCTTATGATAAAATGGCAAAAACTAGCCACCGAGATGCAATGATGAAACTACGATAAGCTATATTTTATATTCAATATAGTACTGTATTAAAGCACTGAACAGACTGAGGAATAGACTCGCCTAAAGTCCTCAGGCAAACAGCAAATCCTGAAAATCTCATTGAAAAAAATGTCAACAAACTCTGAGGCTGACGGAAACTTGGGTAGAGTCAGCACATCTTATAAAATCAGTCTATGATAACCATGATTATGGTAGACTGTACCAGTTTTGGGGAAGTTGGTGAGAAATTCCATGACCACATGTGACCAGGGGCGCAGAGGTACTGTAGAGGCGAGGGCTGGAGCTGGCATGGTGGGAGTGCTTGGGGAGTCTTGCACTGTTTGAAAGAAGTGCAAGAAAAGACATACCCTTGAATGTGTGCTTTTGGAGACAGCCAGGGTGCCTGGAATTCAACGACAGGTGTGTCTACTCAACCAATCAGGGTCACACTGTGGCAGGCATATACTGCCTGTTGCTAAGGGTGATTGTAGGAGTTGGGTCTTGCTGTAGTGCATGGGTAATCTCATCCTCCATACCCCATTTGACGGGTGCCATGAAGCAGGTAAGTAGGAGGATGATGTCTGAGGACACAGACGGTCGGTTGGTATCAAATCTCTATGAAAGGGCATTTGCTCTTTGAGTTTACTTCCCCAGGAGATAGGTAACCGTAAAACAGAATATGAAACAGACATAGAACATAGAACCTGCCAAGGGTTTACATACTTAGTATGTTTTATGTATTGTAGGTTCTTGTGATCAGTTAGAACCTGGAAGGGATGATTGGTCCACCTCAAACCAGTACCTCACTCTCGAGGGCTCTATGTTGAATAGCAGCTCCCAGTTCTCCACATCATTCCACACTGTAATCGATAGTTTATGCAAGAAGAATGCACACAGGTGCAACTTCAAGGGCTTACTTTTTCTGTTTCAGTTTTTTACTGTTTCACTGAAGTACAGGATCACAGTTCAATCTCACAGTTACAAAGAAATTGTAATCACTAATTTTCAGTTTTATTCCCCTATTCAAAAACCTACTTAGGTGAATTTGTGTAAATGACCAATAGTGTGTGAATGTGTTTCCTACAATGGACTGGCATCCCATCCAGTGTGTCCCTTGCCTAGTGCCCGGCGCTGGCCCAAGACTTATCACAACCTGTACTGGGCTACTGGCTACGGATGCTGGACTCGCTACTTTGCTGGTAGAATTTTTCTGTCTCCCTCTCTTTCCTTCTTTGGATATGTGCGTAAATGTGCACCCTGTGACATAATAGCATTCTGTCCAAGTTGTGCCCTGTGTTTTCTGGGATGGGCTCCAGGCTATTTATGGAAAACTGAAGAATGGATGGATAATAGAAATATGAACCGTGGAAAGTGTGCAGGACCTGTCAGAAAAGATTTAGCTGATAATTAGGGGGAAACAGGAAGTAAATAATAATAAAAATGTTATACTTATATAGCACTTCCACAGTCCCAAGGTTGCTTCAAGTAGTAACGAATGAGAGAAAGAATTATATTGGAATTCCTCTGCACATTACGCATTTCATTTACATTGTGTTGTACTTTGCCCCATGTTATTTTGCAGTGACATATGTTATCAGCTGTTTCCTTATTTTTTTGTCTGCAGTTTGTTCTGGTTGTACACAAGGAAACTGGTCCCCATAAAAACTCAATTAAATACAAGTCTGTGGCTGCAATGAAAAACCTAAAAATGCAAAAACTAGCATTTATCCGTTAGAAATGAACGAGTGGTCCCCATAAAGATATGTTTACCCGATGTGTGTGTGTTTGTGTTTGTGCGCGCTTGAGAGACACGACTTGCTGGCCCAAAAAGCCATCGGCCCACCGGGTTAATGTCCAAAATGCCAGATGGCCAAGGAGCAGCCTTTAAAAAATCATCCATTTTAATCAGAATGTCACTGGTAATACAGTCACTGGTGTTACACCATATCTTTGAAACCAGTGACTAATGATAATGTAATGAATGATCAGAAAAAGAAAAGGCTAATTAATATGGAAATTAGAGTTTGTTAATCTTTTATCTGTTTATTTTGTAAAATAAAATGAAATAAAATTGTGTCAGTGCTGTTACATGGTGTGTCACTGGTATTAGTGTAGTTATGACAAGATGTTTCATATTTTTGATGAACTATTGTCTTTATTAAGAGTATCATACTAGAACTATAAATTTAAAATCAACAAACTGACAAAATACATGCCTCATTATGAAAACACCAGTGACAAACTATGTATTTTTGCATCGATTCTGTGAATTTAAATGATGAGATATTGTATTGTTTGGAAAACAATGTTAATGATGAAAACAAAGCAAGTCTCATAAGTATAATGGTGTATTAGATTCAATGTTATCCTGCTAACATATTTGCAAATGGAACAGCATTTTCTTTCAACTAGCAATAATTCATTGTATGACCTCTACTATTGTTATAGTATAGTAACATTCCAAATACAGATGTAATAAATTTTAACTTTAAACAATTAACATTTAAAATAACTAATAAGTTGGGAAACCGCAATCCAAACTGGAAAGACTAGATTCAGGTGAAGTTAACCTTACACTCAACAAACCATTGAGAAACGCGTTGCATGGTGTGTCATCTATCTCACAAAAATTAATAATGCACATGCAAGTAATTTAAACATTAGCATATACATTCATTATACAGACAAACACCTACAAATATATTCATCGGTCCAAATTTCATTATACTTGTCCGGGACAGTAACATGGTGACATATACATGTGTGCCATAGAAAATATACATATTTAACATCTCACTGTTGCAAGATATTTCACAGCCAGTAATATTGCATAGGCAGCAAAGGCATTTATAACATTATAATATCAGATTTTTTTCTTTAAAAATATCATTTTATGCTTCCTTTTTTAATTAATATTTCCAGATATTGTTAGGAATTTTGTAGGTAAGAATATGGTGGAGGTAAGAATATAACAACAAAGAAATTGGATTTGAACTAGAAAAGAGTGAAGAAATGCACAATAAAACAGACTGAAAGTGAAATATACTGTATGGATATTATGTCATCAGTAAAAAAAGGATAAAGCTAATATTTTCTCTGTATATTTATCCATAGAAATTAGGAGGCTGACATATTTTCCAAGAGCAAAACCCTCATGTTTTACTAAGCTTCTGGACAGAACAGAAGGACTTACAGTAACTCAGCCAGACCCTGCTGTGTTCCTGTCTGTTCTAATCATAGATATAAGGAGTTGGAAGAGATGGGGAAACTGGAACATGTGTGTCAGGGGCAGCAAAAACTGGAGTTATGCACAGGGGGGGTTAGTATTTTCATAAACCACAAGGAGGTATAGAAAGAGAAAACTAGAGTAGCTGGTGCGGCAGGGATGTAGGTGGACTTGAGGAAACTACACTCCGCCAGCCCTTGTCTGCCTCATGGGATGGTCTCGAGTTTGGGTATGAGCTGCCGATCCATTTGCTCAAAGGTTTCATCTCGTTCATTTTTGGTCTCCTGAACCTCGCAGGTAGCCTGGTGGTGTGTCTCCCACGTGCCTTCCTTGTACGAGCAGAAACATACATTCCGTTCGTCTACCTCCACCCTCACGCCAGCTGGGATCACTATGTTTCCAACGAAGCAGTTTGGTCCTGTAAGGGGGAAAAGAGTCATTTTTAGACAGTACTTTGTATGCATTTCCGGGCAAATGTTTCACCCTATGATGATAAGTTTTTCATGGTACTCCTTATATATTTAAATACATCGATAGATCCATTTCATATATCTATAAATACAAGGGAGTAGGCAAGAGTTTGAAATTGGGAGACAATAATTTAACCTTAATTTGAATGCAAAGGCCTATTTACTGGTGGCGTAAATAAAGCCTAATTACATATTGTGGGGTACCTACACCCCTATAGCCAACCCTTAGACGACGGCAAAGAGATGCGAGATTGTTTGCATGAGTGATGCATATCTGCCTTCGTGCTCATGCTTGCTTCGTATTACTGCGACATCTGCATTATTGTTAGTATCAGAGTGCACCACCGCAGAAAACACGAGTAACTTTTATGTGCACTTGCTCTGCACATGTGCTCAGCAAATAATATGCGTGAATGCAAGTCAATATGTTTAAAGGCCGAGTAAATGATTGTGTGCTGGTAAACCTTTGAAGACACGTGAGTACTTGCCGTTTTTGCACACAGGACAGCACTGGTGGGGCTCGTATATGGGGTTGACACAATGCAGACCAGGACACTCGGCCACAGTGCAGTACACCTCCCTGTTAGCGCCGCATCGGCACCTCTCACATGGGGACAACTGGACAAAACAGACAACACAACACCGTGGGTAGAGAAGCAATATGCTATTTATTTATTTATTTTGTTTGTTTGTTTATATATAGCTGGCACATGCTGTTCCAATGAGCAGAATGTAATGACGTACCGCTACTATTTATAAAACAATACGCAATTGCACAGTTTACGATTATACTGGTATGTGAACCTGAAGTCAAAGGGAAGGGCTGTAGACCATTCTGTTTTGAAATGTTTAAAAATATTTGCAGTGACCGCACTCACAAAACGTCTCTTGTCTAATGAGATTTCTTGGTTGGAACTAACTGTAGTGTAATGATAAATATTTTTGTAAATTAAGTTAGCAAGGTAATGTTGCACCATGACATTATTACCAGAGATTAAATATTACAATATTATTCCAGCATTAAGATAACATATTTTACTCCCACGATGTACTTTTTACACATTTCGGCTCATATTTGTTTGAACTTAATTAAGATTAATGTGAAAACTATCACGATTTTTCCTGTATTTATTTCTAATCATTTCAATCAATCATAACACACCGCTTAGCCCAATAATTAAGGTTGCTGTTTAATAAAACAATATTAAATATTAAAATAATAACAGTAATGAATCATAAGAATAAGAATTATCATTTAGAAAATACTCTAACACATATTACATATATATAAAGTTGAGAAAGTTGGTGCCACTTTTGGGGACCAGGAGGTGGGGAGGGGTCAAACAGATGTGACAAGTTTTTTTTTCTAATTACGTAAAACACATTCAAATATTAAAAGTATCGAAAAGATTAGTAGTTCAACTCCAATTCCAAAATATGTACTGTTTTTTATGGCTATATATAAGGTATTCGAAATTAAAATAGGTTTCACTTTGTATCTTACCATGAATTCCTCAAGGACTCTGTAGGTTTTTCCCTTATGGATACAGACTCGGCTAATAGCTTCACATACCGGGCAGCACGACTTGTAGGTAATACGCGTGCATTTGGGATGAATCCGCGGACAACTAGGTTTTATGCAGATGGGACCATCTTCGGTGCAAGTGCAGGGGCAGGCAGTGTGACCGGGGAAATAGACTTCTCCTATACTGTAGACAAAGCCGTGGTCATCCAGGCACCACTTTCCCCGGTAGTCGCCAAAATCGTAGTCGATTTCGCTCTTGGAGTGTTCTGCTGCCACGCTTAGAGTCAGAGAGGCGAATATGAAAAGGGAGCGTAAGGCGTAAGAGCTCATCGTCGCTTCAGTCCAACGATCAGTCTATCTGACGCTTATTGCATTTATATAATGACTACATGCAACGGCAACCAGCTGCGCATTTTTTCTTTCCTCCAGCGAAGGATAAAAAGTACTCCGTCAGAAATCTGAATTGCATTAAGGTAATGTACTGAATAAAATTACTATTAGCAAGAATGTCAGACAAGACGAAATTTGTTTTCCACCAGGTCAAACTAAAGGTTACGTGCTGGGAAGTACAGTAAAATACTCAATATCTCTCTGAAGGACACTGGTACAGCAGCACAACAAACGAAAGGGATGCAAGGAAATTTGAGGTTTTCACATTTACCTCTTTCAAAAGAAATCTGATTTTGGCAAATTAAGAGCTTGAAACGAAATGTTACAAAAAAATTACAAATAAAATAACCACAATTACAACAGCACCCCCTGATGCATGATTTATGCTATGATATGTTAATTTATGCCAATGAATTCGTATGTTTTAAGTTATTTTGCAGACCTTACTAAGAGTCTGAAATTAAATGCCTTTAAATTCTGGAATGGCCTTTTCATTATCAGAAACTATTACCTTTTTTCTACTTTTTTCTATAAGCCAAACATAGCCTGTTCACAGCATGCACATGCGCACTGCATCCAAAACAAACACTCCGTTGAATTAACAGCTCTCTAAATTAAATTAAAGCAATACTGAATATTATCACATTTATGAAAATTTAATGCAGGACTATTGTATTAGGGATGGTATGGTGGTAGCGGTTCAAGTCTCCGCCTGGGTTACGTGTGTGTGGAGTTTGCATGTTCCCTCTGTGTCGTCGTGGGGTTTCCTCCAGGTACTCCGGTTTCCCCCCACAGTCCAAAGACATGCTGAGGCTAATTGGAGTTAATAAATTGCCCGTAGGTGTGCATGTGTGAGTGATGGTGTGTGTGAGTGTGCCCTGCGATGGGCTGGCCCCCCCATCCTGGGTTGTTCCCCGCCTCATTTCCCTAGCTTCCGGAATAGGCTCCGGACCCCCCCGCGACCCAGAAGGATAAGCGAGTTGGAAAATGGATGGATGGATAGACTATTGTATTAGACTGCATTAGTTTTAGTCTAGTGTCCCTAATAAACTGGTAACTGTATGTATTTTTTTTTGCTGATTTTTTGGGAGGCTGCTGCCGCACCAGTTCATTGCTACCAGCCACCACTGGTATCCACCAATGTCATATATGCTTTAAAAGCTTTGCCACTGTCCTGAAAACCAGTAGTCTAGGTTGATGGTAAATATAACTCAAGAGTTATATAGAGTAGCTCTATAACCAGCAAAGTGCAACTGAGGATGAATTTAAGAAAAATAGTAAGAAATTAAGTAGTTAAGTAACTATTCTAACTAGACTAAAAGGGGGAACATCTTTAATTCTATTCATCTTATGTATCTTAATAAATGTAACTTTCTTTGCAAGTTTGCCACCTACAACCACCTGATGGGAACTGAATGAACCTGCTAAACATCCAATGACCCAGATCACCAGGGGACCACTTCATGAAAATAGTTTAGAGGAGAATGTAGGGTCAGCCAGTGTGGACCAGCTGGGGTTAATGGCCTTGCTCAAGGGCATCAGTCTACCGACCCAGGGATTTGATCCAGCAGCTTTCTGAGTCCCAACCCACAGAGCTGCCCCCCCCTCCCCCAACATTTTTTATTTAATACTTTTTGGTCTGTGCATAATCCATATATGTTATTTTACGGTTTTGATGTCTTTATAATTATTTTAAAATGTAGAGAACAACCCTGGACAGGGGGCCAGCCCATCGCAGGGCACACTCACACACTGTTACCATTCACTCACACATGCACACC
>JAODKE010000044.1:16828812-16846914 GCA_026779605.1 Mormyrus hasselquistii
TGATACAGTGTAAATATATTCATTTTTATGCATTATAATTTGAATAAACTCAATTAAATCATACAGTGGTTCCACACGACTAGAATGACTTTTTTTTAACATGAAAAATTCTTTTTAAATTTGCACATTCATTTTGTGTTCTGAGAACAGAATATAGTTGAATTAATCCCACTAAATTTTCTTATGTATGATTAAGCCAATTGAATCATTTACATTCAATTTAAATTAGGTATATAATCTAATAGCAGCTGTGGACATTTTCACCCACTATCACGAAGAAGACTGCCAAACACTGACCATACTTGAAGTTCTCTATTTATAGCAACATTAGAAAAGCTGTGACTATTCATGGTGTGACTATTCATGATGTGACTATTCATGATGTGACTATTCATGATGTGACTATTCATGGTGTGACTATTCATGGTGTGTTTGTTCATTTTTACTGCCAGACTTAGCCTTATATGTGCAGAAAGGTGTTAGGAGAGTTGTGACCCCCCCTTTGCTGTGCAGTTCCTGGAACTTCGGGAACCTGGGACCACTAAGGTTCACTTATGGAGAGAAAAGATTAACAGGTGCCATGGCTGAAATAGACGATATGGAAAGGAAGAAAAAGACAGATTATTCTCCCCTGTCAACAGTCATCACCCACAAGAAGAAAACATCACAGCCTGTTCATACTAACCCTGATGTTTCCCCCACCCACTGAAGAAAACTGGCTGAAAAGACCCCAAGACTGTCTGTCAGCTCTGCTTTGGCAAATTCAGATATCCCACATAATAACTCAATTGAGACGATCGACCAAGTGTGTTTACAACCAGAGCAAGGTAGATACAGACTCTGCATGTATAATAAAAAGAGGACCTTTGTCCCTCTTTATCAACCTCACCCAGGCATTCCCGCAATTCTGTATTCTAGAGAAAATCCTGAAAATGCATATAAGGTTGGCTTTATTTAAAAATGGAGCAAACAAATCCACCACAGTAACAGCACCATGATTATACAGCCATAACGAAATGATAAATTGGAAGTACGGATACACTGCTTTGCTGAGGTCCCTCCATCCGGAAGCAGGAAATGTGAAAATGGTCCATTACTGATACAAGTGATGCACATAGTAGCATAAAATTAGCCAGTCAATGCCCTCAAATCAGATGCCTAAAGGGCCATACATTTATCGCCCCGATCAGAGCCCTGGACATTTGCTGGGGGTGTCGGATCATGCATAATCAGTACACTGCATGTGGTAACACAAAATAACTTTATATAAAAGCAAAATAAATAAAAAGGATATAAAGAGAGAACAGATATTACTTGATGTGACCCACACACACTGAAAACAATACAGTCGTGAGCCGCTTGCCGTTACGAGGATATCGTCAATTATATGGTTTTTCAAATGTCGTGGGTAACGAAAGCGACTAAAGGTAATTTGCTGATTGATTTATTTTATCCTTGGATGTTCATCTTTCATTTAGCTGAAAGGACTGTCTCTGTTGTTTCTTTGTTTTTCTCTCTTGATGTCCGTGATGTTGATCTTACAGACTGCCGTGTCTCAAGTTCACTGCTAATAATTAAAATGCCTCAGTCTTACAAAGTGGTAAGGTTTGCCTATCGTAGGTTTGCCTATCTTGAAAGGATAAGAATGGCCTTCAGGATATGTTTTCAGGTAGAATTTTTAAAGATTTGTGAATTTTGCAAGCTCCGTAATGATAATTTTCATTATTTATTAATCTGTTCACGTTTAATGCTAATAAAATAATTGCTGACTATTTGTCAGACCACTGCTGTCCTTTGTGTTAAATTGTATTGGGATGGTTGTTGAAACTGACTGAATATGGCACAAACAGAAACAGAGCCTAGAATATTTTTCACCAGTTGCCACTGCAAAAAAGACAAATAAACAACAAATAAAGAAATTTCCAGCAGTTATTTTCAGAGCAGGGAAACTAGACTAATCTGATTAACACAGAGATAAATTCCCACATAAAGATTTGATGTAAGATTCATGCTACATTCTGAGCCTTTGGATTAACAAAAGGATACATTGTGAAGACACATTACATCAGAACACTAAAACCCATTATGATTTATATGACTGAAGAATCAGAATCCCATGCAGAATCATTTAAAAAAATGTTTTTGTGTTGTTGTATAAAACCTTTGTTATAATAATAATGTAATATTTTAACGTCACAATTTTTTATCTACATCTCATATTACACGTTGTACACTGTCTCAACAAAAATTAAAAAATCACCATTTGAATTTTTATATAAGCAAATACTTAAGAGCCAATAAGTGGATTATTAATGCAATAAATAACTTATATTCCTTTACATTCAACTGTCTGAAAACATGTCCCATGGGCACGGAAAAGATGTTAAGTTGTCATTTAAGAAGGGCAAATTACTGCATCAAGCAAAGAACACAACTATGGAGTCTGGTTAAAGTACTGTAACTGGATTAAGAACTGTCCAGCCATTTTGAAATCCTGAAACGATGATGATGAACCGTCAACTTTGCGGAAAAAATGTGGTCAAAAAGATTCCTCGATAAGAATGATTACAACTGGAGATCACTAAGGTTATCCCATCAACGTATTTTTTCTTCCCAGGCGGCACGTGCACATTCCAGGGTGACACTGTCAGTGCTCATCAGGCTCGAATTGTGAAAGAGTGGTTCAGGAAGCACGGGGAATCATTTTAACACACGAAGTGGGCACCACAGAGTCCTGACCTTGACCCCATTGAAATAATTTGGGATGTTCTGGAGAAGACTTTACGGAGTGGCTCGACTTTATACAAGATATTGGCAAAAGGATAATGTACATCTAGACAAAAACAAATGTTGAGATGCTGCATAAGTTCATTGACACAATGGCACGGCGAATGCAAACCGTAATGAAAACTAAAGCCAGTTCAACTAAATATGATAGTGTTTGACTTGTCGTTGACCAGACAATGTACTTTTTCATTTTTATCATTTGTGTAATATCAACTAATCCTGGATATCGCATAAAAAATAGTTTAGCATGCAAGATTTAAGCGTGATTTCCATTTTCGCTATTTCATGTTAGAATGATATTACTTGATACCAGAAGTGATTATGCCCCGGATCAACTCAACAGCTGAACTTGAAGATTGTAGGGCGTCACACGGAGCAAACATATGACACATGTTCTCAGCATCTGACTCGTTGCCTTTCGACACAAAGCCGAAAATTCTGAAAAAAAAGAGAGATTCTTAAATTCTCATGTCTTGTAATGTGTCGACAAGATTGTTATTACTATGTACAGCTATGTACAGTGCCTTCCATAAGGACTCACTTTTTCTAAACATTGTTGTATAGACCTTTTCCAAACTTAATTCTTGGATTTTTGAACTGACACACAATTACCCCATAATGACAAAGTGAAATCACTAATACAATAAAACCTAAAATCCCCCATTTACATAAATATGCAGAGCCTTCAGTCAGTATTTGTATAATCTGACTTAGAAACATGTCAGCTCTGAAGGCCTACGCTTGGGTATTTCTTTCAATTTTCCCTCGCATATCCTTTCTGCTAGACTGGAGAGGAAACGCGCACAAACTATAATGTTCTGCCCTTTTAACAGTTTTTCTAGCCTTTGTCTGAATCACTAAAACACATTTAAAAACTTGTTCTGCAGCCACTCCAGCATTGATGTGGCTGTGTGCTTCAGGTCTTGGGCATTGTGAAAAGTAGATCCCAGCCCTAGTCCAAGGTTGTGTGGATCAGATTTTCTTCAAGGATTTGTCTTATAGCCCACCCTGTACAGTGGACTGGGAGTCTTTATAGAACAGATATGACCAAATTAAATAAGAACTAACCGAGCTAAACTGGCATCGATAATAAAGGGCTTGAATACTTGTATAAATAAGGGATTTCGGATATTTAAAATTATTGATTAAGGTGTCACTGATAGTCACTCATATAAGGCCTTTTTAATGATGAAAGATATTAGAACTTGAGATACAGATTTACACAGGAAGCAGAAAAAAAGAAAATAACTTACTTTGCCGATTTGCAGTCCTTTGGCCAACTGTAGGGAAGAATTGTGAAAAAATTATAGGCAGTAATAAAGCAATGGCAACAGACAAGCATGTTTTATAAAAGTATCGACACGATATGTTTGATCTTACGTTCTATTGTCAGGATCTTCTCCGCAATAACTCAGTAGATGGCCGGGGTAATGTTGTCTAAAGAAGACCCTAGTCGGAAAATTTTATTTGTTAATAAATATCTTGACAGACGTTTGGTGCATTCACTATATAAAGTAAGCTGAATTTACAGTAACAATTTGCAAATGCTTTGTGGCAAAAGTTTCCTTGCAGCTATTTCCTAAATTTGATTTTGGAGAGCAATCTGTCAATTCAGTACAGCTATTGTAATAAATTGCTAATTGTCAGAATGAGACTAGTAATATAATATTCAAACATCTTAACATACATCTATAATGCTTATATTGCTAAAAAATATCCTCTTAACATGAGTTGGCTCATGTGAGCCTCTTAAGAATAGTTAATAAATTTATATTATATTTGTATTTATTAGATTTTTGTTCCCCAGTGCTTCTTTTCTATTACTTTTGTTTTCCTATTTTGTGGTTTGTGTTCTGTTTTGGTATTTGCTTTGTGCCTTTTGTGGTTATGTATTACATGGTTTATATTACTAGTGTTAAAATCTGTTTCCTAGTCCTTAGTCTCTTAGAACTTTCCATGACTAAGTTAATTAGATCCACCAGTTTCCTGTTTCCGTGTGCCTCATGGTCCTGCGTTGTCTTGTCAGGCTAATGTGTATTTAAGTACCTGCTCCTGCTCCGTTCTCCAGTCTGCCATTGTACAGTATGTAGTTGTGTGGGTGAATGCAGTGTGTTTGTGTTATCTATTATTGGTTTGTTAATGAATGTCATTTCTTGGAGCCATAACTGGATCGTTGCCTTTTTCCTGCCAGCACCATGCCACGCCCCCTTAACATTGATGGATGTTAATAATTCATTCATAAATTCAGATGCATATGTGTATTCATTCATTTCATTCAAATATCTATTAGTTTATTTATTGTTTGATTATTTGACTTATTATAGTCTGGGTATTATGTCAGTAGCTTTATGTTCAGGCCATAGATTTCAATTTCTTCAACTGTCTTACTTCCTCTGAATGTCCGTTAGGGTGATGCCTTTCGGTGACACCATCAGATTGACGATTGTCGGTGTAGGTATGTTGTCTTGCTGAAAAATGGCAGATGCTGCTTTCTGGAGAGCACAGGGTCCTGTCAGCATCTCTGTGCTCACCGTTCTCAGGTACAGGAAATTATATGCTGAAAACAATATAAAAAAGAGTGAAAATGGAAATGTCATCATGCCTGGTCATTTACAGCAAGGTTCTGGAATGAACAGCATATGACTGACATTTTCTGCAACTAATTTATATAAATATTTAACATTTGGTTTTCCAAAAATTTCTCCAAACGTAACGTTTCATGGTCTCCCCATCTCTAAATCACCTCGGGTCAAAAGTCCTAGTGTGATTTTGGTCAGTAGATTCTCCTTTTGTTGTCACATTAGTAGTATCTGTCAAACTCCTTTTTTTTCCCATTTATGCATCATTGTCATGCTCTATCAATTCAGCACATTCAGGTGCTTGTAAATTACCTGACTACCCCCTGGATTGACCACTGCAATGCTAGTCTAGCTGGCAGTCCCAGAAATCTTCTCAACAGACAAGAAGTCATTCAAAACTCCCGTATCATCACTCAAACTAAATCCAGCAATCACATCACCCCCAATACTCATTCAGCTTCCCCTACCCCATCCCCAACAAGATCAGGTTCCAGATCCTTCTCCTTACTTTTAAAGCCCTTTGTAACCTTGTTCCCAGTTATATCTCACTTATATCAAGGTTACTCTCTCTCCCTATGCTCTTTCACAGCACTCCTACTTAGTGCGCTTTTCCACCGCACCAAGTACCATCATTTTAGTACGGTACTTTCCCTTTTTCATTGAGTACCATTACCAAAAATTTCAGTATCAAATATGTCAAACCAGTTGTGGTATTTCTTTGGTACTTCAGAGTGGGTCTTGAAAATGTATGCACTATAAAATGGTTATGTGAATAACAATACAAACACCGTCTTGAAAACATTTAAAGTAAATAATAGTGAAATTAAAATAGTGTAGCGTCCCTAGTGTATAAACACTGACATATTTGAAGTTAGTAGCTAAATTATCTTTTTATTGTTAATAATAGGGGTACCTTGGTTTATCTGATCCGTTCATATATGTCTTGCTGCTATGGTTTAAAAGAATCATCATATGTGGTGCATTGGTAAGACTGTTTGTAGTTTGTTATATATATATATAATTCCGGGCATATCTCTGTGAATGTGGTAATCCCTTGATCGAGCCCATATGGCTGTTTAAATAGCAGGTGTTATGCCGAAAAAGGCATCCCTGCCGTAGAATGCATGCCTGTCTCTAAATGACTAATTGGTAGCTGATCTGAAACGAGTTAAGCTACTTTGTGGAGTTAGGCTACCGTAGTGCTAATCGATAGCCCTAACCCTTAGCCTAACCCTAACCCTAATCCCCAAAAAAACCCTAAAACACCCCTAAAACCCTAACCCCCCAAAAAGCCCTAAAACCCTAACCCCTCCCCCAAAAAAAACCCTAAAAACTCAACTCGTCAGAATCCCGGCTTGCATTCTATGGCAGGGATGCCTTTTTCAGCATAACATAGTTCTTTCATAGCTCTCCCTAGAGCTACTCCCAGGCCATTGGATGCTTATTAAGACTTACAGTATCGTGTGCTCTGTGGCTGAGTATGAGGGACACAAGAGGGCTACAATAGTCATAATGGATGCGTGGACAAATGGTGAGACCCAGGTTTTAATTGCGATCTGGTACAACAAGATCAGGATAGCATAACAATGCAATGTGATTTTGTTGTAAGGAATACTGGAGTATTTATAAGGCAAAAAAGGAGTTCAACATAAATGTCTCACAAATCCGTCTAGGAGTGATTTAAACAGCAAGGATGAAAATGATTATGATGATGTCTTGGAGAAGGCATGCAGCGCTCATGCGAAAGTAGTGGAGGTAAACTTTAAACTGTTTTTTAAACATATACTAGATAATACTGAAAACTAAAAATAATAAAAACATTTTATCTTGCTTTGTGTAAAAATGTTTTAGCGAAACTTAGACTCCCTGAAGTATAATGTCCATTACGAATTCGAGATAAAAAAGCCTGATCTTAATCTAGTGATGTAAGAATTGCATGCACATGTGCATATCATGTGATGTTGGTATTAATAATGCACATTATCCAGGCCCATAATATACTACAGCCATTTTCGAATTCAGCGCAAAATACACCGCCTTGCATTGTGATGTCATTCAGTACTGGTACAAGTTTTTACTATTGTTGTTGTTGTTGTACTAACAACAACTGCTATTACTATTACAGCAACAACAACTGGCCCGTTGAATGTAAATTGTTCTGTTACAATGACTGTTGTTAAAAGCGCTATATAAATAAAACTGGTTTGAATTGAACTACTACAATAATAATAATTACAATATCACCCATCCCCATTTTTCCAGTGTTGTTATTGTTCATTGTAAATGTTGGGCTTGAGTCATGTTCTTGACTATTGCTTTCACCTGTGCGAAAGACTAATTTGTGGGATGACTCACCAGACTGTTTTGATGATCCTGTTCCTGATTTTTCCTTGCTATTATTCTCTCCAGTCCTGAAATCTGTAACATTATTCAGATGTTACAAGTTACAAGGAAATGACAAGCTAAATGCTCAGTTTTACTCTTATGATTAAGTAAGTCATAGCTATTCATTTTACCAATAATTTAAAAAAATGAAAACTAGCTTCCACACATTTTTCACGACATGTAATATTTCATCCCACAATTAGAGATAAGACAAATAGTTCTGTTTTAAAATGACAAATAAATGCATTGTTTGTATTAGTTTAAAAGAAAAATGCGATCTTAATTGTCACGATCGCTGGGCAGGTGAGCAGGCAAAAAGGCGAGCACAGCCGGACATACAGGGAAACGGGGTTTAATGCAGGACAGGCAGACACGAACATCAGCGACAACACAACAATCCAATGACAGATCTCACGTACTGGGGAAAGACGCGGACTAAATACACAAGCTAAGCAGGGATTAACAGGACACAGGTGATCACAATCGGGGCAGGAACACGAGGTAACGAGGTGGGCATGGCACACGGGAGGATCGAACGGAGCGGATCATGACATTAATGTATAATTTAAAAAGTATGTTTGTTTCATAGATTCATACATACCATGTGTGGGGACGCACAGTCTGCAGGGCAGTGCATAAGGAGTAATAACATGCTGGTAGATCAGAACAGACAAGCTACCTGCAGCAGAGCAGAGGGAGTTGGTTCTAGTGTGTTGTCATTTGTTGAAACACGAATAAATTAAACAAATGTGATTTTTTTTGTTGTTGTTTATACAAGGACAACACGAGGTGTAGATTACAGGAATGAATATTTGCTTAGAACCAATACCAAACGAAACAAATTTTGATTTAGCCAAGTACCCCATCTTAATTTAGATTATGAATAATCTGAAGAAAATTATACAATTTTGCACAATATAATTTATAATGACTTAAGATATCAAATATAGATGTTAAACAACCTTAATGAAAACACAATTGATGGAACAACTATATTTTATAAAGATGCTGCTATAAAATAAATGCCACCGGGAAAAATAATGGCATCTGATCATTGAAATTTGTTATTATTGTTATCACAGGTGAAAATATACATTTTAATATTAATATGCTTTCACTTAAATGTTTTTCAAATGCCCCTGTTTTGAGTAATATATATTTTATTGTACAAACCCAATTCCAAAAAAGTTGGGACATTGTGCAAATTGTAAATAAAAACAGAATGCAATGATATGGAAATCTCATAAACCCATATATTAATTATAACAAAACATTGAAAACATAGCAAATGTTTAAACTGGGAAAATGTACCATTCTAAGGAAAAAATGAGGACATTTAAGGTCACGGCAACAACGTCTCAAAAAAGTTGGGACAAGGCCATGTTTACCACTGTATGGCATCACCTCTTCTTTTAACAATAGTCTGTAAACATCTGGGAACTGAGGTGATCAGTTGCTCGAGTTTTGGAAGAAGAATGTTGTTCCATTCTTGTCTGATACAGGATTCTAGTTGCTCAATTGTCCTAGGTCTTCTGTGTCGTAATTTTTGTTTTATGATGCGGCAAACGTTCTGAATGGGTGAAAAATCTGGACCGCTGGCAGGTCAGTTCAGTACCCGAACCCTTCTTCTGTGAAGCCGTGATGTTGTAATTGATGCAGTGTGTGGTTTGGTATTGTCATGTTGGAAAATGATAGGTCTTCCCTGAAATAGATGTCATCTGGTTGGGAGCATATGTTGCTCTAGAACCTGGATATACCTTTCAGCATTGATGGAGCCTTTCCAGATATGCAAGCTGCCCATGCCATATGTACTAATGCACCCCCATACCATCAGAGATGCTGGCTTTTGAACTGAGCACAGATAACAAGCTGGGTGGTCCTTCACCTCTTTAGTCCAGAAGATACAGCATCTTTTCTACCACAGAACAGTTTTCTACTTAGCCACAGTCCATTTTAAAGGAGCTTTGGACCAGAGAAGACGTTGGTGATTCTGGATCATGTTCAAAAACGGCTTCTTCTTTAAATGATACAGTTTTAACTGGCATCTTCAGATGGCATGGCGAATTGTGTTTACTAACAATGTTTTCTGGAAATATTCTTGAGCCCATTTGTTGATTTCCATTGTAGAATCATGCCTATTTGTGAGTCAGTGTCACCTAAGGGCCCGGAGATCACGGGCATCCAGTATGGTTTTTTTGGCCTTGTCTCTTACGCACAGAGATTTCTCCAGATTCTCTGAATCTTTTGATTATATTATGTACTGTAGATGATGATATTTTCAACCTCTTTGCAATTTTATGCCGAGGAACTTTTTTTCTGAAATTGCTTCACTATTTCTCGATGCAGTATTAGGAGGATTGGTGATCCTTTGTCCATCTTTACTTCTGAGAGACTAAGATGCTCTTTTTATACCCAACCATGCTACTGACCTGTTGCCAATTGACCTAATCATTTGCATTTTGTTCCTCCAGCTGTTGGGTTTTTGTACCATTAACTTTTCCAGCTTCCTATTGCTCCCGTCCCAACTTTTTTGAGACGTGTTTCTGTGATGAAATTGCAAAATGTCTCAATTTAAACATTTGATAGGATTCATATGTTCTGCTGTGAATACTATTTGAGTTTATGAGATTTCTATATCATTGCATTCTGTTGTTATTTACAATTTGCACAATGTCCCAACTTTTTTGGAATTGGGTTGTACACACTGAATGACACCCAGGATATTTCCTTCTATTGCCATTCCTCTCTAAACCCAGTGAAAAACCTAATGACCTATGCGCATGCAAGACCTAATGAGAACTTACCAAAATATGGCTCTTCAGTGGACGCCTTAATACGAACACCTTTAGCAGATGATTCAATGAGGTAATGTTTCACTAGAGATGTACTATGGATGCCGTCACCTTCAGTAAGACAAGCAGTAATTAATAAGACAATAAGCTTTAGCTAGAAAAGTGCATTTCCTAAAGAAAATGCAAGTCTGATTGTTGCACGGCAACAAGCAGGTGCTGCAGGTTGTTGATATCAAATCCTATTAACCAACTAACCAACTGTTCAATCCACAGAAAATAACCAAAATACTAAGGTGTTGATATGTTACTCAAGGTGGTCATGAAGGTATTTCTAGGTTGTCGCTAAGTATATAAAGTGGGTGCTAGGGTTTTGATGTAGTGTTGCTAGGTAGTTGCTAAAGTTTTGCTAGGGTAGTTAAGGGGGTTGCTATGGTGATCCTAGGTCATTGTTAAGATAGTTGCTAAGTTTGTAGGTGCTTTGTATGGTGTTGCTATGTGATTGCTAAGGTATATAAACTGGTTGGTAGGATGTTGCTAGGTGATTGCTAGGGTAGCTATGATGGTTGCTATTTCACCCTATGCAGTATGGTGATTGCGGCATCGGTAGTGTGGGAAGCCTCTGAAAAATGAATGGAAGTCAAGGGGAGGATGGCAGGAAGAGGAGAACAGGGGGAAAAGGATGAGTGTGGGTGAATTTCTCTTTGGCTTTTGCATGACCTGGTCTGAGGTATCCTACTGTATGGAGTTTGATGGCAAAGGACAGAGAAATTGATCAAGTGGCAGGCCTTTGATTCAGAAATCCCATTTTATCCTATGTGACCAGAAAACAACAAAACAGTGACAATCTGGAGAATGAATGCGTGTATCCAAACCATGTATACAAGTACACCTGTCGGGCATACAACAGACAAGCAGAAGTTGGCTTGATGTTGATCCACAATCACTTTAGCAATTAATTTCAGGTTTCATTCCTCTGGGTACCCAAGTTTTCTTCTGCAGTCTGAAAACATGCAGTTAGATGAATCGATGTCCCTAAACAATGTGTGATTGTGTGAGTGTGCACATGTATCTGCCCATGATGGACCAGTATCTCCTCCTGGCTCCCTACCCTGCCTGGCATGGGCCTCTGACCACTTCCCGACCCTGCACTGGATAAGCAGTAGCTTTTTCTCATTATGAAATCGATTTCTAATAAGTATATAGTTTTGTATCTGCATGCGCGATTACCATGGTTACTTAGCAGTTACGATTTAAAAATGTCCACAGGAGGTCTTACCCAACTGGCAGGTAGATTGGGGGTTTGAATAATTCTGGTGAACTTTCAAGGCGAGTCCAAAGGAACCTTGAAAAGAGGTGCTGTTCCGTACTATGAAGGAGCCCGGCTTCTGATCTTGCAGGAGGAGATCCGCTTTAAAATCAGACAAACCAAATATCAATGTCAATAATGTTATATATAATAATGTTATATATAAACCAAACCTCTTGTTTCAGTTCAGAGTGAAGCAAAACTATATGCATACCAAAATACCATATCAATGGACGGCAGAAATTTCAACCGATGGAAGTATATAGTAATATTTCAGATATGGGATACTTAGCTAATAGTGTTGATGCAAAAACTAGAAATAGATGACTGGACAGAGTTCAGAATTCAAACATAGAGTGAACATACTCACAAATAAAACATACTCAATCAATTTCAGTCAGTGGAATCATTCACTCTCTAAACAAAAAAAGTGACCACCATAGCTTGGCATATATGTAAACAATATGGTTTACCGTCTGGCAGGATGAACAGATTGGGCAGTGCCAGAAACTGTAACGTGGTCTATGCATGGCAAAAAAATGTTGCACATGCATAGTACATGGGGGGGACAATTCAGGCAGGTGGTGTGAATCAGGTAGTAATACACTTGCATGGCCCCTGCGCCTGACCCTGTCAAATTACATCATCACGAAATTCTTACCCTCCTCTCGGGTGATGTGTGGCCGGAACCAGAACTGGGATTTATCCATCACAGATTTCATGGAGAGCTGGTTTCTTTGCAGTTGGACTGGAAAAAGATATCAAAGGGTATTTTCATCAATGTATGCAGCGGACTCAAGTGCCTGAGTGACAGCATTATACTTGATTACTTATTACAATTAAAAGGCTCTATGAATTGAATTACGGTTAACCTACAACTAATGCAACTTACAGGGTTGTTATACTCTATGTATGATGCAAAAGAAAATACTTAAGGGATCCCAGAATGAAAGGGCTCTAATTGTTCAAAAATATAAATATTTATTAAGCTGGAGACCCAAAAAAGTTAGTGCCAAGTATTTTAAGCTCGGCAGTACAGAA
The DNA here is from genome assembly GCA_026779605.1 of Mormyrus hasselquistii. Lineage (NCBI taxonomy): Eukaryota > Metazoa > Chordata > Actinopteri > Osteoglossiformes > Mormyridae > Mormyrus > Mormyrus hasselquistii. The sequence continues at coordinate 16,841,703 of JAODKE010000044.1, forward strand.
ATGATCAGTTTTGAGTACCAGAAATCTGTTAAGTGCTATTACCATGTGGAGACGAGGTAGAACCATCAGAAGATGTTTTCTCCAAATTCTGGCTTTCCAGGATGCAGACTGGGTGCTCATTCTGAGGATGTCTGGCTTCATCCTTAGTCTCAGGGGCTCCATTAATCAGAACCACAGGGATGTCTGACACAGATCCAGCCACAAGAGATGAGCAACTGTTTGGGTTGGAGCTGCAGATTAGTCTGTGACTGCGATGAGATGTTGTGTGCAGAATCTGTGCAGGCTTGTCGAGTTTGTGTTCAGAGGAGGACGGTTTGGTTGGCCTTGGTGATTGAGGGCAGGAGCTGATGACATCATTGTAAGGTGTTGAGGAATCAAAAGTACCGCAATCTAGGCAGTCAGCATCATCACTGAGCAGGGAATGGCAGCTGGATAAAAAGAAAGTTTTTTTTTAATTGAATGACAACTAAATTAGAACCAGATGCAACAAAATACTGAATATATGAGGCTTATCAGTAGTTTCTTTGGCTCCATATAGGTCAATTCAAAGAAAAGAATGAATAAAATCACTGATCTCTATGGGGCTGATTACTAATACTTCTATTTTTACTTATGCATAATTGTATATAATACAACATTTTACATAGTTCATATCTAACAGATAGAAATGTTAGAGCCAAATCATAACTTAAGGACTTACAGTAGTCATATTAAAAAAAGAATTGGGCAGACAGTTTTTAGCCTGAGTGTAAAGTAAACAGGAGGACGAACCTGCCAAGAACATAGCTGGTATCTGACTTGGGAGAACAGGAGAGCAACGAACAGCCGCTGCCACGACAGCGGCTCAGCAAGTGCAGGGAACCGGAAGGAGATGACACTTCCCAGGAGGCAGATAGGGGAACCTTACTTCTGCTGGATAGGACAGGCTGTGATGAAGAGTGCGAGTCGGAAAAAATCAAGGAAGAATTGGGGGAGCAGCTCGTTCCTGACGACAGAGGGATGGGCACACTCCTGGAGACTGAAGGTGAGATGTGTGGTGTCTGAGAAGAAGACCACTTATCAGGATGAGGAAGGTCTTCCTCGGGTGATGTGTCTATAGCTGTGGATCAGGAGACAGGCAGTGACAAATTGGAACATGATTATAAATACCGTTACATTTACTTTATGTATAAAGCACTTTTAAAGCGACGCATGCCGACCCCTGTGCTGTACGCTATATAAACTGATAAGCGCATTTGTTAAAAAATAAAAATTGATAGTTATATATGGATTCGTATTTTCCTTCACAGCTCCAAAAAAAATCTTCACGGCAATCACCATGACTGTAATGCAAGGGCGTGTAGTTAAACGCAGTGCATATATGAGCCTTGAAGCAAAGGAAATTCCGATCAAGCACATGCCTGTTTTGGGTAACACCCAGCTTACAGTCTCATGATGAATACACCAGTTTAAACCATCCAAACTGAATAACATTCTCCAAGATAAGTTTCAGCCTGTTTTGGAATTGCTGTATTTGCAGCCCCACTATTCTTAGATATGGGAGGCTTCTACTAAACTATTTACATAATCGGTCTGTTCTCGGCAGTGAATCAGTACAGACTCATGACACCTCATGTTCTTAGGTTCCAGCCCATTATTTGGATCAGGTATCCAAAACAGTAACAAGGTTGCACAAAATTCATATGTCTATGAAATCACTAATAAATTGCTATCTTAATATAGCTATATTCATATTTTTATATTAACGTTTCTCTTGATTGCTTTGGCAAATTTTTTGAAACATACTTAACATTCTCACGAATCATAGGCATTCTGGCTATCAAGAATTATGGCCTTTTTGCAACTAAACCATATTGTTGTGTTACATGTAGAAACTGTTTTGGGAAATGCTGTTATAGTCAATGTAGTGTTACGTACGTTTCATGAAATGTGTCAGAATCAACTGAGAAAAACTACAATAATTTCTCTTAACATTATGTCTTTATATACCTTATAACACTTGATTAACCTGATGAGACACATCATTCAGAAAGGATCAAACGTGTGCTTGTTTTCAGGCTGTACGCAGGCCTACCTGTACAGTGGCTGCTGTCAGGACTCCCACTGATCGCTGAAGAACCACAGATAGGTTCGAATGTAGGGTCCAGCTCAAGAATCAGCTGATTTAGATTCTCCAGAGATATATCAAGAGTGGGGGACATTGGATCCGTCTCCCTGCAGTCAGACCGCCTCTGACTTCTAGCCCAGCGTTCAGCAGATAATGGATGGGAAAGTGGGTAGGCTGACAGATCATTGACCTTGGCAGGAAGGTGAAGAGGCTGTCCAAAACTTTGCACATGTGCTGTTGCAATCGCTTGCGATGTGTGTTGTGATATTGGAGTCATACACGCAAAAGGATCTCTGTTCGCCATATCAAGCTATAACGATATTATAGCAGCAGTTATACAAATCTGAAAAAAAGAATACATACGGAGATGTCATATCATAAAAGATATTACATTTATATGCATATTTTATTTATATGCACATTTAATATGTGTTGAAAACACTTAAAGCTGTTGTCTATATTGGATTACAGATGAGAGCTTCAAAAAACATTCATAATACATACTAAACATGGCTAAAATGGATGTTGCCTTTTTAATATCTTGAGTCATGTTTATAAAGCTGTATGAATGCACTATAACATGTTATAAATGCGTTTATAGATTCGTATAGACATGACAATCTTAGAAAGTGTTATTCATATATCCAGTATTATTATGTTTGACCGTCACAATTTTTCTTATTTCCTTATCATGCAACTTGTTAATCTTGTTAATCCATTTCACAAAGAATATATTTATGTGTGCGTTCCTCCACTTAATTCTAGTTAACTAGGTTCACGTTGTTTAAGGGTCTTCATTTACCCCTGAATATATCACTACGTGCCCAGTAATGTTTCTCCTCAACCTATTTATCTATTTTACATGACGGCCACATCATTTTCCTTTTCATAATTGTCTTCTCTGGTTTATGTAGTATAGTTTTAGTATATTTACTAAATCTCTGGTTATTTTTTATATGCAAACTAACTATAAACATTTTGTGTATGCTCTGCATTACTCTGATACTTAATAATAAACGTAACTAGACCGATAAAGCTTTAGAGTGTGCAAACCTTTGTGGGTTTATCTCACACAAACATTAGTTCAAACTTGTCCTAAGCATTATTCTAAGGCGTGACTCATACTGGTGACATAATCGAATGCATTAAACGTAATCCATAAGCGTCATCCTTGCTTTTTTTCTGACAAGGTGTGGTTCCTGTTGAGTCATAGATCCGAGGAACGTTGCTATGACAATGGTAGGCCTGCTACAGTTTTTATCAGTTGCTTTGATACATTTCTCAAATGGCAATTAGAATTTGCAAAACTACAAGTTTAATCCCCACACGGTAACCTAACGTCTGCACAGCAGAACATCATTTGTCATTCTTTCACGCAAATTTCCAAATATTTCAGTATATTTATGCAAGCGGTCTTGTGCGATTGTTATCATTTGGCGTAATGTTAAGTTGCTTGTTGTCAAAATGGATTATGGAATTTCACATTGTAATAATATTACACACAAAACTATATATGTAAGTCGCCATAAGACACCACATACAGAACAGTTCAGACTGATTCATGAATATATGCTGTAAATTCCAGTGATACAGCATTTTTGTGTTTTTGACTCCCACAGTACATGATTTTATTGCCATTTTGTGTTTTTTGTGTTAAGCAGTGCTGTGTAATGTGCACCTGCATGCAAGTTGCTAAAGCATTTTACATAGTAAAATGCAGAGCCTTCCAATATTGAAACTGGTGTTAGTATTAGCTAGTATCAGTCTGATAAAGAAAAATGATCAGTCAGTAACACTGAGGAAGTGCAAAAGGACTATTTCTCAGAATTATGGAACTCTGAACATTTTGACAATGTGTGTTTTGTATGTATTTTAACTTGTGATTAAACTTATGCTAAAGGTACTTTTCATTTTAGTGGCACTTAGTAGTTCATTGATAGAATTATTTGAGACATAATTGTTTTGGGTGATATGCATAAACGAGAAATAATTTTATAGTTCTGAAAATATTAAGTGTATTTCATGATACGTTCCAAAGCAATCGAGAAAAACTGTAATAGTTCTGCCAGCTCTAGTTGCAAAAATAACGTATTTAAGATCGGAAATGACCTTAGCTGACTTCTTAACCCTAACAGCGCTGATGTATTAAATGGATAAGATCCATAACGCGTAAATGGAATATCAGAATTGTAATATGAGCGTATAGCTACGCATTTGAATACGTCGTGTGTTATACGTTCTTTGCTTTGGATCTTATTTCAGGTGATACTAGTTGGTTTGTTTATAAACACTAATAAAAGCGTTTAAAATAATTTATTCTGGCTATTTTTCCCATTAATAACATAGGGCAGTTTAAATGACCAGGTTGACATTTACAAGTAAAGAAAACGTTACATTCAAAATATGATGTACAGGTAGTTCCCAGGTAACAAACTTTCTGCCTTTAGGTCGAAGGTAAGTCGGAGTAATGACTCGCAATGTTTTCACGAGCGTCAAAAATAAGTTCGTGTGCTCGTTGTTGTAATATTACACATTTCATTTCAGTCCGTTCATAAGTACAAGTTTTGGGACGTTATTCGGGGAAATCCATGTATATCGTGAAGTGCCAAATGAAAGCCTTGGTCTGTTAACATTCTACTATACTTTTTAAACATTGTTAGAATTAACAATAGCAGTAAAATGTTCCATTGAAACTAACACTCAAAATTTATACTAGGCTATATAAAGGCTTTCAATTAATGTATTTGTATCTATTTTTCATTGTTATTATTTGTTAAGCTGAGTTCCTTACCTTGTGTTGTCTGAATCGGAAGTCTGCTTCTGTAGTAATGAAAGCTTTGATGTTTTCCCTGTGCATGTACAAGTTTAACTAGCATGTGAGTCTTTTATAGAAGCACAAACCCATCCCATCGCCAGCCAGCCAGAGAAAGGGCCACTATAGCTCTACAAGCACATTCCTGGGTGTAGCTGCTGATGAAATGAGTAAGAGCCGGGCCGGGCCCAGCTTCAACGGGGGGGGGGGGGGGGGGGTGGGCCCCCCAGCCAGGGGGGGGGAGGAAAAAAGAAAAAGTTTTTTTTTTCCCGAGGGTATATCTTTTCGTTTTT
>JAODKE010000044.1:16928382-16938758 GCA_026779605.1 Mormyrus hasselquistii
GGGGGGGGGGGGGGGGGGGGGGTGGGGGGGGGGGGGGGGGGGGGGGGGGGGGGGGGGGGGGGGGGGGGGGGGGGGGGAGCATGGGTAACGGCTGGTGACAGGCAGAGGGATCCTTCATGAAAACCACAGCTTAGCACAGAGGGTGTGCAGACACAGGAATAATTCATGATACTGGATTCTCGATTCGATTTTCTCGATTTTCTGCAAAAAGGGCTGGTCCCACGCAGTTTGCAAAACCTGCCTTATGGTGCTGAAATACAGTGGAAGAACCACAAAACTTCATACTACAAATAAAGAACTTTAATAATGATACAAGTTACAAAATTTGAATCCTCATAAATTGTTCTGTGATTTATCCTGCCATTTATACTCTTGAGTGCCTGGAACACGTCGCTGTCACTTTGGGTTAGGGAGCATATGAAGGTACCTCACATCAGGCGTTGGGAGTCACATCCTGATTAAACGGCACTAGCCGATAACATAATCAACATCGGTTCACATTCTTTAAGAATCAATCTCGGCCAATAAGGCCAGTCGATATTTAAATGATCAGATTTATCAATATGATAATTATGTCGACTCATTCACCATTAGGACCTCACTACGGTCTCGTGTACGAATCCACACTGTGAACATCCTACCGGCAAAACTGAAGGAAAGCTGCCTTTAGCAGTTTGGTTTTGTCCTCCTGAGCGATCGTGTCCGTCCTCAAGAAACCCTCAGCGGCTCCTCCCTTAGATTGGAGGAAAAGCAAGAGGAGTGTTTAAGGTCAATAGCAGAACCTGTCAGTCATCACACGATTTAAAGCAGGGCTGGGCATTCGACACATTATCTGTGGGGATTTACTGGCCGTCGGGCCGTTCTTCGCCTTATAGGGCCGGCATGGGAGCATCCGCAGGGCCGTAGAGCGACAGGAAGGGTCAGGAACCCACCTCCGGTGCAATTCCAGCCACGGAGGAGGACAAAGAGTCCTCCATGGTCTCAGGGAGCACAGACGCGCCTTCCTGGGCCACCACGGCCACCAGGCCACTGTTCTGGGAGAAGAAGACGGGCAGGCTGGCACAGCAGCCTGCGCCCAGGATGCGATCTCCTGCAGGGCCACGGGGAGTCGGGAACAAACACGGCCGACCATTTAAATCAACAGGCAAAAGCCTAATCCACAATTACTGTAACAACCACAACATTTTTAGTTTTTTTTGATTGCAGTCACAGATTTTAATAAAACTGAGTTTTCCCTTGTGAGGACCAAAAAATGGTCCCCACAATGTCAAAATAACAGAATTTTATCACACTGTGGGGACATCTGGTTCCCTAAATGTAATATAGTCATAACCCACACAGAGACAGAAAGAGAGAGACGGGGACACAGAGATAGAGAGAGACGGTGACACAGAGAGAGAGAGACGGTGACACAGAGAGAGAGAGACGGGGACACAGAGAGAGAGAGACGGGGACACAGAGAGAGAGAGACGGGGACACAGAGCTGAGCCTCCCTCACCGGCAGAGCTGAAGGGGATCCTCTCCTCAGGCAGGCTGCCCCGCCCAGTGCCAGAGGAGCAGGCGTAGATCAGGTCGTCCCTGTAGAGATACGCAGCCATGGTGGGGGAGGGCGGGAGCAGGAAGCGCATGGCCTGCAGCTCCTCTTCACCCTGCGGGGGGGGCGGGGGGTTTAAGGCAGCCGGGCACTTGGCCTCTAGTCATAACATACTGCAGAGAGCCTCACATCCGTCACAGCGCGGAAAGGGTGGGCACGGCCGCACCACCCTCTCGAAAGGGGCGGGGGGCGGGGGGGTGTACCTGGATCAGCACTGACCTGAAAGGGGGGGTTGTATTTTGTGACCTCCACAGACAGCGGTTCTGTCATGATGGGGTCACTGTCCGGCAGGGTGAGCAGGCAGTAATAGACCAGGCAGGGGGTGTCTGACGGGTGCCACGCAGCAGCCAGGACCACCAGGCCATCCCTGCACACACCGGGGGGGCTTTAATAATCAGCATCATCATATGGGGAGGCTCCAGACCTCCATAGAGAAGCGGGAGGAAGGGGGAAGACTCCATACTCACAGGCCAAGCTGCATGTCCAGGTACGTCACCCTCACGCCCTCCTTAATTTCTTCATAGTTGCTTTCTGAGCCCTGAAGAAGAAGAAGAAAAAAAAAAAAAAGTTCATTCACCTAAACAAATTCTGCTCAGACGTTTTGACGTTTTCCTTCATCAGTCGGGACGAGAAAAGCTGAAAAGTGGGCCGAGAAGCTGAAGGAACGAACCCAGACAGCGTCTCTGATGCTCTCCGTCATGTTCTTGTTGACGTCCCAGCTGAGCACTTGGTGTTCGGAGCTTTCCTCCACCTCCCACTTGCTGACGGAGCAGCTACTCAAAGTGTAGAGCTGGCCAGTGGCCCGCACCCAGAGGAGGCTGTGTAACTGTGGAGGAAGCGGACATGGAGTCAGGGAACGCAACAGGAGCTTGTAGGTTAAGGTCACATTCCGCCTTTGTGTTCAAAATCAATTAGCCAGAACATTTTCAGAAGCATGACCCCCGAAAAAAGTTTAATTAAATGAGCAAATTCTTTGGACAGCAGGAGGAAACGTCAGAAAATGAAGGACATGAGCCAGGGCCAGGTGACAGTACCATGCCAATCCAACCAATCAAACAGATCATCCAATCAAAATTCCTTCTAGGCCTGTCACAATAGCCAATAGTCTGGCAGAATTAAGTGTGTTTTCTGCCTGGTCTTATACAGTAATTTTGGTGCAATTTTGGTGCAATTTTTAAACAGCACATTCATCTACACTGTATTCCAGTGCCTTTTTAACTAATGCAGTAAATATTCAGGTCTACCTTCAATCATGCTCTCAACATTAAAATGTGCACAGAAAATTATAAACAAATACATTTTCTCATTTCTCTCGACCACAGCTTTATCCTAAGTGAATCTGACACAAATCTTATTCAACTAGAGATTTCGCAAAATACAGACTTAACACTTAACTATAGACATAAACCAAATTTTAAGACTTAAGGTTTTGTTTAAAATCTGTACTTCAAGAAAGATGTGCAGAGGTAACGACGGACTGGGCACCATCCTCGGCGTAAAGACTTACAATGGAATCAGCAGGAGGTGCTAAGATACCGAAGAGGGTGGACACCCGCCTGCCGATGCCAGACAGAACGCCATGTCCTTGCTGCAGCGCCCTCTGCTGGAGCCTCCCGGAGGCATCCACCGTCAGGCGCAGCAGCTGGCTTTTGTAGGACGACAAGATGAAGCTGTTCCCCTAGGACGACAGAGAACCCTCTGGAGATATTCGCGAGAGGACAGCAAGCAGCGTCTGAAGAACACATCCTGCAACCTCCACCACTGACACAAGTGACACTTTCTGTGGCACAACTGGACACTGAACTATACATCCAACAGATCATGACACCATCTCTTCAGAGATACAACAAAAATAAAGTTCAAAAGGAGTTCCTTGGTCTTTCCATCTTTACTTTTTCGATCAAAACTGACGTGTTCCAGGTGGCCACCTTTCATGTAACACAATTAGCGCATTTGTGAAATAAGCATGACGTTTGGGATAGAGCTCCAGAAAATGTTTCCAGTGAGCAAAGAGAGAATAATGAGATGTTGTTGGATTTAAGGCAGACTGGGCTAAATGGACATTATCTTTGTTGGCTTACAATTAGGTCACAATACCTTAAATCCAACACATTATCCGGCTAAACAAGAAATCCTGCTTAGTAGAATTGCCCCCAGGTCAGGTTGGGAAGCATGTACTTGGGGACATGCAAACTCACTAAATACCTGCATGACAGACAGTCTAACACCTGGAGAGCATTATTTCGCCTCAAAACGAAAGATCGGTCCCTAAAACATACCTGCAAGCTTTTATCATAAACTTTAAAAAAGTTTTAAAGTAGAAAAGCACTGAATGCAAAACTTTCTAGAATGAATGTGCTTATATTCTTAAACGTAATTCATTGTGAAATCAGAAAAAAATTATTTGCGTAGAATGACCCATTTGAACTCGGTTATGGATATTACATTATTTTCAGGCATAATATTGCCCAATATTTTGCAATAACATTGAAGAGAAAAAAAATGTTCTGCTTGGGTTTAATCAGGAGGAGCTGCAGCGACGGACGGATCATGAAATGTAACCCATGTGGGTTGGGGGAAGGGCACAGTGGGTTGCGGGAGGGGCACATCGCCCCTAGATTCCACTAATTAATTTGCTGTTACGTTTCAGGGACCTTCAGCTCTCATTTCACGTGTATTTTCCAGATCTGAGGCCGTTTAAATTAACCAGGATGCGTAGGGCACACGGCGCCGTGAAGTGCAGGCCTTGACGTTACCTGGACAGCTGTAAGGAAGTTGCAGAAGTTGCCACCCAAGTCTGCCACGGCCTCGATGTAGGTGCCCTCGTGGGCCAGGTTGGGCCAGAAGCGCATGGTCCCTTCGGGGGACACGGCCATCACCGAAATCAACTGCAGGAAGGGAAGCAGACAGCCCGCTGGGACGAACGATACAACAGGCAACGAGTGAAAACGGCAGCGGACGTCCGGAAGGATCTGCTTTTCGGGACGCGGCCGGGAACCCCACCTGAACAGGGGCCGTTTCCAGTGGCATCGCAGACGATATGGCGACGAGGTCTGCAGAATACACTGACTCACTAGGCGATAACTGGAGCTCTTTACATACAGACAGCTGGAGGAGGAGAGGATACTAATGTCACTGAAGGGGAAGAGCATGACATCAGAAGATAAATCACAATTAAACCTAGAGGTGCACCGATCCATACCTATCAGACAGATCAATTAAACCTAGAGGTGCACCGATCCATACCTATCAGACAGATCAATTAAACCTAGAGGTGCACCGATCCATACCTATCAGACAGATCAGCCATGTGACTGATTCACGTCTATTTACTTATTTAGTTTTCGAGCAGTCAATAAAAAGACAACTCAGATTTCGTGTTAAATTCATTTGTACAATCGATCGCACGACAGCTCTTTCCCATTTCAGACGTGCAATTGTATTAAGTGCAGACATACCACTGGTCAAGTCACAATACACCAGTGGCCTGTACTAGGAAGCGGGGTTACTGGCTTATCGGGGTAACTTGTTGGATTTAAGGTAGTCTTGGTAAAATGTAAGTGAACGAATATGAAGTCCATTTAAATTGTGGTACCTTAAATCCAACAAGTTACCCCGATAAGCCAGTAACCCCCCTTCGTAGTACAGGCCACAGACCTTTATGGCTATTGTAATGTACAAGAAATCTTCGAATCACATACATTGAATAACATTTATCTTGCGCTCTTATGAGAAAATTAAGACAATAGAGAAGACTCTCCAGGACAGCTTCCAAATGGCATGACCAGCCCCTCAAACCCTGACTAAGCCCATTTCTCCATAATCAAAAGTAGTAAACGAATAACAGTTCACATGATCTGACCGTGAAAAAGGAAACTTAGATAAAAGTTCAATTTGACCAAACAATGGAGAAAAAGCATTCCTTCTGAGCCGCCCCACGCACTATAGCAGGGCCATGCAGCTGGAATTGCAAAAAATAATCACAGCTCACGAGAAAACAACTCTGAATTATCGTTTTTCCGACCCACAGTGTAGAGAAGATACCAGACCTAAAAGGGATGTTTTTTAATAAACAAAAAGTATTCCTTAGCTACGGAAGGTATGAGTAATTCACATGCCAAATTTCTTCAAAGTCAAGAGTGGCGATACAAAAGCCATTTGTTACATTAAAATGGAAAGGCACCTTGCATTCACTGTCTGCGGAATAAAGTTACATACAAAACAATCATATATATATAAAAATCGGTTATTGCAAATTGGCCATGTGTGCAGATGTTACACGCACCACTAAACCCCAAAAACACTTTACCTTGGCGACCGCAGTCTGACCAATCTTCCAAACGATGAGTCGCTCCCCCGACACCATCCAAGCCCAGCCGCTCTCCTCCACCTTCACGGAGATCTGGTCATCAGCTGGTGAAACAGCATCTACACGTGAATTCCCTCCTTACTCTGATATAGATACCAAGATCAGTTATGCACAACTGACTTGTATAAAACACACGATTCAGTATTACACGTAACTGTATATAAAACTGATAAGGTTTATATCTCAGAAACTCTGCAGTTGAGGGGGTGAATTTTTTTTCCATCATTAATTTCACATAGTTAGGTTTTATCTTGCCACTTCTAAATAAAACAAAATGCTGTAAGCCATAATAAAAATAATTGTATTTCAATTTTAACTCAACTGCATAGGTACTGTATGCCAACAAATAACTCGATAAATCGAGTTACACCTACGCAGGAAAAAGTACGAGACAAAACGGGTATAATAAAGTCGCCAAATAGTGAATGTCATGTTAAAATCACCTTATGCGCGCCCTTAACTCAACTCACTACTACGATGCGCGGATCCATTACAATAACCACATACCTTCGGCCACAGTTAAAGCCTCCATGACTTTGACAGGCAGCGAGGAGCCAAACGTTTGCACATCAAAATTCAACGACTCGGCGGCCGTCTGACTCTGCACCCTTATCGGAGTCCCTCTGGAAAGGAAGAAGAAACGAAAGAGGCTGACAAACGGCCTACCAGTCGACGACCGGACATCATACAGCGCCTAATAAACACACATGGGTGACTTCAGGTAGTCCGCTACCTGGTCGACAATGAACTCCTCCGAGCCGGAGAGAAGAGAAGTCCTGTCGGTGTAGCGGCAAGACTCTTCCTCCCGCCTGTCCGAGCAGCTGGCCTGCGAACTGAAGCAGGAGTGGATCGCGGAGAATACATCGTGCAGCTTTTCCAACCAAGATACCAATACGAGCCCCGTTCACTTTTTTTTATGGTTACATTGAATTAATGTCTATTTTGAACTGCCAACCATGTGAAAGCAACCTTCTCGATTCAAAGCGCGCTGCGGAGGCGCGCACGTTTGTCGCGCCTGTGACATCACTTCCGCCAAAGAAGTCGCCTACCCCGTCGCTCACTTCAAAGCAGAAGGTCTTTATGATTTGTTGGATTTACTTAAATAATAAGCTGAGCCTCTGGTGTACAAAAGCTATAGTTTTATTTAACGTGTATACTGTAACAGTTCAAACATTTTATCATATGTCATGAAATCTCTTACATTTTCATTATGAGCACTGATGACTGACCATTACAACCCTAAGCAAACGAGTATTTTTCCCATACCATCCATTATTTACCCAGTATAGGACACAGAAAAAACTCCACACCCAGTGCAGGATTCAAAGCCTGAAGGTGCAGCCAACAGTGCTACCAATTCAGCCACCCCATCACCCTCACATGCCAGCTCTTTCATAAAAGGCTTATTTGCTGCACCGTCACACAAGACATAAATTTTGGTACACAAATGACAAAAACAACAAAACACAGACTGATGTTATATTTGAACATCTTTTTTAATAAAGCACTTACAGCTTACAAAAAGTTTCAGGAAGTTCAAATTAAGCTACATACCTCCTGAGGGGAAGACAGTATTACAAGGTGATGTGCTGGATTTGTGCAAAGTTCATGGAAGCAACACGTCCAACATTCATTCGCTCACGCAGCAGAGGCCTCTGCCAAAGTGACACGTGGATGAAGGAAGGAGCTCCGGGTCGACAGCATCCCTGCAGCAGCCGAGGTTAAAGCTCCGACAGTGACGTCATTAGTCTGCTGGCCACGGGAGACCTAAAGCCATCCAGACAGGGGCAAACAGTCCTAAACTAATGAGCCACAGACTGCTACCCCCCCACAGCCAGAGACGAGGACTCAAAATCCAGGTTCCCACAATCTTCTTCTGAATAGACCACGATGTGGAATGCCAGCGACTCAGAGGCCAGAATAAACCAATAATCTTTGATGTACACTTGGGATTTTATTTCACAATGCAGCAACAGATGACTGACAAATCAGATTCGACTTGAATATTCCAAATGACAAAATTAATATTTAGCTGTATGAAATATTAATAAATGGGATTTTGAATTTGAAATATTTTCCCACCTCAAATACTAAATACGGTCACTGAGCATCATGGACTAAAAAAAATGACAGGTATTGCATCTCACATACACAGCAGACATGTTTTACACTTCAGGGACTACATCCCGGTGAGCTGTACATGGTAAATATGAAATATTACACTGCTGTCCAAAATAATCCAAAACAAAAACAATACCAGTGCCAGATAGAATTTTTGCTCCAGTTTTAGCCAAATGTGGAAAATCATAACAGGGACTCCATGTAAATATCCTCAGAAAATTAACACATCTCAATATGTAAGTGACACTCAAAGAGATATGAATGGAATATTAGTATTTTAAGATCCTAGTCTATATTTTACCAAAAAAAAACTCGAGCAAAACATGAGCAGCGCAATGCCCTGTACATTCAGAATCATGTTTTTGGTAAATGTAGGATGTGGGAATTTAAATGCTTCACAATTGTTTTTGCCAACATACATTTAAATGACTTTATTGCCCAAAAACATCATCCTTTCACTCACATTCTGGGCTCACAGAAAGCAGCAGCTACTAAGGATAGACAGGCTTTATTAAAAGGAACTGACCCTGACAAAACTAAAATATTGTTGTACGCTGGCATTTTTTGCTGCAGTAACTGACGTTATTTCCTCATCGTGACCCAATAGAGCATTACAGCATTTTACTCTAGTATTCTTCTGGCAAAATGAGCGCCAAGAACGAAAATGAAACCAAGACCCAAGGAAGCATAGTGGTTTCCCACTTAAACAAAAATACTTTGGCACGAAAATAACTTATTTATATAGTGCTTTGCTCTGCCCTTCATGGAGATCCGAGTGCCGGTAGCCATGCTGTCAGCGTACAGCTCTCTGTAAACAGTCCAGGGCTTAAGGAGCTCCGTTAACAGCGCTTGTATTTGGACCGGAACACAGTGGGGCTGCCCGGGGAGCCCAATCCCCCTGCCCCCCTCCCTCACAGTCTGGGCTCTGTTTTAGTCTCGCCTCTAAATAGCGCCCCCTGCAGTCAGGCTAGTGCTCATGCTTCTCCATCGCCGTCCCCGTCACCAGCAGCAGGTTGCAGGCCGTGAACTGGACGCTGAGCATGTTACTGGTGTTGCCGGTGTAGAGCCCCACCAGCTCGCTGGATGAGCCGTCGCCGACGGCGGCGCCATTGCCGTGGGCGTTGCGGAGGTCCCACACCCGCACCGAGTTGTCCATGGAGGCCGAGGCCACCAGGCTGCTGTCGGGGCTGAACGACAGGCTGCTGATGGTGTCCGTGTGGCCGCGAAGGTCCTTGAAGAGCGTCCCCGACGCCAGGTCCCACAGCTTGAGGCGCTGGTCCTCGCCGGCCGACGCCAGGTACTTGCCGTTGGGGGAGAAGGCCAGGGTGAGCACAGGGCCGCGGTGTCCCGTGAAAAGACGCACCGAGCCGCCCTGCTGGCTGCTCCACAGCCGCACCGTCTTGTCCGTCGAACCCGTGGCCACGTAGTTCGAGTTGGGGTGGAATTTGACACAATCGACGTCGGCCAGGTGCCCGGCGTACAGCCGCAGGGGGTACGTGCGGCTGAAGGTCCAGAGGCGCGCTGTGCGATCCTGCGAGCCGCTGGCGAAGTACAGGCTGCAGGGGCTGATGTCCACGTCCCACACTGGGTAGGCGTGGCCCTGGTACAGCACAGTGTTGGTGAAGCTGCTCAGATTCCAGTAGCGGACGGTGGAGTCCTCAGAGCAGGAGAGCAGGCCCGAGCTGTCCGTCAGGAAGGCGGTGCGGTAAACGGGGCCCGAGTGGCCCCGTAGGACCTTCATCTCGCTGCCGACGCCATCCTCATCCTCAGCCTAGGAGACAGAGCAGCAGGACACTATGAAACACGGAGGGCCACCAGGCCAGACCTGTGAGGTCGGACACAGCAATTCAAACATTTCATTCAAAATATTTAAAGATTTCAAGAAATTGACAATAAATCTTTTCGATAAATAGTTTTATCGAAGCTATTAGTAGTTAGTTTTGCTTTGCCTGATGCTTCTTAATGCAGCGTGAAGGATCTGCCAGAAGGGGCAGGCATCCATTCATTTATTTAGTTAGCCAGAATGGCTGAAGAAAGTCAGCAAGAAACTGGTGAAATAACGTGCGAATCGCTGTAACACCCTGTAAAGGAGTGACAATAACGCGTTTTCTGCTGTTGCCGTGAAAAAAAAAAAGGTACATGGCCCAGATGGTAAAAAGACGAGAGCCATGAAGTCACTGTTACACACAGGCAGGTTTGAGGTTCTGACTTAAATACTGACACGGCCCCTTACTGATGATAGCTGAGGTTCTGACTTAAATACTGACACGGCCCCTTACTGATGATAGCTGA
>JAODKE010000044.1:16959327-16974331 GCA_026779605.1 Mormyrus hasselquistii
ACTCGATGGAGCAGAAATTCTGCTGAATTTTAATTGCCGTCTAATGAACTATCTTTAAATGCAATGATGGATTCCCCCACAGCGGTGTTAGATTCCCCTGCTGGGGACAGGGCTCTTCTGAATTATAGCCTTAATGTGGCTGCAGCCCAGTTTGGCAAATGACAAATAGTGGAAATAAGGAGCAGCTGTCTGGGGGACATAGGAGAGGAGAGGGGGGCGTATTCACACCCGGGTTCGGGGGCGGGGTCACCGCGCGTACGGCATGGGAGGAGAGGGGGCCGTATTCACACCCGGGTTCGGGGGCGGGGTCACTGCGCGTACGGCATGAGAGGAGAGGGGGCCGTATTCACACTCGGGTTCGAGGGCGGGGTCACCGCGTGTACGGCATGGGAGGAGAGGCGGCCGTATTCACACCCGGGTTTGGTGGGCGGGTCACCGCGCGTACGGCATGGGAGGAGAGGGGGCCGGGTTAATGTTGATGTTTTTATTTTAGTGATTAGTTTTTTAGTGATTTAGTCATTGTTGACACACCACAGCACACAACATGTCCTCTGCATTTAACCCATATGTGCATGAAGCTGATGCCTGCGCACAAAGGAGCATGGCAGCGGCTCGCTCTAGAAGGGACGCCATTACATCACTGAAAAACCAAATACAGGGAAGACATATACGTTGACCTTTAAGTTCATTAGCTGTGAATTCTGGAAAATGTCAAAACAGGGTCCTGCTTCATTAGGTATCTTGCATATGCCAGCTCTCAGCGCTGGCCATTTGTTCATAGAAAGCCGGCAGCTCTCTCACAGATCATGCTTTCTCTCAGCTAGACCTTTGTCAGCCCGTGATAGCCAGCTGTCCATGGATCGCTAACATAATATATCAGGGCTTGCACAGGTCATTTAAACACAGTGAATGTAAAACCTCATAATCCACATAATTATAGAACAACAATAGAACCGAACAACTAATAAAGAGAACTGAAGGAGAGAACGTCTCCGGCATGGCGCTGTCTGAGGGAGGACCCTCTATGGGCTGTTCATTTTAGTGCCTGTGCTGTGCTCATAAACTAGAAAAATCAAATTTTGGTCAAATGCCAAAAAGCTGGCAGGTCTGGATATAATCTTCACAATACAGTAAAGATTCTCATACATAGCAATATCAGGACTGAAGCAATGCAGAATAGTTTGATTTTCTTAAATATTGCATTTTTTAAAATTCTTCCACACACACACACACGATTATTTCATGTCAGACTTGAAACAAGGCACAAGCAGAAGGCGTCAATGAAGCACTTTGCGACACTGAGCAAGGGGTTTGCTAAAGAAATTGGTCATACTCAGGTAAACAATGAAACCACAAGAGGTCAAAACATACAGGGGAAAAAACTACAAAACTAAGACTAGAGTAACAACCAAGGAAACAGAACTAACCAGGATTAAACTACAAGATACCAAAAGGAAACAAATTCAGGAAGCAGGCAACAAGACCAAGAGCAGCTGAGGCACCATGGCATGCGCACAAGTACATAATACAATGACTGAATAACAAACTCAGTGAGAGTGCAGTAATCACTTAAATACACACAGGTGGGGTGGATTATAATTAACAAACACTGCTCTAGAAACTATAGAACATAACATAGGGCTGACTACATTAGGAAAGACTAAGAATGAATACAAACAGCACACAAACAGGGCAAACCAAGAACAGGAATAAAAATGTAGAAAATTAAACAAAACAGAAAAGAAGACGTCAATTGCTAGAGTTTTGAAAGTAAAATGCCGTCCAGTTCTTATATATTCTTATATCTCGCCTGATGAAGGATTTCAACCGCTGAACAGTTTGAGGTTGTTATATTTATATTTTTCCATTTCATGATGTGCCAAATGTTTTCAATGGGTGACAGGTCTGGACTGGTAGCAGGCCAGTCTAGTACCCGGACTCTTCTACTATGGAGCTATTCTGTTGTACTGGTGTCTTCCCAGATGTGCAAGTTACCCACTAATGCACCCCCATACCATCTCGGATGCTGGCTCTCGAACCGTCCGCTGATAACAAGCTGGATGGTCCCTCTCTTCTTTTGCCCGGAGGATGTGATGTCCGTGATCTGAAATTGAGTCGTCAGACCACAGGACAGTTTTCCATTTTGCCTCTGTCCATCCTAAATGAGCTCGTACCCATAGCGTTCAGCAGCTTTTTCTGGATCATGTTTAGATGTGTTTTTTTTTCTCTGCATGGTAAAGTTTGAGCCTGCATTTGTGGACGCGGTGACAAACTGTCTTCACAGATAATGGCTTTCAGAAGTGTTCCTGACTAACAGGGAAACTAGGAGACAGAATCTAAGACTAGGAGTATAACAAAGACAAGTAATACATAACCACAAAGGCACAAAGCAAAAACCAAAACAGGACGCAAACTCAAACTAGGAACAAGAAAAGTAAAATAGAAAATAAGCACTGGGGAGTAAAATCTAATAAATCCAATAAATACAAATAAACAGGGGAAGCTGCCCTCAAACTAGTGACTAGAGTGTTTACAGCTACACACTCAGTCCATAGAGCTGCACAACAATCCAGGGAACTGGGCAAACACACTAGGGAAGCAAAGGACAAGAGACAGGGTGGCGAACAGGATGGCCAGCGACACCTGCTGGCCAAACGAGGAGGAGACAGGAAGGGCTGGGTCGGACTGTACAGACCTTCACAACCTTCCCATTGAGGATTCACTTTCGTGGGGGACACCCCAACCTACCATCAGAAAACAGGAAATCACATGCTGAATCGGAAAAAGTAAAGCAGCGCGGAGCTGACCACTCGGCTTAGGGTCCTCCAGCAGAGATTAGCAGTACCGTGTTGCTCATTCTTCATCAGACAATGTGTTCATGGGGCTTTTTGTGATGAACAGACAATAGGAGTTGAGCATCTGCTCACTTTACCTTCCTACTATGCCCTGCCCCGCGCTTCTCACCGCAGCCTTTTCACATGTGCCGTTAATCTCCGCGCCGTGCATCTCTGAAGGACAGTGCTTGGCCGACCTTCTGAGTGCCGGAAGCCTTCCCCGTAAGAGGTGCAGAACCCTTGGTGGACCGCCGTGTCTTGTCAGTTTGATACGAAGCTGGTGAATGGATGAGCAGATTTCCCTGGGGCTGTTTGTGAAACATTTTATTGTAAACGCAATGTGCACAAAATCTTAGAATTGTTGATTGTTTCAGAGTCAGTCCAACTCACAGGTAATGTCTGACTTAATCTGACATATGACCAAATACAATTTATGTAACCTGCAACCTTTACTTGTATTTATTATCTGATCAGCTAGATTATCAGATGATCAAGTCTTGCTTAATTACAGTAATGAAACGTATTTCTGTTTACATAGATACTGAAATTTATTAGGGCTGCTGCAGCATATTTTTATTTGCTTTAACAAAAATTGTGATCATATAAAACTCACATCTGATACCTGCAAATAAATAAAAATGAACGTCTCCTTTTTCCGCCAATAAATATGGTCACCAGATGATGACCAACAAAGTACAAACCAATGCTAATATTCCAGATTTATTTTGATTCATTTAAACAGATTTGAGCAGAGAAATCATGCTGATCAGGTGTTCACGGTACAGCCATTCCAGGGCAATCATGACCTATCTATAATAGTATTCCCTTTCACTGGGGATTAGCCTATTCACGACGCTACATAACTAGCAGGCAGCTCTATTAAAACAGCCAAACAATAGATAAATATCCTTCCCTGGTACCTCTCTGGGGGAGAAAGTTGCTGGATTTGCCGTTTCTCAAAGCATACAGAGTTTAAACAGGCTATAAAACAGCATGAACCACAAATCGAGAACATTCTGTTTTAGTTTTTTTAATGAAAAATCATTTTGATATTTTCTATCATGTTAGCATAGCCAGGGTGGCTACTTGACTAGTTGGAAGGTTTTGGTTCCTCTCCTCTATTGTCACCTGGCTTTCTTTCATTCTTTCATTTATTTTTTTTTTTATTCTGTCTTCCCCTTTTTCCTATTTCATGTATTATTCTGTTTAAATGATGTAATAATGTATAAACCCACACACTCGTCTCAAGTGCCTTGAGTGACTCTATTGAGAAAGGCGCTACATAAAATAATTAAACGTAGCACCCTTCCAAAAGCTGTTTCCCTAAAGAACTCGACTGAGATTAAACAGGAAGAGCATCGCAGACTGACGTAGCGGTTAATGTAATACAAGAATAAGGAGAAATCCAGAGAGCCTGTAAGAAGGGACACGTAACCTTCTGTGGTAGTTAGAGAAGAAAAACCCTCTAATCATCTGGCTGCCCAACCCCCCTGGACCTGCTAGCCTTAGATAGGCCAGAAATGTGCATAGGATTTGTTAGAAATAAAGTTGGAATAGGATGGCAGCTGTCGATTCAACCCTGCAAAATGCCAGCCTTTAATAGTCAACAGATTGGCAGTTCACCCTTGAACATGTAGTACCAGTTATTAAATTTCTGCATTCAATGACATCAATTATGTAAATAAAATGTAAATCGTTTTAGGATACGTCCAGACAGGCCGAGGCAGATTTCAGCCCCGCACGAGAAAAGGAAGTGATGAATGGTATGAATAGCAATGCGGCATTGCTGCATTTCCAGCATCAGAGGATTAACCCCACATTATTTGCTCCTTTAAACAAAGGATCATTAGCACTGTGGCCTGGATCAAGGCCACACCGAAGGAGTTTGCTATACAAGACTGAGTCTGCGGTATGATTAGAGCCAATCTTTGGAGTCAGGAATAAGTGTAGGAATGTGTCTGTCACTTTAAGGACGTGATCTGTCAGTACTGCTAGACAGGAATGGGCAGTATTTCTGACACATTTAAATACAAATTGTATTTCACTTTGGGAAGAACCCTATCAGGACACAGAGAACGTTTTCTTAATGCACCAAATACAATTTTTATTTTCAGTGCAAAAATCTTTGAGTCAAAGAGAGGAAGCGATAACAGAAACTTAAAATGTAAGTTTATATAACTGCGTTATATAAATAAGACGCTTGACTTCTGAAAACAACATGCTATGGTCAGAATGCAGATTCGCCCATCATAAGCCACACAGTTAAAGTATATCAGCAAAATCTGGAGAAAGTAATAAAGCAATAAAGCAAATCTACCAAGGTTACTGATTTCCCTGGGTTTCTCCAGATGTTCCACTCCTCCTCCCACTATACTTCAGATTTAACATTTCTCCTGATAAACGTCCAGTTTTCAGCATCGACTTGTGAACTCCGCACAGGTATGACCTAAAGGGAAGTGCGGATGTCAGCCGTGGAATTGGGGGGGGTGGGGGGTGTCATTTGGTAGGTATGACACTTTCTCACAGCAATCACTGTTCGCACTCATTACCTCCTCAAGGAGCATGTCAGCGGTCGATTTATTGTACAGTGTATATTGTATATTGTATATAGTCCAATCTGCTCTTCATCCTGTACCTGGGAAACAGTTAAAAAGCTGCATCAACCTTACTTTGAAAGAAAGAATAAAGCCTGTTTAGAAGCCATGTACAAAATGAAATATTACGAAAATCCAAAAATAAAATAATACCTTGATATATACACCATGTAATGCAATATTATACACCAATATATTATGTACTACACCTGTACTGTAGATGTTTGTAACAAGTAATATCACAAGCTTCCCTGGAAAATACTTTAAAAACATTTCAAGACATAATTAGAACAAAATGAAACATAAAAAGAGAAGAGTGCACTTTCACCATCTCCTGATCACTTCCGTAGAAAACAGTGTATGTGACTGCAAAGTGCCACAGAGGACGTTTCATCATCGTCGTCGTCATCATAAATGTCATTGTGCTTTTGAGAACTTCACCAGATAATCCTACATGAGTTTCGCAGTGATATATGATGACTTTATTTCTGGATATGTTGGTCCATTCGTGAAATTCTAACGAACGACAGCAGAATGAACCGGAAACTTTAGAAGACCCGGCCCCAGTTTCGCCACCGTTTCACTTATAAAGCAGAAAACGCTAAATAACTACAAGCTGGATTTTATCCCGTTAGCTTGTAAATAAATGTAAAATAGGCAACTGAATATATAGTTACATGACCACAAAATATGGGACAGATAACCTCCAGAATCAACACCCACTAATTTACTGTTTAACTTGGCTGTTTAATAGCAATTCAGCTGACACTAATATAGAAGCCACAGTCATTCAGGTGTCAGGTTTACTATAAAACAGCAGTAAGTCACTCTGGATGAAGCGAAAGAGAATCAGTGAAGTAGAAAATGATTCAATATAAATTATATATATTGCAGGGGCCACCAGCTGCTTTTTTTCTCATGCGAACACAAATTAATCTGTCTCTCTTCAAAAGCAGGCCGGTCTTGCGGAGTTATTTGGATATCATGGTTAGCTGGTGTTTCCCTGCCAGTGCCGGTCCTGGCAGACCACTGAGGGGAGAAGGTGGAGATGATAGCCATCTCTTTGAGGAGACATGATGTACACGCTCCCTGGGCTGGGGGGACATTGTTGGGGAGGACACAGGGTGTGCTGGTGTGAAGCAGCTCCTCTCTGCTGACATTGTGCGGGGAGCAGGTGCTGTATGAATTACCATACAGCTGAGAGCGCAAAGGGCAGGCCTGAGTCCTGCATCACACAATGCCGAAATGCCTTAATGACAAGCGGGCGAGCGACACCCCGAGCCACGTCTATACGGCCCCATTTAAGAGTGCGATAACAAAACGCACAGTTATTTACTTTAACTTCAGGCTGACCAAATCTCTCCCATCTTTGTGCAATTCTCAAGAAGAGTCAGAGTTTGTTCTGACAATAAGAGGACGCCATAAAAATACCATTTAGGGAGTGACATTTTGCTCCTGGGAAATGATTTGAAGCACCTTATAACAATATGCACGTTTGTAAGAAATAAAGAAGTATGTCTAAATTCCAGCGCAGGATGAAAGTATGAAGTATGTAACTCTACTGAATTTGCTGATTTGTGTCCCGGGGAGGGACATTTTACAGCTCAGTGACCACTGAGATCTGTGAAGGAGTGTGAGATTTTCCATGTCCCTTTGTATTAACCAGTGCTGGATTGTGGGGGGGGGCAGTCATTAGCATGTCATTAACATAGCAGCCAGCGGTATGTATATAACCAGTGGCAGGAAGCCTGGTCGAGCACACACGCAGATTCAGGGGTGAAAAAAGCTCTTTTCATTCACAGGATATCAGGCTGCTCCTTTTCTGCAATATTTAATTCCAGGACTGGGATTATCACCTTGACATGGAATTTCATGGAATTAAACCTTCAGCTTTCCACGAGGACTTTTCATCTCGTTGACCTTTGATGGGCGCTGGGATTAATTCTTACTCATGATTTGGAAAACGGATTTGGATGAACAAATGTGGAGACTCTCAAGGAAAAACATTAGTTCTTGTCGTATTACAGTTTAGCTAGTATCTTGAAAGTTTCTCTTGCTGTCGTTTTTGAATACTTATTGTAGATGTTATCCAAAATGAAAACCAGGACACAATTTTTGAAAGTATTCATTGTAAATGTCTTAATATCCCAGGTAACATGACATTACCATACAGTTTCCTGAAGTATAATATTAAGCATGCTGTGTGTCGAACAGTCAAGCTACACAGGTATGTGCTGGGCCATCCCATTGTAAACCAGGATAATGGCTCTTTCTTCTCTTTCCTGACAGTGCCTTTCCTCAGGTGGCTTTGAGCTGATGCTGCAGGAGTTCCTGAACAAAAGGAGCCACGCGAGATGTTGCCGCGGCGCCGCGGCCTCCGCGATTCAGCCCTGCGAATGTAAGACGCTGTTTCGCATCTGCCTGAAGCACTACCAGAGCAGCGTGTCTCCAGACCCCCCCTGCACCTACGGCAGCGTCGTCACCCCCGTCCTCGGCTCCAACTCCTTTCAGTTCCCCAAGTCGGCCCCCGATCACTCCTTCACTAACCCCGTACGCTTCCCCGTCAGCTTCACGTGGCCTGTGAGTATCCTTGCAGCTCAGATTCAATCTGTAAACCTAAGTTTACTGTTGACATATTGCCTTCGTAATCTGTTGCAGCTAAACACAAGCCAATAAAGTATATTTGTTATCAGAGATTGTGAAGATTTACCGGCTATAAAATAACTTAGTGTACCCCATTTTCGGTGGGAATCATTGACGGTTTTAGACACATCTTCTCTGTGCTGATTCAGGGGACCTTCTCCTTGATCATCGACGCTTTCCACACCGGTTCTACTGATGATCCTGCAACAGGTAGGGTGAACATGATCAACAATGCTTAATTCCTTCCGCTGTCGAGCATAAGGAAGCAGGCCGGCGTAGAGGCATTTCACACCAACGCCTCTTTATTCGACCATATGGAGGCAGGCCGGTGTAGAGGCATTTCACACCAACGCCTCTTTATTCGAGCATATGGAGGCAGGCTGGCGTTTCACACCAATGGCCCTGTATTCATATTCCTCCAGAAAGTCTGGAGCACCTGATCAGCCGCATGATCATTCAGAGGCATCTAGCTGCGGGAGAAGAGTGGACCCAGGACGTGCACACTGCTGCTGGAACGGAGCTCGGATACTCTTACCGCTTTGTGTGTGACGAGCACTATTATGGAGAGGGATGTTCTGTGTTCTGCCGCTCCCGGGACGACGCTTTCGGCCACTTTACCTGTGGAGACCGTGGCGATGTGCTTTGCATCCCGGGCTGGAGAGGACAGTACTGTACAGAAGGTAGGGTCTCTTTATCATGCTTAAATCCATCTGACACAGACAATAAATCTGATTATGCATTATTTTATTATTACAGATTAATGTGCAATCAATAAATTTTCAATGAAAAAGAATTTTACAAAAAATTTAACAACTTTACTATTATCAGTGCCAAGAGATTAATTTGAATCTTGAGAAGCTTTGTGAATAGTCACAGACATGCTCTGCGCCGTCTGATTGGACCAGTCAGACTGGGGCCTGCTGCTGATTGGATTACTTTTGTTGGTAGCAGGCAGCTGCTGAGTGAAAGCAGACAATGAAGCAGCTGTCCTGCAGTAACAGCATGCAGACCAGCTGTCTGCACACTCTTATCTGCCCTGACTCAGGGATACCGAGGGGAGGAGTTTACCAAAGAATGGATCAGGGACTTCTGACCCGCAGAGAGAGCAAAATGGCCTTTTGTGTGTGCGTCCTTTGTGTGGGGAACTTTGTTAAGCAGAGAGTTTCTTTTTAATTCCCATCTGATTAGAGGGGCAGGTTTCCTATTTAACAGGTAGCAGCACTGAACTTATTTGAATAATCCGGCATTTACTGACCCGTTTAGTGTTTGAGGTTGTAGTTACGCTGAGTCAGCTGTCGGTTTGTTTGCAGCGATCTGTCTTCCAGGATGCGATGAGGAACACGGCTTCTGTGACAAGCCCGGTGAATGCAAGTAAGTCAGGCTGCTGTTGCGTGGAGTCGAGGCTCTGCACTGGCATGAAACCTTCTCTCCCGTCCTTCCAAAACCAGGAGATGCCTCTTGATTTCTTTGTACAGCAATATTTCCCGATCAGGAAATCGTCAGGGAGTCACAGACAGTCCACATTTTTGTAAAGGTGTGGACTGTCTGGCAGAGAGCTGAGAGTTAGCAAAAACACTGACCATCTGTGGGTCCCTGAGGACCTTGTTGGGAGACCCTGTACTACAGTAACATGACTAAATAAATGAGTTAAATGAATCTCTCGGTCTTGCTAATATGACATGCAGACTGTGGTCACTTGGCAGGTGCAGGGTCGGCTTCACGGGCCGGTACTGTGATGAGTGCATACGCTACCCAGGCTGTCTGCATGGCACCTGCCACCAGCCCTGGCAGTGCAACTGTCAGGAGGGCTGGGGCGGCCTCTTCTGCAACCAAGGTCGGTTCCATTTGCCTTGGGTCCCTAACAGTCAGCTCTGTGCCTGTGTGAAGTGTGTAAGTTTTTTCCATAGTTCACCCCACAGTCCAAAACCATGCAGTTGGGTGAACTGGTGAATAGTGTGGAATTGTAAATGCCGGAATGCCCTGCGATGAACCAGTGTCCCTTCCAGGGAGATTTTAGGGTTAGCTGCAGGTTACCCATAATTCTGTACTAGTTAAACAGTCTGGAAACCAGATTAAGCTACACCTTTAACTTGTGACGAACATAGATGCTGTGATGTCATCATTCTGAGTATCCCCTCTATTCGGTTATTTTTTTCCCATTAAAGGACCTTCAGAATCAACGATACAGGAAGCGGGCTGGTTTAACGTTTTAACTGCATGTTCCAGATCTCAACTACTGTACCCACCACAAGCCCTGCATGAATGGGGCCACTTGCACAAACACAGGGCAAGGGAGCTACACGTGTGCCTGCAAAGCCGGCTTTTCTGGGACTGTCTGCGATATCGAGATCGATAGATGTGCCAACGGGCCTTGTAAGAATGGTGGGACATGCACTGTGAGTGATTCCGATTACACCGGTTTACTTTTACTGTCGCAGGTTCTCTGTAATGACATTCAGACATGATTTACATCTCAAAGAAAGGTTTTCTGAATAAACTTACTTTTGGTCAGGGGGCGTAACCTGTTGTTGTGTATTCAAATCACAAAAGGATCGGGGGTGATTTAAAATTCAGATTTGCAGATGTGTACAAAATGTACAAATTTAGTTATTATTCTTAATCCAGTTTCGCCAATAGTGTTAAAGGATTAGTGTATAAGGATTTTTAGAGTGGTGACCAATCTAGTGTTTCATGTTCCCTTTCAAGCTATACCAATGTGTGTTAAGTAGCTTGTTGTAATTTATCGTTATATGAATGTACTCTTGGTTATTGTATGATGTACTTTGTCTACCCTGACAGAATACTGAAGACAGTTATAACTGCAGCTGCACTCCAGGTTATTCTGGGAGTAACTGTGAGCTAAGAACGACGACCTGCACCAATGATACTTGCTTGAATGGTGGCCACTGTGTCGGTAACCCAGACGGTGGGTCCTACTGCCAGTGCCTCAGGGGCTACGTCGGTTTCAACTGCGACAAGAAGATCGATCACTGTGCCTCCAGCCCTTGCGTAAATGGTAGGAGATGCCTGTCGGCCTAAACGTTAGCTGGTCCGATTGCGTCAATGATTCTAAAGTAAAACCTATTTCATAAAGACTGATTGTGTTTTGGAATGCTGTCCTAGGTGCTCTTTGCGTGGACCTTGTGAATTCCTACTTGTGCCAGTGCACAGAAGGTTTCACAGGACTGCACTGTGAAGAAAACATCAACGAGTGTTCCAACTACCCTTGCCAGAATGGCGGGACGTGCCATGATGAAATTAATGGCTACTCTTGTACTTGCCTTCCTGGATATGAAGGCAACAACTGCAACGTATCTGTCAGCAAATGCAAGTATAACCTCTGCCGAAACGGTGGCACGTGTCACGAGATGGACGGCCATTACGTCTGCACCTGCGTGCATGGTTATGCTGGACGAAACTGTCAGTTCCTGTTCATGGAACAGCTTGGTATCAAAGGGGCCAAGAAGCTGCAGGAAGAAGCTGACAATGAGGGCGTCCCCTGGAAGGCCGTCTGCTCTGGAGTTATGCTGCTATTGGTACCACTGACAGGATTTGCAGTGCTGCTGGTCCGCAAATACGTGAAGGTTCATCCCAGGAATCAGTTGAGCAAGAACTATAACGGCAAGACCATGAACAATCTGACAACCAGCTCTCCCAGAGGCGAGGAGCTTTCTGCCAGTACCAGAGGGGCTCCCCATGTCAAAAACACAAACGTGAAGATGGACTTATATGGTGATAATGGGAAGCAGATCCATTGCCTACAAGTGGATTATAATCTGGTGTACAATTCAAAGTCTAGGGACAAGATGAGAGCGGAGCTGGAGAAGAGCATGAATAGTGCATCTGTAGACTGTGATATAGACACAAAACAGAGGAAGAGTTTGAAGAGGTAAATGGAGTTTGCGATTGTGAGATGCTGTTAGACTCATCGAATGTGGTGTCTAATGAGGTTTCATGTCACTTTTGTTTCAGTGTTGCTTCAGAGAAGGAGCCCCCAGGATGCGAGATCCCGTCAGTGTGCGTCACGGCGGAGGAACCTGGCTGCTGGGGAGCTTCAGCATAGGTGCAGGCTGCCACCTCTATTAACAATAATCAACAATGTCCGTGATCAGTTAAAATCAATAATGTGACAAAATTATTAAGACTAAACAAATATACATCCATCCAGCTCACAAATGATTATACAGGGTTGCAAGGATAGTCGGGAGTTTCATTCAGAATAGGGCACAGGGCAGGGGGACACCCTGGATGGGATGCCAGTCCATCACAGGGCACAGGACAGGGGACACCCTGGATGGGATGCCAGTCCATCACAGGGCACAGGACAGGGGACACCCTGGATGGGATACCAGTCCATTACATGGCACACATTTTGGGAGATTCAAACTGGCCAACCCTGGAGGTGTGAGGTAGCAGTGGGTACCATGGCAACACCATGCCACCCAGGACCAAGCAAATAATTAAATCATAAATATACACATGAACAAAAACCATTCAGCCATCGATCTTCCATACTTACCATATTCAAGGTCACAACAATTTTCTTGCTTCTTTTGTAAAGTTTTCCATGATCTGTGACATATACAGACAAACATGGAACCATTTAGTTTCTAGCAAACTACATTCACAGGCCTTTGCACTGTGACGATTATCTTCAAAAGCTGGTGTGGAGGTGCCCTTTGAAATAAAATCTTGGTCTGGATTTCTGTCCAACACTGTCCACCTCTGAGCATGATTAGCATTATGCTGCCAGCTAGAACTGTACTGTGATTAAAAACATGCACACGTTCGTTAAAATCAAATCAAATTAGCCCATTAAGAGCAGCCAAAGAAAAATGTACCTACACTTAAACTACATGCTATTTAGTTAGCAACAGTGATACACATATTAAATGGTTGTAAATTTCTCTTTCAGCCCAGTGTTTTTCATTGATCTCTGTTCCATGTTATGACATATATTTTGCTACACAGGTGTAACAGGCATAGAGCCCTGGAGCTCTTACTCCACTGAAGCTGCTTAAACCTGGGAATGTTTCCATTAAAGGCTGCTGCTGTGAGACTGTCATTCAGCATGAGCTGGATCTCTACTGAAGCCAGCAGATTCACTGCTTCAGACAGTGCATGTTGGGCCACACTGGCTCACAGAATTATGGCTGTTCTTCTGATAAAAATTAAATAAACTTACTAATGGGATGTTGCATTTAAAAAAGTGCTGAATACTATTAAAAAGCAACAATAAAAGGAGGATTTCAAAGCAGACTGAGCCAGTCTTGACTCCAGGCTGTTTTTGAAAACATTGTTTTTAAATAAAATAATTGTATTCCTTAAGTTAACTTTAAGTTATTTTATTTGTTTTGTAAATGTCTTTAATTTTATGGAGTTTACATTTTTTTATTTAATTTTGTGCAGGTACAAAAATGATGATGAGTTCATGTTTTTTTTCTATAAATGTATTTAAGTTTCAGATTGTTGGAATGATAAAATATCTCATTATAGACAGTTTGGTAACACTTTATCTGAAGCTGTCATCTATAATCCATTATAATGATCAGTATAAGAATGAATAAAGCATTGCAGCATCTTCTATTGACAGTCATAAGGCATTATAATGTTTATTATATTACTTATAAACTGCAATGAAGCTCTCAATTATAATGCACAATCGATACCTTCATAATGCATTGTAATGGTTGGTATAAAAATTACAGATGTTTTGTACCGCATTATGAAGGTGTCTACGGTTCATTATAGATCAGAGCTACATAAAACATACATAATGCACAATAAACATGGCTCGAATGTATGTCTTTTTATAAATATTTATAACCATGTTCATAATGCTTTATGAATGTATTATAATGTGTTACAAATGTGTTCATAGATTCTTATAGACATGGCATTCATAGAAAGTGTTACCAATAGTTTTATTTTGTAATGTATAGTTTAGGATTTTTTAAAATAAATACTTTTAAATATGTTTGTTTGTTGTTTCATTAGTCTATTCCACTTACATCGTACAGGGTCATCACAGGGTTTCCAGCTTTGGTCGGCTGGCTGGTGTGAGTCTGCCCGGGCATTTACATATATGTAACCATTTCAACCATTACCTAACAGTTTGTAGTGTTTCCATACTACCCCAATGCTTTTGAAATGGTTAATTTTAGGTTTGTAATGGAATAATATAGATTTGCTGTAAGATATCTTGTATGAGCACAAAATGTGTTCTCTGCATTTAACCCATATGTGACATTGTGACATAGCAGGGGGCAGCTAATTCAGCGCCCAGGGAGCAGTGCTTGGGGACAGTACCTTGCTTAGGGTACCTCAGGGGTGCCTTGCTGGTCAGGGATTCAATCCAGCAATCTTTCAATTACAAGGGCGCTTCCTTAACCATTAAGCCAGATGGCAGTGCTATTGTTCAGCAGCCAGAGGGTTGCAGGTTCAATCCCTGATTCCTCCTGACCCTTGATTAAGACACTGAACCCCTAATTGCTCCTGGTGAGCAGGTTGGCACCTTGCATGGCAGCCTTCGCCACCGGTATGTGTATTATTCATTATGGACAGAGTAAGTGACAACAAGCAAATGATCTGTAATGTCCAGCGACACCAAGGCTGGTTAGTAAGATTGGACAAGGTTACCAATTTCTTCAGTAATAACACAGACCAGGGGTCTCAAACTCTGGTCCTGGACAGCTACTATACATTAAGTTTGCTACTATAACCTAGATGAGGTTATTTCCAAAAATGCTTGCATATTTGCTAAATATCCACACACAACAACCTTGACTGCTGACACATTTTTCAATAAAGATATATGCTAATTTAAAATATTTTCACATGTTGTTTGTTAGAGGATCCGAAAACGAGATAATCAAGAATTTCCATCTGTGATCAATAATATTAATCAGTTAATCTAATCTAATATAATCTAAT
>JAODKE010000044.1:16981338-17007512 GCA_026779605.1 Mormyrus hasselquistii
GGAAATTCATTTCTGCATTTGGACAATACTTCCAAAATTCTTAATTCTTTTGAAATCAAGATCACAAAAGTAATAGTTGTCAAGAATTTAGGGATATACTAGAAACCTGAAAGTTATCACAAAATGTGTTCTGTACATGCTGGGTACGCGGCAGGGAAGCAGCAAAGGATCCGAGGAAATCGGGTGCACACAGGGTTTATTTGGAAGAACACACTCGGGAACATGAAATGATGTTAGGACGTTAATGACCGGACTGGAGAAACATTTTAACGCAAACTTAAATAAACGGCAACAATCAACATGACTCGAAACAGCTGGTAACACAGGGATTCCACACGGGGTAGATGAGGGGGCGTGGCACACGGGAGGAAAAGATGATCGGGGCAGGACAACATGTTGATGTTTTATCTGCGTATATCGCTGCTTCTTCTTTCAAAACAAACAAACAAGTAAATAAATGCGTTGCTGGGCAACCAAATCACCTTGGATTGTCCAAACAAATAATGCATATGATGTATTTGCTGCTTGTGTCAATTATAAAGTAGCTTTCTGTTGTTATTGAAAAACTTGTGGTATTGTGTGTAGGTGAATTTGATAAGGAAAATGCTTGTGAACAATTTTGGTCTTTTGTTATTAAGATAAGGCATAGTTTCTTGGCTATGTCCTGTTGGGACGTGGGCATCTTAAATTAATCACCAGCTTCTGAGGAAGTCAGAACAGAGTGTTTAATACCACGATTCTATTATCAGTTTGATATGTAAGCAAGAAACCATGAGGTCGTAGTCAAGGTCGATGAAGGCTTTGACGCAAAACAAAACACTTTTCATTCCAAACCGATGACTCTAATTAACCAATCAGGGAATGATATGATACATTTTGAATCCCTGTGGGAAAATTCTTTTTTCCTGCTCCATCTTGCTCTCCATAAGACACACACATACAGGTGAGAGGAAGCTTGGGGAGCAGAGCGCAGGGCCAGCCCGCATGCGGTGCCCCTGAAGGTTAAGGGCCTTTCTCCAGGGTCCAGACTCAAACTGGCGGCTTTTCAGTCACAGGCACAGAGACACACACCACCCCCATGTTACTGAATTTGGTCTCTGAAATGGGCCACGGCTGAACAGAGCTGAACGTATTGTTTATTCTCCTTTCCTATGAATATAACAATAATATAAGCCAGTGTTACCCAGTATACCGGAGCCCAGCAAGTTGTTTTGAAATATCTTAGTGGGACAAAACAATGGTTCATTTGTTCATACACACTTAACAGAACTGCCAGGACTCTAGCTGCCCAGGCTGTATGAACACTTCAACCTGGAAACAGAAGGTATTCAATTGCTGCTAAATAAATAATAGCATTTAGTAGTTATAGTAAATAGTAGCAAATAAATTAGTCTCTATTTTTTGTTATTAAAGAGTATCTGATAACAGAACATCTATACTTTTCACTTTATCATCAGAAATTGCATTGGTTAAATGTCTGTGTATGTGTGTGTGTGCAGCAAGATCCATTCCAATAAAAAGTAAGTTTACTTCTGTATTATCCAAAATACGTCATATGAGGGAACTCAGTGCTGGTGTCTGTATTAGCAGAGATGCAGCTGAAGTTGAGGAGTATCAACGCAGAACCATTAATTTTGGAAGAGGACTGGATGAACTGCAGCAGGAGGTGCACAAAATGCGAGAAGCTACTCGGTACCAGGTGGAAAAGATCGTGGTTCAGAGGGAGGTAAAGGAATATGATGATGATTTTTCACTTTTTTTATTGTACAAGCAAACCATATTTATAAAAAGTTGAAAGGTCAAAGATTAAACAGCCTTGAATATTGTGCTTTTTAAAGTGACGAAGTGCTGGACAGAAACAGGTCACTGACATTTCAGTGAGAGTGAGATACAATGATTCAGTTTCATGTGAATGGTTTAATATTTTTAAGCAGTAGGTTGTTATGTCTTTACCCATTTGGGCAATTTATGATCGGGACTGAAAAGATATAATAACTACTATGCGTTGCATTATGATTGGTTGCTTGCTGTAAACTTCTGACGGTTGTGTGTTATCACATCGGTCATGTGATGTTTCATTTCCCCTGGAAACAGGTCGAGGAAGCCATGTCCTTTAGGAAGAAAGTATATGAGGAGACTGTGAAGGAGCCAGAGTTTCTGGTGAACGTGAGAGCCCACACCGTTTGGGAGAAGACCCCCCTGAAGTTACTGTGTACCGTGCAGGGACACCCTGCCCCTGTTGTCAAATGGTAAGGGCTCCTCATGTCGTGAATTTCCGGAATATTCTATCTAAAGGACATCGCTAAATTAACTAAATGCCCAAAAAGGTATAAATCTGTAATTTTGCAATCAGTTGATTGTAATAATACTGATTCACAAGGAAGCAAAAAGTGGCTGAAATCCATACAGCTGTTGAAACCCAGGCAGCTCATTTATCAATTTAATATTTAGAGACAGTGCTTGTGAAACCGTTGAAATTATCTGGATTTTTGCATAAATGACTCCTAATCATAATAACAGCATAATAATAAATAGACAGTCTTAAGACATTAAACAAGAGATATCAAACAGCACACACAACATTCCTCATTGCCACAATTGTTTAGACAATTATGGTTAAATGGATAAAAATGGTGTGAACTCTTATATTTATTCTGCAGCCGCTGATCAGACCTGTAGAGTGATTTGGAGGTATTCTGGCCCATTCCTCTATACCAGGGGTCACCAACCTTTTTGAAACTGAGAGCTACTTCACGGGTTGTGAGCCATACCAAGGGCTACCAGTTTGAAACACCCTCCTAATCTTATCTAAACTTCATGTATAATAAACGTTTTAAATGCTTTTTTTAGATATTGTCATTTTCAAATCTGTATAAATACAAATGTGATTAAAGAAGTATAGCAAGAGGATAAAATTAAATTTTAGACGCTGCTCAGTGGTGAGTTGTGCTATTTTTAGAACAGGTCCACGGGCAACTCATGTGGTGCTTGGGGGCATCCTGGTGCCCGCAGGCACCATGTTGGTGACCCCTGCTCTATACAGATCCATTTCAGTTGTTCATGAAAATTTAATTTACTCAAAAATATTCTCAGGTCAAAATGGAAAATGATTGGTTCATTGAGATACCCAATCAGGTTATAGAGGAGGCAGGTTCAATGAAATAGAGGAGGTGGGACCAAGACATCTGATTGGTTGGTCTGACATCTGACCTAGATTTGATTGGCTATCTCTCTGAGCTAATCATTTTTCATTCTGCCCTCAGAACCTTTTAGTAAGTAAAACTCTCACGTGCATTTCAGTTCATGTGTATTTTTGGATGTCTTTGTTGAACAGCCTGCTTCAGATCATGCGACAGCATTTCCGTGGGATTTGGGATGGATCCTAAAATGCAAAATATCTCTGTGATGCTTATTCATTCTTGTATTTTGGGTGACTGTTATGTTGCATGGTGCAGTTTCTATTGAGTTAGTTCTCAGACTGACACCCTGACATATCCTCATACAGCTCTGTAGTCCCACACTCTCATCCTAACTCTGTATTGAGCTTTTGCTGTTGATATTTGCAGGCTTGTTTTTTTCCAAACATAATGCCATTTACCTAAAAATTCGACTCATCAGTCAGTACAATATTGTTCCATCCAGGCGGTCTTTGGCAAACTTTGGCCAAGATGACCAACAATGTTTTTCGGGAACATGTTAACATCATGCAGAGAATTTCCCTTCCTACAGTAAGTGTCTTATGGCAGATGTTGTCAAGTGCCAGAGATCCTAGCAGATCTTTAGCTGTCACATTAAGGTTCTTCTTTACTTCTTCTACTGAAACACCTGATTCCAGTCACCCTCTTTTGAAGAAGTCAACATTTTAGCTATTTGTTCAATTAAGGTACAGCAATGCAAAATGTCATGTGTGGCGTCTGTCAGATATGATTGTTTAATGAAGCTTTTCAATCATCATTGTTTACTATACTGTTAACTGACTTATTCTTATGTCACACTTGTTCTCTTATCTCATTTTGCACGGCTGTTAGTCCTCTGCTGTTTGCCGTGCACACCCCCCCAACTCCTCAGTAACTGTGAAGCAGAAATTTCACTGTGTCCCTTTGAATACATGTGACATTAAAACCTGTAAATGCAATTTTTCAGCTGTTAGCCAGACATTTGTCAGCTTAACTGGGACATAGGGGAGTCACCACTGCAGTCATGGTTAATGTCTCAGTATTTTTCCTGTTTGCAGAGCTGAGCCCCTAAAACATGGCAGCAGAAATATTTCATATGCTTCATATGATTTACACATGGTGGTTTTGACATTTTAGCTGTACAATTACAGCCATTTTCAATGATTCTTTTTATAAGACACTGATACACAGTCCAGTCGTCCTTGTTCAGCCATCATAATATCCATTTACTGTACACTTTTCTGAGACTTACCTTGGATATCTGGCATTTTTTATCTTATTCGGTTATTTTGTATCTTATTCTCAGGTTTAAGGACGGTGTTCTCCTTGATCGGCTGAATAATCCAGGGAAGTACAAGCTGGACAGCAAATATGGCGTGCACAGTCTGACCATTGCCAGGTATGCTATGAAAAATGAATAATTTTCACGTCTGTGTTTGAGCACTTTTTTTTTAAGGCGGCTGGAGTGAGCCGGAGCCGTGGCACGTCGACGCAGGAGAAAGTGCTGTGGTACGGGCCGAAACAGCTGCCGGCTCCCCGGCTGCCAACAGCCGCTCGCAGAGAAGCCGTCGGCTCCGGGATGCCTCAGCTGTTCGTCCAAAGTGCTGAGCTGCTCGCCATTTGATACGCGGCCTCCTCGAGCAGCACAGGAGCCACCGGCTCCCTACAGGGGCGCATGGCGGACGGGCGGCGGGCGTCTGAAGGTCGCACCGGCACGCAGATTGTTTTTAATTCAGTGAGACAGATTTTGAATAATGAAGATGCCGTCACAGATGGGAAGCCTGTGTTGTTAGTGTGCCTGATACTTCAGGGATTTAAAAGAAGGCGATGGAGACCTGAGAGTCTGGGCAGTTTTAAAATAGGCCCTCGGGGTCAAGGTCAGATTTCTGTCCTCTGTTCAAAAGCCGCTGCCCTCCTCCACATTAGGCTTGTTGTAGTTCTTGGTCGGAAGGGGGAATGAATTTGCCCCAGGGGGGTTCGTGAGAAAGGGTTTGTGAAAGTGTGCAATATGGGAAAGATTTTTAAATCATTTTTGAAAAATAAAGACTTCGTCATTTAAAATAGTAACACTGTTGGGGTGCAGTTTCGCAACTAAACATGAATTAACTAAAAAAATAACTGATTCATATGATGAAATGAGTCATAGTACAATCATTATTAGATTTCGTACTTGTGCTCTGAACATGCAGTGAATTGACCTAAGTGACATATGGATTCATAATGACTGATAAGGAACACACTCTTAATACATCTGTTTCATCTGTACTATGACACACATTAAATGGCAAAAGATGTCGTCATGAACGGTGATCGCAAAATCCAAAAATGTAATTTTGTGATTCCCGCATCTGCACCCATTATTCCCGGGATGGGCTCGAGACCCCCTGTGACCCCAGTGGGGATTTAGCGGTTATGATAATGGACGGATAGATGATTCCAGTATTGTTCAGCCCTACTGTAAATAGATATCTGTTTGCAGACTTTACTGAGAGCTGTAGAGGGTGTAGGTCAGACTGAAGCTTCACACACAACAAAACGTGATTTTAACGTGAGTAAAATTTACAGAATGG
Source organism: Mormyrus hasselquistii (assembly GCA_026779605.1). NCBI lineage: Eukaryota > Metazoa > Chordata > Actinopteri > Osteoglossiformes > Mormyridae > Mormyrus > Mormyrus hasselquistii. Next base: position 16,987,085 of record JAODKE010000044.1, read on the forward strand.
AAGAGGTGACTGCCGATATTGGGGGGGTGAATAGCCCCCCTATTTCTGATGCCGCTGCTGCACTGCACACCTAGGCAAGGGGCTGAGAATTAAGCACAGTTTGTTTTATGCCAGTATAACATTACTGAATTTAGTTACGATGCACATAATGCCAAACGGAGACATTGTTTCCTTAGCTAAAGACTGGCTGGCAGATTACATGGCAGCAGATAGCTCACAGACTGAACTTCTATCTGAAGAAAACTTACTTTGATATTCTACTGGGCTAAAGGGCTTCAACATTATGTCAATAATTACACAGTGTATTATAATAAAAGAAAATAATCCTCACTAGAAGTTGTGAAGGAACAATGAATGAGTGAATGGATGGAAAATCTCCATGTATTTGTTTTCATATAAGTAATTATGGAGCATTGTATTGATAATGTTTTCAGTGTCGAGTGACCCTGTGAATATCTGCATGGAGTGGATGTGTAAACGTTACATCGGTTGTCCTGTCTGCCTTCAGGAGCGACATCGGTGACACCGGCGAGTATACGGCTGTGGCCACCAACGTGCACGGCTCAGCTTCCTCCAAGGCCACTGTCACTGTCAAGAGTAAGTGAGTGTGAATCATCGAATGTTACATCTATATAGCGCCTTTCAAGACACCCAAAGTGCTTTACAGAACCAATGGGGAGCCACTTCAAACACCGCCACTGCATAGCCCCCACCTGGACGATGCGACGGCAGCCATTCTGCACCAGAATGCTCACCACACAGTCGCTAATGCAGTGAAGGGGCAATTCAAGAATTAGATACAAGGAATGATTAGGAGGCCGGATTTTCAAGGGCCACAGCGGATAGCAGGGTACCACCCCACCACTGCAATAAAATCATGCAGAACCTCTTCTGGAGCTCGACAGCGGTGGATCTTAAGCTGGTCCTCAAAGACGCCCAGGCAGTCCATGGAAGGGAGCTGGGAGGGAAGGGAGAAAAAACATGGGGCTGGGGGTTTCTGAGGACCAGGTTGAGGAACTGATCTAAACGGACTTGTACTGGTACTGATGCATGAAGCTAAAACCCTAAGTTTTGGCAATAAATGTGATAATCTTTGCAAACAAGTTTATAACCTTGCTTCTAGATGAATTTAAATAGCGCTAATGTTCATTAATGCAATCATAATTACAGTGGTTTAATTCTCTATTTCAAGTCTGATGATGAATGTACAATGTTGTATTCATCTTACGTATAGGCACTGTGTCAGACTAGACAAACCCACAGGCCTCATATGAGTGTGCGTGCTTATTACAGGGCCTGGTGAGGAGGAAGAGTTATCACAGCCTTCACTGCTTTCCTGCCAGAGTAAGTGCCATGTAACATGTCTCTACCTGAGGGAACAGCCAGCACTATCAGAATCATGTGTGTATACTGCCCTATAATCTATAATGGTGACAGGAAACATCAAATTAAGAGAAGGGTCAGAAGGAAGCATGATTATGTTCTAGAATAATGATTTTATGATTGGTGTCCTTAACTGCATGTCCCAGAACATGGCTGATCTTGAACAAATACAGTAAATACAGTTTTCTCCATATCATGTAACTCTATACGAAGCTAAATCTTTTGGTTTTTACGTTTGGAAGAAATGCTGAAATGTGGAACTGGTCTTGCATCAAGGTTGTTTATGAGTGGACATTTAAACTGAGCTGGGCAGTGACAGCAGTAAATTTCCTTAATTTAAAAGTTAAATGGCACAATTTATATGCGATCCTATTATTCATGTAATGCTTTTGCAATAATAGAAATTAACAGAATTCATTATTCTTTTCTACCATTTGATGTTGTTTGAACTTCGTCACATCATGACCTTGGCGAAGCCAGAAATCATAGTGTGAGTTGGCTGGCAGAAAATCAGCAATTCACTCTGCAGCAAAATCACACTACAGACTCAAGCGCATATTTATGAGGTTTTAAATGACCCATGGCATTACTAAGACCAAATCAGCAATGAGAAAGAAAAATCTGCCTCTCGATCTGACATTTCCTTCGATTGATCTAACCACGCACACACATACCTGTCAGACACAATCATTTTATTCTACCTTTTATCACTCACTGTGAACGCTGAAGGAGTTCTGTTTGCGAAGGCCCTCCACGGCCAACCTATGCCGTGCTTCCGTCATAAAATGTGCCATTAGTTAGGCATGCTGTCATATTTACCAATAAAATGTTGCTAATACGACACTTGTACCTTTCTTAGAAAATGCAGATACCTTCTGACCGCGGAATGTTTTAAATTTAATTTCATATCATTTCTGTTCCACAGTCCCGTTGCTGTCAGAAATACGTCACAGCAAACTTGATATCAGTTTCTTGGAGAAGTTTGGTGTGACCTTTGGAACAGAGGGAGGCACAGTTAGCCTGACTTGCAAACTGATCATTAACCCGGACCTTGTTAACCTGCCCCCCGACGCTATGTGGTACAGAGATGGTAAGAGCAGCTTGTGGAACCGCGATTCCAAAAGTGTGATCTTGCATGAATACCTAACATCGGAATTGATTATCACAGAGGATTCAATACATCAACACAGCTGCTTTATCTTATGGAAAGCCTTAGTATTTACCGAGACCTGGAAAGACTGCTGATTATACAGTGCTGTGCGAAAATGCCAGAAAAAGAAAATTAGCTGTAAAACTTATTTTTAATCTGTCTGTGTCCTGTGTCGCCACTCTGAAACCTCTACTCAGATCAGCCCAGTATTTGCAGAAGTTATTCATGTATTTGTTGAACTCGTTCTCCAGCACATATTGTTTGTTTAAACATTACCTCATGAAATTAATAAACTAATTAAACTGAGTGAGCTATTAGTGAAATTTAACAATTACATGGAATGGCTGGGGTACCCTGAGCCAGAGCTGTGGTTTACTTATCAAACAAGATATTAGTAACTTTTAGGAAAATAAAAGGATTATGTGTTATTTTTCATTGTGTTTTACTGTGTTTTTATATATTCTCATGTAAAATGTAGTCATATTTTTAGATAGGACTTTTTTAGGCAGATAAATAGCTTTAAATATAATTTCCATTGGTGGCCCCGTACAGTACGGTAGTGTCAATATAGGAATAAAGTTTATGGTAAATGGACTGCATTTATATAACACTTTTCTACTCCTACAAGTACTCAAAGCACTTTACAATTCATGCCTCACATTCACCCATCGGTGGCGGAGGCTGCCATGCAAGGTGCCAACCGGCTCACCGGGAACAATTTGGGGTTCAGTGTCTTGCTCAAGGATACTTTGATAGGGTCAGGAGGAATCAGGGCTAGAACCCCCCAACCCACTGGTTGTGGGACAATAGCACTACCTCCTGCACCACCATCTTCCCCATCTATAGCAAGGATTCTCTGCCTTGTACGTAATGGTCCTAAATGATGGTGATTGACTGTGATGATATTGATAAATGACCTGACCTTTTCAGACGAGCTGCTGAAGGAGTCTGAGTGGGTGGAGCTGAAATGTGGAGGCAGCGTGGCTAAACTAACCCTCCCCCACCTCAATAAAGAGGACGAGGGCCTGTACACCCTCCGCATGTGGACGAAGGAAGGAACGACAGAGCACAGCGCATACCTCTTTGTTAAAGGTAAGTTCCCCAACCCGGCCCTTGGGGACCCACAGGCGGTTCCTCCAGCACCCAGCAGGATCCGACTGGGAAACACCACATTAGCTACACATTTTAGAACCCTAACTTTTCTTGGGTAGTTGTGATCTATTGTATAACAGATTGTTTATGTTTTTTTTCTAATAAATCTTGTCTTTTTTGCATGTAGTGCACATGGAGTTTCTGCATCCTGCATTCTCAGCATCCAAACCAGCTGTTTAAATATATTTTATGCGTTTATGAGTTATCAGGCTTTTTCATTTGTCATCTGCTGGCCTTAACACGTCGTCCACGGCTACATCATCTCCCAAAAATTCCCAAAAAATTCCTATTTAGTTTCTTATGCTGACCCTGCGATATATATATCGATACCGGAATGGGGAAATTGGGGAAAATGCAGAAGGTTCGACTGTATTGGCTATTGGCTTTCACATAAATACTGCTACTACCACTACTACTGGCCTGCAGCTGTATTACTCCAAAGTCAAGGCAGCTGCTCCCTGTTTTACGTGTGGCAAAAACAGAAGTGAAACTCCGTTAATTATGATACTTTCTCACAATTGAACTGCAGCAAGGCACAGAGCAAGATATGGGCGTAACAGCATTTGAAAAGCTATGAAAAGCAGTGAGTTACTGCCCTAAGCAGCTTACAGCTACAGCAGCTCCCTTGTGTTTGTTTTCTTTGTTTTTAAGTATCAGAAGTTTGTGTTTTTCTTTGTAACTATTTAACAGGATTGTTCCCCTGGTTTTGCGATATTTCAGTTACGGGTGGAAGAATATGTGTGGAGGGACAGACGTTCACTTACACATGACAGAACACGCTGGACCTGCGTCCCCTGTCCCCTGGCTGAAGTGTCAGCAGGGGAACAAAGGCACAAGCCTTAGCTTCCTTATATCATAATAAGCAACATGAGGTCACTGGCAAACAAGACGGACTGAGCCACGGGGAGTACAAACACTATGACCTGACAGAGAGCCGGAACCCCAGACCGCACTATTCCAATAGAGGGCTTTAACATGCTTTGGGGGCAGAGTGCGGCTCAGTGGGCTAAGCCTCTCTGCCAGTGATCAGATAGTCAATGGTTCAACAACAGCCTTAAAAGTGAAGTCTGTGTGCCCTTGAGTAAGACCCTTAACCTCCAGCTTGCTGGTCGCTGCGTTGGTGGCACACTTTGCAGTCAGCAAGCTGTCACCTCCAGAGATCAAGTTAGGGTTAGTGCATGTCGTACAGGGCTACAAGTAGCCACAGGTCCACCCGAACAGCAGACTGGACTTGGTGAACAACACAGCAACCCTGCATTAGAATGGCCAGTGCAGCCATGTCCACTGGAATAGTGTCAAGACCGTAATTAAACAAGAAGGCCTTTGGCAGGGGTGGCAGGTCCTGCCCAGAAAGGGCTGTCGCTTGTGTGGGTTTTGACTCCCTAATTAGACTGCTTATTATAGGCTGGGGGGTCCTGACTCCTGAGTTTGATCAGCTTAGGTTATCCCAAAAACCTGCATACTCACCGGCCCTTTGCGCATAAGATCGGCCGTAAACCTTGTCTAGATCAGGTCAGTACTCCAAGCACAATGACTGAACCAGGAGGAGATTGATTAGAGAGGTCACTGTGGATGCGGTGTGTCTGAGGGAGGAACACAATGGTCGGTTATTATGGTAACCTACTGAGAAAAACAACTTACGATAGTTAACCAGCTTAACATATGTTTTCACATGATGGTTCGATGTTTTAGCTGGTAATCTCAGTTTACGATTGTCAATCCAGCTAGTTTAGCAGGTAAAGCGACAGCTTGCAAAGATCAAAATCTATTTTCTGGGCTGGCCCGGTGCAAACCGTGACCTCAGTACAGTTGAAAACTTGATCCAGCTGACTGACAGAGGGCAGCCCACCAGCAGGTCACACTCCAGACCCTAACCCTAAACACAGACACATGCAGTCTGTCTGACTTCTGGGCCTTTGCTGTTTAAACAGATGTAGCTGCTCCTGTAGCTGGTGCCCCTCCGGCCCCCATGGACGTCAAGATCCTGGACGTGAACCGAGATTATGTGTTTCTGTCCTGGAAACCTCCCAACACCACCACTGAGGGACCAATTACTGGATATTTTGTGGACAGGTTTGTTTGAAAGGTTGAGGTGTGCTTCTAGGATTGCCCAATCATTTCTATTGCAAAACTCTAATCTCAACTATGACAGCCCTAACCCTCAACCAGCCACAACCTTAACCATAAGTAACCAAACAAAATGCAAGTATTTTTGGCATTGTTTTTTTGATTGCATCCACAGATCCATATATAATTGAGCTTCCTCTTGCGGGGACTGAAAAAATGGTCCCCACACCATGAAAATAACCAGTTTTTATCATTACAGTGTAGGAACATTTGATGCCCACAATGTAACGTGTATCTGAACAAGGTTGTTTTTCCACCGTACCAAGTACGGTACGTTTGGTGCATTCCTTTGTCCGTTGACTTCCGGCCAAGTAGCAGTACCAACGTTCTTGTACCAAAAGTGCCAAACGAAAAGTGGAACGATTGGAAAAGCACCCCTACACACACACACACACACATACACACAACAATAATTTAAATTACAAAAGGTAAAATTTTCTCCATTTGCAAGTCTAGTCTTGTTAGACACATTTTAAAATGCTAAACGTGAGAATGTTTAAACTATAAGGCAGGAACACTTCTGATTTCCTCTTAATTCAGGCTTGAAGTTGGCACTGAGACCTGGGTCCAGTGTAACAGCGCCCCTGTAAAGATCTGCCGGTACCCCGTGCCCGGCCTGAGCGAGGGCCGCGCCTATCAATTCCGGGTGCGAGCGGCCAACAGCTCTGGCATTAGCCACCCCTCAAGAGTCTCTGAGACAGTGACAACCCAGGACCCAACCGAGCTGGAGCGGCTGCAAGGTATCCAAGCTTTGGCCGCCGACACACAAGGCTGTTTTTAGTTATTTGGTTGGTGTAAGACAAAAGTTTCATATTCCTTACATACTTCAGAAATGCTCTATACTACACAGAAACACGAATGTGGGTTTTTTTTTTGTACAGTTAATGACATAGGAGACTAGATAAAGCCTTTCATGCTTCACTTTCTAAAAAAGACATTTTTAAATATTCTTCATATTTTAAATTAAAACATGCCTCACTAAATTTTTGTCTCTGTTAAACTAGTAATTAAAATTGAAGGAAGACGGGACATTGTGATTCGTCCAGAGGACTTAGAAGGTAAAGTGATTATATTATAAGTCATTTTGGTATAATCTGCAATATATACAGTTACGCATTCATATATACCATGTAACACTGACTGATTTACGATTTTAATTACAATTTAAGTAGAAGAATAACATTAGTATTATGCCACAGTAGATGTGGAAGAAGAATACAGTGAAGTCTGGTTATATCCTGTACTAATTAGTGTTACTGATGTGTTTAGATGGCAGAGTAGGGCAGAGTAGGGCAGAGGGCGGGGCACCACACCCTGCATGGGATGCTGTATCCACAGCCTCACTGAATCCTCCATCTGCAGGTCATGTGAAGGTGCCAGGACCTCCTACTAAGGTGAACGCTTCTGAAATAAGCAAGTCGTACGTGGTGCTGAGCTGGGAGCCACCACAACCTCGCGGACGGGAGCCGCTGTTCTACCAAATCGAGAAGGTGGGCTCCGTTCAGGTTCATGTCCTGTTAGCTGGACGAGCTTTTTATGACAAATATTCATTGCAGTTAAATTGCAGGTATCAATATAGATGTTTAAGGCAATTTTGCCCAATGTTACGTTAATATGTGAACTCTATGCTGTTTCAGTCACATGTGTAAAAATACTTGGTTCCTGACTTGAATTTGTTTTTTCTAGTCGGTGGGAGACTGTGCACACTGGCAGAGGCTGAACATCCCAGTGCCCCTGAAATCCCCCCGCTTCCCCATATTTGATTTAGAGGACAACAAAAAGTACTTCTTCCGTGTCACTTCAGTGAACAAGTATGGGTCCAGTGAGCCTTCTGCCCCTACAGAGCCTATCGAGAAGAAGGAGCCGCATGGTAAGAAAGAGACTAATCAAACCAGCTGTAACACCTCTAGGAGAGACGCTCCCAAATCTGCTGTCTGTGTTGCTATTGCTTGGGAGTTCATTCTTCATTATGTTCAAAATCAGTTACCTGGTAGCACCAGAACAGCTGATTTACACATAACTACAATGTCAGATAAAAGCCCTGCTATAGTTTTGTTCCTCGAGGTACAAACAACATCAGTGTACCTGCAATGGTACAAAAAAGTTCCCCAAAGTCCATTTCTGTACCTGAAAAGGTAAAGGTGGGAACACGAGGTCACTAATTCGCGACTTGACTCAGAGTCAAGTGACAGACTTGATGATCTGTGACTCAAGTCGGCAAAACTAATGGAACGAATCAACCTGGGCAATTGACTCAAGACTACGACCTGACTTGGACCCCATGACTCGAGAATAGTTGAGGTTATATACAGGTAGTCCCTCTCTGGATACCATTAATTTTATAATTTCTATGTATATCAGTTCTCTGCTGTCTGCATTTTTATTTAGCATATACATGGATGTAAAAACCTTGTGAGGACAATCGTGAGCAGACACTCTCCTTTCAACCTATCTCTGCTTATAAAGAACGTATCCTATGAATGCCCTGTGGCGGGTTTTTGCTGCAGCAAGTTTTAATCACTAAAAAACTGACATAGGTAGGGACACAAGTTACACGGCTCACAACTCGACTTGGACTCGAGTCACAAATTTGATGACTTGTGACTTGACAGCAAAACTGCCAGAAAGACTTGGTCTTGATGGCCAATGACTCAAGACTTGACTCGGACTTGCCAAGGAATGATTGTTCCATCCCCATTAAAAGGTACATTTACCTACAGCTAGGGATCCATCGGCAGACCTTTGAGGGTACAGCCTCTGTGACAAGTAAGTATGCCGTGAAAGATACAAATTGGTAGATAATTTCTGATGGCGCAATTCCTTAATTGATAAAAAAATATTTAGGGTAATCACAACAATTAAATGGCCGTAGGCGTTACCTGTCATTTGCTGTGTGTGCTCTAGAAACTTCAAGACCAACATACGGCCGTGAAAACAATTGAGACCACAGCACAATCTTTTGTTTTACACTTTTCTCAATTTTTGGGTGTGCTACTGAGAATATTTTGCATATTATTTTGCAAACTGCAGCCTGCTTCTTCTCTGTTTCTCATTAATGAAGGGCTTCTTCCTTGCTTTATGGGACTGTAGTCCTGCTTCGAGGAGCCTGATACGAGCTGTCCTAGCAGTGCACTTCACACTGGCACTTAATGTTTCTCATTCCTTTTGAAGGTCACTTTATGTCACTCTACGATTCATGAGAAACTGTCGGATTCAAGTTTACTGTCATCTCTTGCATTAGAAAGTCGCTTCTGCCCTTTACCAGCTGGTTCGTGGTCTTTCCCAGTGTCTCCTGATTCACCATGTTCTTGTGTACTGATGTCTTAGAAACTTTGAGCCGGGAAGCAGCCTGTCTTGCAGGGTTAGCTTCTGTCAGCAGAACCAGGATTAAACTAGGATTTATAAATGCAGACTTGTTTAAAAATATGGAGAGGTCTCTTAATTTTTTCACGGCTGTGGAGAAAGCAGACATTAAACCAGATAGTGTACCAGAGTTTTATTGAAAGGCTGGATGTTCCTGGGAGAAACACATATATCATAAGTGCCTAAGTGCTCCTGTTGTGAAAGCAAAATAAATAGTTTTTAGTAAATACTTTTAAATAATTATGTTGCACCAATGATTAGCCACGTATAACACGTATAAAGTCACTCCGTACAATGATTAATGATAGTGTATGTTTAGGTTTACTTTTGAGCATACTTGGGAACGGCTTGTAATTTTTTTTATAAAAAGATAAAACATTTTAAGGAACAAACTAGGTGTGTAATTTGAGGAGTGTCTTGTACGTTTTGAAGTACATGTGCAGGAATCCCCCGTAACAGCTGTCAGGAACGTGCTTTTCACGTTGCCGTCTACCTTGTGTGCTCTCCAGGCGTTCCCTCAGCCCCCGGTCAGGTCGCTGCTACAAGAAACACAAGAACGTCCGTTTTCGTGCAGTGGGATCCTCCCAAGAATCTGCACGGCCTCATCGGCTACTACATCGATGCCTGCGTCGTGGGAACGAAAGCATGGACTCCGTGTAATCACAGACCGTACAAGTACACCAGGTATTCAACAGCATTAATGAGGATCCAGTGATCTCACCGCATCAATTAATCACATCGACTACTCCTTCTGTACAGTACAAGCACACCAGCCATTCAATGACAGTAATGAAGATCCATTGACTTTCTTGATAGTTGGAAGTTTAAATGTAAATGTTTGATTGTGTGTATATACAGTATGCCGTCTGTGTTGCTATTCATAATATGGTATTATATACTGTATAATGTATATACTGTATATATGTAGGTTAGTATCTGCCTGACTTGTCTGTCAGTGTGTCTGTCTGTCAGCATCTCTGTCTATGTTTCAACATGTTCTTACTGTGACTTGTTTAGGTTTGTGGTTCATGGGTTGACTCCTGGGGATACCTATGTGTTCCGTGTACAAGCAGTAAATGCTTTTGGCCTCAGTGACGAATCTCAAGAGTCCTTGCCTATCCAGGTGGCAGATGCTCTTTGTAAGTACAGACCATGAGAACCAGGTCCTCGGGCTACTTTGCACTTCAGACTTTCTCTGCATTATGAGATTTTATTAGTTCGTTATGAAATTGTAAGCTACAACTTGTGGTTATTAACAATTTATAGTGCGCAGCTATAACAAGAATGTTAGAGGTATGATTGAATAAAAATATTATACCAGACCATTTACCTCAAGCAGCAATACAAATTAATATTTTTTTAACAGCAATTTGTCAGACTTATTGAGGCATTTAGCTATTGATTATCGAGGCAAATAAATATCACGTTGTTGTTTATCATTGTTGTTTATAATTTCTATATAATTTGGTCTCTTTTGCTATTACTATTTAGAGGTACATAATTTTTATTGATTCCTAGCGCAAAAATAGTGTAGTGGAATGATTAACTGTAAACTAAGTACCTGACTATATATAGTGGTATTTCAGTGTATTGTAGGTCATAGTTTAATTATAGGAGATGACATGTCTTTCAGACAGAAGTACTGCCTTTAATGACAGATCACCGCCAGTGTTAACTGGCAGCACAGAGAAGGGAGTGCACAATTCAACTCGGTTGGGGTCAGACACCACACACACACACACACACACACACACTGCACAGTAGACATTACGCAGGTGCTACATTTACTATTTTCAACCTTGGTGTAACATGATTATACACACTTTAAATCACAAGGTTGGCATACTTACATAATTTTGTAGTCACAGTATTTTTAAGCTGTTTCAGAATCCATCATGAAAGCAGATATGAGTATTGATTTGTGAAAGGGTCCATTATGCGAGCAGATATGATGATTGTGATATAGCCACCAATTGTGTGTGGCGATATGGTGTAATAAGATCCATGATGAGTGCAGATATGATTATTGAGCTGTAACAGGAATACAAGTATGATTATGTACTTACAGAAGGATGTTTTATGAGTACAGATATGATTATTCAGTTTTAATTGGGTCCATTATGAGTACAGATATGATTATTCAGTTTTAATTGGGTCCATTATGAGTACAGATATGATTTGTGCTTGTAGCAGCAGCTTCCGAGTATAGATATAATTATTCAGCACGAACAGGGTTCATTGGGTGTACAGTACAGATATGATTATTGAGTTGTAACAAGGTCTATTATGAGTACAGATGTAATTATTCAATTGTAACAGGGTTCATTGTGAGTATAGGTATGATCATTGAGCCATTATGAGTGCAGATTTGTTTATTTAGTCTGGCTTGAGTAAATAATATAATGGGTAAAATTAAAATCAGACATTAAGTAACTTTGTACTCGACTGCTTCCACTATCATTTGTCACAGACTACTCCAAATGCAGTAACAAATACTGGCTTTGCATGTCACTATATGAGATGACGTCTATGTTTTATGCAGCATTTAGCTTGACTGAGCTGCGTAAATGCCTCCATTTTAGCTACACCCACTCCCGCATATGGGATCGCCCTGCTCTGCTGTGACGGAGCCTCCATGATTCTGGGATGGAAGCGGCCCAGGTATTCTGGCGGATCCAAGATAACTGGTTACTATGTTGACCAGCATGAGGCTTCTAGAATGGAATGGAAGGAGGTTAATGTGGTTCCTATCAAGGAGAGAACTTTAAAGGTATATTTCCGCCATCAATAATTGAAGTATGATATGAATTTACCAATAAATTAGCCACGGCTTGTATTATCCTTTGTTCTCATCACTGAACTCTGTAAATTATCTGTGTAGGTTGAAAATCTGAAGGAAGGAGCTTTTTATGAGTTTAAAGTTAAAGCGGCAAATCTTGCTGGAGTTGGGCAGTCTTCTGAAAACAGTGAACTTTTTCACTGTGAGGCCTGGAACATGCCAGAACCAGGTACATTCAAGAATGTTTTTGTGGTTGCTTACCTCATTCTTTCATGCTTTAAACTGCTTTATTGATTCTGTAGTCTAAGGGCGCTTTTCCACTGCACCAGGTACATTCAAGAATGTTTTTGTGGTTGCTTACCTCATTCTTTCATGCTTTAAACTGCTTTATTGATTCTGTAGTCTAAGGGCGCTTTTCCACTGCACCAGGTACATTCGATACTTTAAAAAAGGTGATACTTTAAGGTGGGTTTTTCCACTGGCATGCAAACTGGCACTGCCACTGAATGACATCACAACATTAGTCAGGGTATTTTGTACTGCCTTTTTCTGCCTTTGCTGTTACATGAGCGTTGCGAACATTCTCTGAGCCAATCATAATTATTTTCATCTTTGCCGTTTAAATTATTCCTAGATGGATCTGTGAGAAATGAATTTTTGAACTTTTTTGCTCTATAAATATCCCAGTATTTAATACAAGAAAACCACATTATCATGTGCAACATTTTTCCAATATGGAAAATATGTCATGCCATCCATATCTCATTGAATATGCTATTCCAACCAGATAGCCATTAAAGCAGGGGACTCTTCACCTGTCCATGCATACAATATTATTACTTTTTTTTTTTACTTCTTTATCATTGTTTTCTGAGTTTGTATCTATACTTAGTCAGGATGGAGGATGTATTTTCTGCTTGTGAGACAGTTTATTTGCATAACCAGTTGACAATAAACACAAGTTCTTCCTCCCCAGCTGGTTTGATAATTTTGATACTGGTTCTTGATTCGAAATCAATGAAAATGTGAAAGCAATTGTTAACAATACCTGGCACAGTGGAAAAGCACCCACAATTCCTACCTTTGTATTTATAGGAAGACTCTGTGATGGGTTAATTAGCAAAGCTTACTTTTTCAATAGCAGGTTTCATTAACTGGGTGTCTCTGCCCCAGTGGCCTAATGGATAAGGCATTGGCCTCCTAAGCCAGGGATTGTGGGTTCAAATCCCATCTGGGGTAAATAAAGGCAAAGCTGATTTTCGTATTAGTGGATTACCTGTTTTCCTAACTTTGAAAATCGTTAGTGGGCCAATTAGTTCCGCTAACAATAAATCCGCTAACATTTTTTCGCAAGTAAAGTGAATAACTTTTATATATGCATTTGTTCCTGTATGTTGTGAGCGTGTCTGCAACAGTCTATCTGGCATGTTGTTGGCTGACTACATGTACTGTAAACACAAGACATGATTGGTCGATAAATTTTCCGGGGTCTGATTGACAGGTCTAAAGACCAATAAAGAGATGAGACCCTCCTTCCTAGCTGTTGGTAAATAGTGCCATGCTTGTAGTCCACAAGATGCTTCACCGAGGACAAAATGTCAGCATTGCGAAATAGGAGTTCTCCGACAAAAAATGATAATATCTCAGAAATAGAATATCACGGAAAGAAATCAAAGAAAGAAATGGTTTAAACACAGATTTATTCAGGAGACTACAGAATCCGATGACACTCAACTGGATAAGTCTTAAACATCCCCTGGTAATACAACAGATGGGAAAAATATTAGCTCTCTAGGTATGTTTTTAAGGGTTTCAGAGCCAAAAACCAAACCGAAACTCGATTTATATAATAAAAGCTAAGAGTTAGTATAGTTACCATTTAGCTTTAGCAAAATCTTTTTTGTGGCTTAACAGTTTAGCGAATTAGTGGTTATTGTTTGTGAGGAATTTGCATGTTTTCGTTGTGGGTTTTCCTCCAAAGTCCAAAAACATTCCCTTCCTTGTGGCTATGGGCTCTGGATGCCCTTTAACCCTGAATAGGATAATCAGTTACAGAAAATGTGTGGATGGATAAGAGTCACCACTTAAAATTTAAAGATATGATGTTCAGTAGAAATTACAGAATCGTTACCGAATTCAGTAGAAATGTTCGGTAGAAATTACACAGCAATTATGGGTTCTTATGAGTTCTGTCATTTTGAATTTCAGGTCCTTGTCATGATATCTCTTTTTGTGAGATCAGGAATGACTCCCTGGTTGTTCAGTGGAAGCCCCCAGTTTACATGGGTAAAAGTACCGTCACTGGGTACTTCATTGAAGTGTCCAAGAAGGGCACTGGCCAATGGGCCGCTGTCAATGACAAGAGTGTTGATCACTGTTATCTGAAGGTAAAAGTCACTGCACAGTCCACAAAGAAGCGTTTTCATTCTATTACGATTTCTATTAAAATAGAAAACTGCTCATTATTTCTATCCTGCATGTGTCTAGGTGTCCGAGCTGGAGAAAGGAGAGACTTACGTCTTCAGAGTGCGAGCGATCAATGCTCAGGGTATTGGACGGGCATCTGACGCCTCTGAGCCTGTGTGTGTTAAGGCGTTGCCAGGTAACATGAGATCGCCGCAATGCAGAGGCTATTTTTAAGCGAACATCTCCATCTAAAGGGATGTGTTATTAATAAAAAAGTGAATTGTAATCGATTGGTAGGAATGCAAACACATATCAGTGTATTAGTGCTAGTCAGACAACAGTCAAGGAGATCCTGAAAAGCAGGAACTGAAATATCATTTACTGAGCAGTGTTTTAGTTTATTTTTGCAGATCTTTGGGCTAAAACAGTACAATACTAGCAGTGTGGATTAATGCATATAGTGTCTGGAGGGCATGTTCTTTTATGGACCGAAGGAGAATTCAGAGGCACTTCCTGATTTTCCTGAGCTCAATGTGCCCCTGGGTCAACGACAGAGGGGCTTGCATTTCACTTCTTTAACCAATCACAGTCTTCATTGTATGACATCATTGCATTAATTAAAACCAGTGTTTTATATTAAGCGGCAGGGTGCACTGAACTACCTGTTTTATTGTGTATGCCTTTTGTTAAGTATAAAACATAGGAACATGCTTACTTGCAAAGGCTCGACAGAGCAATGTAAGGGTGCATCTAAAGGACCTTGCTCAAGGGCCCACAGACATATGGTTATTTTATGGGAGTTTCTCATCGCAAGCACAGAGGCTCAGCCACACACTGCCTCTGGCCAAGTAGTTGAAAGCCTTGAGTTTGAAAATCAAAAACAAATCGAACCTATGTGGTGATGTCATATAATGAAGCCTGTGATTGGTTTAAGTAGTGAAATGCAAGTCGTTCCCTCGTTGACCCAGGGACATATTGAACTTGGGAAAATCAGGATGTTTCACTTCAGAGCAACTTATTTTCACATCAGGTACCAAGGAAATTCATTGTGGGGTGGATGAAGAAACCGGAGATGTGTATCTGTCCTTCGAGGCATGTGAAGCGTCTGACGTCTCAAAGTTTATCTGGTCAAAATCCTACAAAGACATCACTGATTCTTCCAGAGTGACAACTGAAACCAAAGGGAGAAGGTAAATGGATTTCCCGTAGGCACTGTATAAACAGAATGCCAGACTCGGCCGGCCATATGCACACACACGTTTGTATTCATAGCTTTGTGGGGACCGTCCATTCATGTCTATGGGAAAAACCCAAATCCCAACAATGGCAACCTTAAGCCCCACCCATCCTTAACATTAACCAAGTAATCAAACAAAAAGCTTTTTGCCATTTGCAGTTTTTTGATTGTTTGAACCTCATACATTATTATTAGCTATAAATAGTCATTTTGCCTATATACATGGAATTGCATATGCAAAAAAAGCTTTTCACCCTATGACCTCTGCATGAGATTAAGAGGGTAATTTTTGTGAGTCCTCTTTATACAATTTAGTTCACTCCAAATTACTAATTAAATAATGCTACTTTTTTAGATCTAAACTTATCTTCAAAAACCCAGACCAAGAAGATTTGGGAACATACTCTGTCTTTGTGACTGACACTGAATATGTGTCTGCCAGCACGGTCCTAAAGGAGGAAGGTAGGCTGACGACTGCCCCAACTGGCAGGAGACCCCCTGTTGAAGCTGCAGCATTATAAAGAATGATCCGGATAATCTGTCTTGTTGGTATATATGATGACATGTGAATCGGTAATGGATGTTTTTCTTGCAGAGCTGAACAAAATGCTAGAGCTGAGCTACGCAATCAGACATCCAAGTGAGTCTCTGTTACGCCTTATATTCAACATTTAATTCAGCTTAAAGGTCATTGTATTCTCTCAATGGGAAATACAATATGGTTTTGGGACCGATCCACCACCACAAACACTTTCTCGTTAAATTCAAAAAGTATTTGAAGGATCTTTTTCAAACTTTGCAGACACATTATATGGAACGACTGGAACTGATAAAACAATTCGACCCAAAATTGAAGCGACATCTAGTGGAAGCAAAGGGCAAAGTCGTTGCAGTTGACCTTGTGAATGTAATAACTGTATAAGTATTTTATGGATCCTATTACTACCTCAAAGCATTATATGGATGAGGAAAGCACACTAGATATCATTTTCAGATAAATTGCATAAATAAATAAATAAGCCATGTGGCAGGAAAGGAAGGAAATGGCAGCTGTGGAAGTTATTTCATCTTGCGATCACAGATTCTTTAAAAGTATTTCATTAATCTTTTTCAAACTTTGCTGATACATCCTGCCAGGGAAGATCTTAAAATGCAAAAACGCCGCTTCGTGGCATCAAAGGAAGGGTGTCTACAGAAGATACTTGACCATGTGAACTAGATAAGATTTCATTCCTTTATTTACTCTGTTATCTTTGAGAAATCTTATTGCCCACATGGATTATTATTCACAATAACATTACATGGATGAAAATCTACACCTGAGTCAAATCACTCCCAAATTAAAGCAGCTGCACTAGTCGGCAGTAAAGTATGGCAGAAGCGGCGAAATTTATTGTGGGTGACCTGCCGCTCACGTAAAATTTACAATTGGAGAATTTGATCGCATCGCTTAGCCCTAGTCTTAGGCAGCACGTGAAAGAGCAGGCACAAGTCTGGTGAACAGTATGACGGTACGTAAAATTAGATACTGCTCAAACCAACCCTAGGGGATTAGAGATCGGGGTTGGGGGTCTGGGATGAATAGTGATTAAATAGGGGAGTGGGGTCGATGGGGCCGTCCTGAGAATACATCGTTGTCATTTTCATTGCCGTTTATAAGCATTCTCATCTAAGACGACCTCAGGCTCCTTCGCCATAGGGGCATGCAGAGCCATCATGGGGCGGCGAATGCCTCGTCTGAGGCGCCTGCTTCTAGCACTGTGGAGCTATGGAGCCCCCACCGTGTTTAATAGCTGGTAGCGGAAATGGCAACCTGAAGGCGGCCCATCCAGAATGAGGAAAAGCATGAAAGATGGCTGATCAGAGCCCACCTTTGAGGGGTCTGGGTTCTGTGCATTTCATGCCAGACTGCATCTTTGTGCTTTGATCTTGGAAACAAACACATCCCCAGTAGCAACCATGCCGCAGTAAATACTTTGGCCGAGTGCGTGATCTGTGTACCTGCAGTTCACACATCAGCTATCTGGCCTTTTTGATAGTTTCTCTTTTTGCTTTGGTGCCAATTGCCTTACTGGGAATTGGAAATCATTGTAATATGACTCGCCTTGGTAGTTTGCGATTTAAGGCCTTTTTTCATGCGGTGTTTCTGTCAATTTGTCCAGCCCCTATACAGTATGTCTGTAACATACTGATGACACAGTCCGGTCTTTCTGCGTATGCTGGTGCGTCTGTCTGACAGCAGGAGGCTGTTCAGACATATTCAGACGCACGTCACTTTGTTGCAGTCGTTCCTCTGAAGACGGAGCTGGCCTATGAGGTCCTGGAGAGAGGCCGCGTGCGCTTCTGGTTGCAGGCTGCGCGCATGTCCCCCGCCGTCTCCTACCGCTTCATCGCCAACGACAAGCAGATCACCACCAGTGAGGTGGGGGCATCCAACTCCTGCTAACAGACCGTCACATTCGCTGTGAATGATGGTGAATTGTGGTGCAATAGCTGCGTTCTAGGAAGCGCTGCTTTATGTAAATAATAATCAGAAATTAAAGACCAACAGTAGGAGCCAACAATGTAACAACTGCCAGCAACGTAATAATTTTTTAATATGGTAATAGTAGTTATTGGCTGCTACACATATTACAGTATATTATGCACAAAAAGTTATTACATTTTTGATTCAGAAATGTTATTACATTATTGGTAAGTTTTGCATTATCAACTGATATGATTAAGAGACAAATATATGCAAATTTTGCTCTCGATGAAACGACCAAGAATAAGGTAGGTGTATTATCAGCATTCTTTGTACAGCTGCCTTGTATGATTACAAGTCAATAGAAACAATAGTTAAGGAAAGTAACTATATTTAGCAATATAATTGCAAAAACATTTCAGTTTTTTCATGTGTGAAAAGAAAACGCAAACATGAAGGGGTTGTTGAATGATTGATGAAAATTTTTGATTCATTAAAATTTCCCAGAGAACAAAAAAATTATATTCATTCCGTTTATTTAATGCTACCCTAAGACACTGAAGAAATACTTGCTTTTCAGTTACACACTTGCCAGCTTTTTATCAGAGACAGATGAACAGATGAAGGGGATTTCTGATGCATTTTAATAATATTACTTAGAAATTATCATGAGAACAGACCCCCACTATACATAGCATTTTTGTGCTGGAGTATTCTATATCTAAATGTTAATTACATACTGTATTCCACCAGTCCAATGAGAATCTTTTTTGTTTTCATTTTCAGGGCTACAAGTTAAGCCACAGTGTTGAAACAGGAATTATTGAGCTCATGATGGAGCGTTTCACAAAGGAGAGTGAAGGGACCTACACGATTCAGATACAGGACGGCAAAGCGAAGAATCAGTCGTCTCTGTTGCTCATCGGTGACGGTAAGAGAATAATAAGAAGAGAGTAACGCCATATTAATAAGTCCAGGCAGGTTTAATGACCTACGGGCAGGCATTGCCGAAGGACATACGATCCACTGTAAGGCTCCAGGGGAAGGGGTGCTATTGAATCAAACTGAGAAATCAGTGAGAAAAAAAACAGCAAAACAATGGGACTGCAAGGGGTCAAATAAAAGCAGGAAGGTAAAAACCAGTACTAATAAAGGCTATACCTAAACACAAGAGAAACACAATCAGGAAACCATAAGCACACACAACAAAACCAGGAACAAACACAACAAGAAATGCATCCATGCAGCGGCAAACGCAATGACTGAATGAATACAAGGGTAAGATCCCAATTACATAGCCAACAAGGGTATGACAAGGGATAGGTGTGAGTCATTACTAATTACCAAAACATTAGAGATTAGGGCAACAAGGAACAAGTGAGGGTAATTAATAAGAACTAAGGAGTTTAACACTAGGCATACAAGTAGAACAAAATATTACTGCAAAACCAGACAGACACAGGCAGGAGTGACAAGAACAGATACAAAACATATATCTATACTACAATACAAGGACAAAATAACCGAAGGGGAAAAAACTCAAAATATCCTCCTGCCAGCCTCGAACCCACAACTGCAGGAGAGGCTCAGTCCTCTATGGCATATACAGCCCATTCAGCCACACAGTGGCCCAGGGAGTGGCAAAACGCAATAGGAACTAAGGGTTACATCACCTGCTGGCCAAATGGGGAAATCAAGACAGAACAGGATAAGTCAGGGACAAATCCTGGTAATGGCTTGCTTTTTTTCAATTTCGCAGCTTTCAAGGTAGCCCTGAAGGAGGCCGAATTCCAGAGGAAAGAGTACATCAGGAAACAAGGTGGGTTAAAAAGAGTGAGGTGACGTTCCTATACATATTTTAAAAAAAAATATGTTATTAAGTATCATATCTATCCATGCTACTGTCTAGAAATGTCTAATATCCATCGCTAATGGGTTTTCTAACGGTTATAAGTTGATACCTGACTGCACACTGTGTTGGTCTCACTTGAAAAATTACTAAATTTTAACTGACATTGTAAATATCTTAATTCTAGGCCCCCACTTCCAGGATTATTTGTATTTCCAGGTGGAAGAAGACTGCACTGTGTTACTTAAATGCAAGGTATATCAAACCCCAAAATTATATGAGTATGCTAGTCATCGGCTTGGCTTGGAGTTTTATTATAATTTTACCGTTTCTGTTTTATTTTTAATGATTTACTTCACCTCTGCGTTTGTGACAGCTTGCCAATGTCAAGAAAGAGACTGCCTTCCACTGGTATAAGGATGATGAGGAAATTGTTCTCGACACGCCGGTCAACGTGATGTCTGGGAGCTGCGCACTCCCTATCCCACTGGTAACATTTTCTAGATTTTAAAATA
>JAODKE010000044.1:17007612-17029956 GCA_026779605.1 Mormyrus hasselquistii
CGACACGCCGGTCAACGTGATGTCTGGGAGCTGCGCACTCCCTATCCCACTGGTAACATTTTCTAGATTTTAAAATACCCTACTAAAGCTTCAGGTAGTACCAGCTCTCAGTTGTGGTGCAGTAATCTTGTAATAAGCAATTGTGCTAACCAAAACTCTTATCCTTTCAATTGATCAAACAGGATGTAAATTCACTGTAACACTGCAGCCGCATTGCTTATCATAATTTATCCTGACAAACAGCATTGCATTACTGTTTATAGACTTATCTAAAGCCGACACTGTTCATCATTTCTTGTTTCTTAGATGAAAAAGTAGATCTTATTTCTCATGTAATCTAAACTCACAGCTGACAAAACTCACTATGAAACTGTGAAACCTGTAGACGACGGAGGCTGTCATACCGTACAGCATTCTGTTGGGTGTAAGGCCAGGAGTCTCCTGGCGCCCTCTGCAGGGTAACACCTGACTAAATAATGACCCTAATGCGTCTAGGGATAAATTCCTTGTTTTTTTTTTTGTTGTTCTTTAGTTTTCCAGGAAAGATCAAGGTATTTACAAAGCTACCCTTAGTGACGACAGAGGAAAAGATGTCTCCCTGTTCGACATTTCGGGCAAAGGTATCGGCACATAGAGCATACGAGATATTCTCCTCCATTTTATTGGTCTTCTCATTTAATTCATATTGATGGTTTATTAATCTGAGGTTAATTCCTTATGAGTTCTGCTTATGATTTTATGTATTTATTTCCGTTGTCTTCATGCAAATATCAACTTTGCTTTTTCTTTATAGTGTTTGAAGATATTATCAACGGCATTGCTCACATTGCTGGTAAGGGCCATATGTTCATATTTATCTCTATATCTTTTATTTTCTACAGTAGAGGTTCCCATCCCCCCAGTCCTTGGTCAGTATTGCACCTAGGCCGCGGTACATGGGGGGGGGGGGGGGGGGGGGGGGTAAAGGGGGGTTCTGTGGCCAGGGGCACGGGAAACGCGGGCCCCCCCCCCCCCCCCCCAAGGAGGGGGCAGTGATGAGCGTAATCTTCCCCCGGGGGCCGGGGAGTGGTGGTGGGGGGGGGGGGGATGCGAGGGTTAATGAGCTCACCCTGTGGAGCAGCACACTGAGTCACAGGTGTCGCATGACGCTCTGGGCAGGTGTGTGCAAATGATCGCCAGCCCCCCCCACCCCACCCCAAGACATCACACTGAACCCCCACATGATGAAGTGAGGTGGGGGGTTGGGAGGGCAGATTAAAAGAACGGAGAGATTAAACACTTCACAATGGAGGTTTAGAGAAAAACAATCTCTTCAGCATCTTTTCCTGGTTCACTGACTCGTGTGAGAATTTGATATTTGGATTGCCCCAAACTGTACTGCATTCCGCTCTACGTCCTGTGAGTCGAGTGCTCCTGTCAGCGGTCCCGCTAACCACAGCGAGCGTTTCCGTGACGGATCCGCATGTATAGAGTCGCACACTTATCACTCTAAACAACCTCCCCACAGACGCGAAGACGACCCCAGACTCCGATGCATGCGTACGGATGTTCTTCTTCCTAATTCCACTGCTGCCCTGCTTGTCAATAATGTAAAACCAGCTTAATTACCAGGAGATGAGCCATTGATTAAACCTCATCTATACATTACCTCGCACATTGATATTTCTGATTTGTCTGGAAGAAAAGACACTTCATTGACTCTGGAGGGGAAATATCACTGAGTCCAAGGCCGAAGGAGAACACTGAGAATTATCTTAAATCAAGTGAATCTTTAACTTTAAAGAGCTGAAATTGGGCACCGTTTACGGAACGGCCACCCTCCCGGAGAGGATCGTATCTAGGATATAAATAATATTAAAGAGGCCGCTTATCAAAATGCCTTTTTCATCGCTTTGGCCGCCATTGAACTGAAAAGGAATGAAAACAGAAAAAAGCTAGTGCACGTGTGCGAATGGTGTTTGGGTGAAGATGCAGCACCACACCAGAGAGGTCCTCCTGGGCAGAAGGACGTAGAAATATACTTACCACTGCAGAGAACAGATTCTATTGCCTTTTTCTAGTAGACTGGTGGTTTCGTTTCCACCCTGCGAACATTTCCACCTTTTCTGTTCAGAGAGCACATTTTGCGTCATTGTACGTCTGTTCAGTTCGATTAATGTGTTCTGTTGACGTGTGTCAAATGTAGATGCTTAGCTAGGAAATGCCTTACGAGGATCGGCTTTGGTTTTTGGTTGTGCGAAGCGTATCATGGAGGTAACAACGGAAGACGAAGTTGATTGTAACCATAACTAAGAGCCAGGTCTAGAACACTTTGGCAGGATGAGAAGTAGCAGTAGGTGACAGGGAGAGTGTAGTGTGTGCAGGGGCGTATATTTGAGTATGAACAATAAAGATATGTCCCTACCAATATTGGGAAAATACCATGTGTGCGTAAGGGGGCATGGGTGTGAGGGCGGATTTGGTCCTTACTAATGTTGAAACCAAACCTACACCCTTGAGAATGTGTGGTGATTGTTCTACACATGACTGATGTGTGCGTGAGCATTTTTGGAGAGGTTAAAATAGGCACTGTATGACCAGATATATGACCAACCATATAACGCTCACAATACTCTCCTTTACACTCCATGACTTTCATGAATTCGCTTACCTATCACGCACGCCGTTTTCATATGCAACGCACAAACACACCCAAACAATCGCAAAACGCTGTTTAGAGCTTCCACCACGGCATGGGGTTTTGACAGAACACTCCGCGACGAACAAAATGAATAATGACCATTGTTATTCTACCAATCGGCAGCAAGGACACCAGGTCACAGGCCGGCGAAGTATCTCCCCGGAGCTGGTCACCGCTCAGGTGTGTGCAGACCGTGGCTTTGCCCCCCCTTCAACCCGCTGACACTGACACCTGGCCCTGGTCCAGTATTGCTGCTGTTATCTAGAGCTCCTCAGATGCCCATCGGCCATAAGGCCGGGTGAGCGGCCAGCTCACAGTGACATCGACCTGTGTTTGGATGCAGCTTAAGTGACACCCGGCATCCACAGCCACGGGCTCTTGATAGTGAAACACCACCGCCTCACTCCCAAGCGGACAAACACAGAGGAGGAATTCATGCACGGAATATATATACAACTCTGTCTGAAAGTTAGTCTAAAATAGTCTGTTATGGAACAAGCCTCTCGACAAAGAGAGCGGGACAGTAACAGCCAAGCCTCTCAAAGAGTTTACCGAGTCCTAGTGAGATTACCATGATGCCGTGACTAATTACAATAATAACGATGATAAACATATGACAGTTATGTGCTTTTCAATCGCATCCAGAAAAGATAAACTATTAAAGAATGTAATGGGCGACAATATGATAATTAGGGACACCTGTAAAAATATAATTAAGCAATTATTTTCTCAAATTAAAAAGCGCCAAATTTGAGAAAAGCAAGATGCGTGCATTAGACATCTACTGAATTAGCACTCGTAATTTTGCCTTTAACAGTCCAAAAATAAAATCATTACCAACTCACAGATAAGTGCATAAAAGAATAGAAAAAAAGCTATGCGTTAATTATTCTAAATTTGTTTGTTCTCCTGTAGTTGTGGTGCTCCATTTTAGCGGTGATGCTATGGTCTCATGACCTTAATGGGTAATATAGATCTTTGCTCGATGAAGTACCCTCTCCATCAAATACAGAGGTAAACAAATACACAAGACACTCGAACCAAGGGGCTCCAGGACAGCACACCTTTTTTTGTCCATGATTGATGTTTGTACTGCATAAACAATGGAAAAAAATGTTAAAAGTTAAAAAGCACATTTTGCAATTAGACTGAGCGGTACTCATTCAAAATGATTCACATTCAAAATGGTAAAGAGCTTGTTTTTGTTCAGCTAGCGCAACTGGGGCATAATTTGCATAAATATAATCAAATAAGTAACTTTGACAAATGCAATTAAATATGAAGCCAGCAACCTTTCTATACTCAACCTTTGTGTCACATTGTGGGGCATGGTTTAGCTGTAGCATGGAGCGGGCCAATCAGCTTGGGTTTGTAGCATGGAGCGGGCCAATCAGCTTGGGTTTGTAGCATGGAGTGGGCCAATCAAAAGTCAAAAGCTGATCATAACGGAGAAATCAATCAAGCTCATCCACTCATTTGGAAGATGATGTGGGTGATTTTAAATCTGATTTGACCTTTTTCTACCCTTGAGCAACGACAGTTTACCCAAATTGCTATAGTAAGAACTTATACAATGCCTCACAATATTCATGCTAATGTTAGTTATTTAATGCTACGTGCTTCATTTGAGAGAGAGGGAAAAAAAAAGCATTTTTATAGGAACATTGAGAGATACATTTGGCTAATCACTGTTTTCCCTCCTTTCAGTATATCCCAAGGCTATATTGAATTATTGTATGCAAATGCTGTTTCAAATGTCAATTAGCGCACACAAAAAGTCTTGTAATTCTTTTTGCTGGAGTACTTTGCTGCCACAAAGCCTCTTCCTGCCATCATTAACTACGAAGGCTGCCCACGTCAATCAAGGAAGCTTTAAAGGCAGACACTGATATGAAATTTTACAATGTCAGAGGAATATCCACGTTTCGCCCGCAACATGGAACATTTTTCCTAATCCTGACTTTACTCAGGAACAGAGAGGAGAGTGTGTGAGAATATGCACTATGTCCCCAAGAAGATATGTATGATATGTGTAACAAGGTATATAAGGTTGCTCAGATATGGCTTTTTATACAAGAAAGTATGAAAGTAGTCACCAAGGTCTCATCATAAGAACCACAGCGATGGGTGCGAGAACATTGATGAAGTATTCAGTGGGACTGTAGATGCATATAAGTTACATCACCATTGTCTAAAACAAAACACTGATCTTCTCGATTATGATTTATTATTATTCTAGACATCTTTGTCCTTTTAAGTCACGTTAACATACACACGCACTGTGAGCGATCACATTTATTACTCTGTGAACAGCACACGGTTATTGCAGTATAAGCGACAGCCGAATATTCTGGTCATGATTCAGGAAAAAAAAAGTCACAGTTCCATTAAACTCTTTCAACTTCCAATTTGAGTGCCTTAAAGCCTAAACAAGTCTCCAGTACAAAGTAAAGAATGAAGTACCTTTTAGTGGCAGTGCAATTATCCAATAAATCAACTAATAAAAGACCACACTGTCAATTTGTTTTTTAATTGAATAATTACTCGATATAGCACCCGAGCTGAGTGATTACGGGAACAATTTAGCAAATGTCAAAAAGCAATTGAAATGAATTACAGGGCTCTAAAATAACTCCCGCAATTAGGCAGCAATAATGCATAGCTTCGTTTATCCCATTTAGAACCCCTGTCATCTCCTCGGCCCCTTAAGGTTCTTCATCCTGTGGCGTAAGCCCTCAGCACACCAAAACGTGATGGCGTCACTGTGATTCCAGAATCACAATACGGGGTCATGGTGAGCTCAGGGTCCATCCCAGGAAGTACAGAGTGCAGAGATCAATTAATCAATCGATCAGTCAACAAATTAATAGATGAGTTATTAATCGTCTAAATTGTAAAATGAATGATCTATTACAATTTGCTAAATCACTCATTAATTTTAATAAAATGAGCCGTGCTCTCCCACGCAATCACCATAAAGTCATGCTCCATTAAAGCTGATCACAAGACAAATAATTCATAAATACACATTGTTTAATATATACATTTTTGAATGGCATTGCAATGGACTCGCATTCTGTCTAGGGTGTGGCTTGTTTTCAAGTCTCCCAGGTAGTTCTCTTAATAATTTCTGGCTCTAATTGGCCAGAGGCTTCACAACTGGCTCTCAGGTAAAGGAAAGCTGGAAAGACAGCAGTGCTCGGCCCTTGAGGACCCTGATTTGAATAGCCCTGCTTTAATGGATAAGAGGCCGGAAGATGGAAGGATCATTTGGTGACACTTTACATTAACTGCACCTTCATAATGCTTTTTTATTGCATTCATAAAATGTTCAGTACACCTCCATAATGTATTCATTAAGTATTCATAAAATATTCATAAATATCATGCATGTATACCTGTACATCCTAACATCCCTTAACAGCTGTAATACACACTAATAACAAACATCATACAATAATAACAAACATTCTAATTGTATAATCATGTAATGTTTGTTATGAATGTATATTAAAGCTGTTAAGGGATGTTAGGATGTTAAGGTGTACTTGCATGCTGCTTATGAATGTTCTATGACTGCATTATGAAGGTGCACTGAATGTTCTATGACTGCATTATGACGGTGCTCTTATTGTAAAGCGTTACCAATCATTTTACATGCTGAACATCCATCCATTTTCTGAAACCGCTTAACCCCAACTGGGGTTGCGGGGGGGGGGACCGGAGCCTTAACCCAGGAACAATGGGCGCAGGCGGGAACCAACCCTGGGCAGTCGCCAACGCACCGCCGGGATGCTGAACATTAAATAGTCAAAATACTGTCTTGTTTAGTGTGAGTGCGGAGGGTTAAATAGTAATGTGGAAAGTAGAACACACAAGTACAATGGGCCCTCTGACTGAGTGAGAGACAGCATGATAAGGAGGCAGCCGGGGAGCAGAGAAGAAATTTAGAAGAAACTGAAAAGATTATGCCAAGGACAGCCGAGATGGGGAACAGGACAATGCTGGGCTTTTACAACTCTAGTTGCGATACTACATTGTATGCAAGGACATTTTGTTCTGAAAAGAATTGTCCATTGTAACAGTACACTGCGTTAAGTCACACTGTTTCTCACTGTCTTTCTCACTGTAAATAAATATCTGCAGTAAATATTTCACTCCCGTAGTTATTTAGAGGTGTTAGACCGCCGGACAAATAAACACTCGCTTGGCAGCTCTCCTTTCAGCTCTTCCACTTAGAACTATTCTTCCGCAACAACAGTTCATTCTGTTAGTTGATTTAATATGATCTGATCTGTTATGCTGACATGCAGTACAAAGGATATGAGAAATAGACATGGGGAGTTTTTTTTTTAACTTTAAAATACATACTTTCCACCTGCAATTAAAGATCACATCTTAATTGCTTAATGGATTATTTAACAACCAAAGATACATTTATTGAGCCAACTAATTTTGAAATCAGACTCACATTTGGCAAAAGATTACTGTATTTCCAAGCTTTGATCTCACCGAAGAGATAAAACGTGTTTTTTTTTAAAAATGCCAGATCTGCACTTTGATTAAACATTGAAGGACCGATGGACTGTGAAGCACGCCTGTGAACTACACTCCCTCTCTGTAGGCCTACCTAAAAGTCCACCGTTATCATTCATCTCTCTTCAGCTCCTACCTGATGTCCAGCTCAAGCTATACACCGTCAAATTCAGATTTAACCAAGGAAACGCAGGCTGTACCTCTTGCTTCAGCTCCCGAACTGCAATGAACAGCTGTGAAAACGTCACTTGTGAACGGCAGCGTAGGCGGCTGAAATTTTACAGGGCAGAGAGTAACCGAGTGATTTATCAAAACTCATCCTACTTTGAGCTGATAAGTGACAAGCAGTGTTTAGCACCACCGCTTGATATGAATCAAAATAAATAATGTAGACAATATTCATCTGTCACGGGATGTTTTGTAACCCAGGACTGAAGTACCAAATGTCTAAGGTTAGAGGAATATTAAAAGTATTCTGCAGTGCGTGTCTCCCAACATATTCTTCAGAAAGAAATGTCATTTACAAATGTGTTGTTCCACAGGCTAAATGGCAAAGCTTCCTTTGCTATAAGACCACGCTTCTCCTTTGCTATCATCATATCATAATTGCTTTTTTGGTGCTGATGATCAGAAACACAATAAAGCTGTAGCTTATTACACAACGAGGAACATTTACTTTGAAAAATGCATGACTATAAACAACAGAAAGAAAAGCCTGCATAGAGAAGCATTTTACATAAACAATGCAGTTAAATTACTGTCAAATGCCACATGTCAGCTGTTTCTGTAAATATTATACATTCTCTCCATCATCCCAGTGCTTATCCCAGATCAGGTCGCAGTGGATGCAGGACCATTTTTTAATCTTTCTTTATGAGACAACCCACTGAGCCACCTATTATTATAAATTTTGCTACGTAAATTACTGATTTATACCAATGAATTGTCTGTGTGAATTCAATATACTCACACTGCACTGTCGTGTGTTTGGCATTGCAGTACAGTGTTGCATGTTGCACCATGGTCTTTGGGGAACTCTGTTCTCCTGGCACTGTGTACATGGATGATATGACAGTAAAGGTCATTTGACTCAATTTGACTAACAGGCACCTGATTAAGATTAAAATGAATGTTTTACTAAAATAACTAAAAAAGGGATTCTTCCCCACACAAATCCAGGACAGAGGCATGAAATGACAGTGAAATAATCTGTCAGTAAAAATATATCATTCAAATTTTATGTGTGCATTTTTATATCAATTTGTCTGTGAAGCTAAATTTCAACAAACAGATGAGAGAACTCCATTTGGGATTTGGAGAGAAAAATTAGAATGCATAAATTCATTAAAATAAAATAAATTCATATTCTGTCTTCCCCTGATAGACCACATTGTGGGACAATCCATCCCAAAGTTTCACAAAGTACCAACATCACAGAGCCCTCAAGTTCCCTGCAAATCAGGACCGTGATGCATATTCTAGAAAAATCAGGACATTTTCACACTGCACAAGTCCCAGGAGGAACATTCGGAACAAACAAACAGTAACAAAGAGAAAGTAATGGCTTTTATTTCCATTGGTCAAGGGAGTGGTAGCAGCACGCCACTCAGGATGTGAACCACAAACCCAAAGCCCGTGTCCAAAAGTCCAAATACCGAGCTTTCTAAACATACATCAGTCCAAATGTTTCCCGTAAGGAGGGGAAGTCATTGATGTCAACAATAAAACATTCACTTTCGTTCTGACCTGGGAAAAGTCTGGCGGAATGCTGGCGCTGTTGAGTAAAGCCGCACAGTCTGTTTGAGGACAACATGTAGGCCTTTTGCCCTAGATAAAAGGCAGAATTTTATATTTTTACCATGTATAGACATAAAACACAAGCTGATATTAATTCAGACATTAAATATAGCTTCAGTATTTGGAAATAAGGGTAATCGGGATGAAAAGACATGTAAAAATGATATTTTGACGAGATTTAGACTGACGGTGCAGAGTATATAGGAACAAGCACTCTCAGCAATTAAACTGACCTGAAAGCCTGCTTTGTTGGTTTATCAATACTGTGGTACATATTCTGCTAATATGCGTCACAGTATTAAGAGACTCATTTCCTGGCACATTTTTACATTGTAAATAACAAATATAATTATTGTAATTATCACCATCATACTGGCGGAATGGATGAACAAAACAGTTGGATAGAAGGATGGATGGATAGAAGGATGGATGGATGGATGGATGGATAATGCATCACCAGATTTCTTTGAAGAGTGAAAAAAGGCACAAATCAAAATGAAACCGAATGTGGAATGAGTAGTTTAAATTTTCCTCTATTTTTCCAGTCCTACTTTCTGATGGTGCATAGTAGTATTACAGATGTTTGTCTACGTACTCAAACGTGCACCGCCCTGCACCTCCAAGGAGAGGCGCAATTTAGCTGAGTGATAAGCATTCCGAGGAGGCCGTGTCGCCAGATTGACCTCGTGGCTGGAAGAGCACCGTGACCTTGCTGTGACTTCCCTCCCTTTATAAACCACGTACTGATTGATATCAATTTCCAGTCTGTTATTTCCACAATGAAAAGGGTAGAAATCTATCACCGGCAATGGTCCGAGGCGGCAGATTTGAGACAAAAAAATGGAGTCTTAAACCTCTCCCTGTGGGCTGATGGACTTCTGCTACTGAAGTAGGACACCTCTATCAAATACCATTAGCCCTCCCTACATTTCAGGTATATGATATCCTGAAGGACAACAGCTAATTTAATCTTCTATCGAAGAATCTGGCAGATCAGTCATATTTCCTGAATTAAATGACATTTGGAGAAAATTGATTTTGGCCAAAAATGAGGTTTCCTATCCTCAGACTCCAATTAGCAGGAGAGCAAATCCTGATGATTTTTTTCCCCTAACATCTTGAGCTTTAAGAGAAGATTTTTTTTTTTTACCTCGCTCAAGCAGCTGCTGGCGAGCCCAATCAAGCGGTATAAATCTTTAATTTTAGCGATCAGCATTAATGCCGAAATACTTTAAGATCTTTTCTCCCTTGCCCGCTTTCATCCTTTCAGTTGGCGGAATTCCGCGGGGAGGGTACTCAATCATTTGCTCCCTAAGTACACAAAATTAGCTGCTTATCTGTTGATCTCCTTACATGATCCTTTAAAAATCCTTTCTGTGTGTCCAAGGCCGCAGCCTTCAGAAGAGCGAGACAGCCTGCCTCCGTCTCGATTCGTGGGGGGAATTGGGCTGTTTAAATAGCTCTCGACGAAGGCCCGGGTCGTCTTATCCTGCACCCTCCCGTGACAGACGAATGAGACGGCTGAGGCAAGTCTTGGGCCCCCTGACCGGCTAAAAGGTGAGTCTCGGGCTCCCTGTCTGGCCAAAAGGCATTGTGGCCTATGATGTCACTGCTAAACTGCTTATCGTATATGGAAGACCCAGGTTAAGGTGTTGGCCAAACTCGATCATATGCTTAGAGATGTAAACTTTGGGGTGGGTTGGGGGCCAAGGCAAGCAAAGGTTTCCTTCCCAATTGGTTTCGATCCCCCCTTGTTTGTTAACTTTGATCCCTCGTTATGAGAGCCACCTTATTTTTAATGCCGAACCCCACCTTCAGCACTCCCTCCGTCACCCCCCCATACCGCCCCTGCCCGCGGTTGTGCCGCATTTGCTTAGATTAATAAGTCATGGCAGTGAAATTAGGGAAGAGCCCCGCTAGTTAATGGAGCCTGTGAAAGTTAGAGAGGGACCACGGCTCTCGTTAACTGCGTCGGCTGCTATTGATTGCGTCGGGTCACTGGGGACTCCCTTTCTACAGCTGACTTTGTGCTTCTACAGGAGTTCTAAGGGTCTGCCGAACAACAGGGACCAAGCACATCTCAAACAAGGTCTATGAAAAGCCTATCAATTAGGCTTTGAAGGTCAAGCTAGGTTTTTTTCCCCCTCTCCCTCCCTCTGCCCCAGTCTCCCTTCTTTCCCGTTCCTTCAGCTACCCGTACCTCCAGTACTCTTCACTTCTCCAAAATACATCTGAAGACTCCATTCAATTAAATATCTTGGTGCTCCAGCTGCTTTCTAAGTGAAAGGTCAACTAAGTCCAGAAGGCTAAAAAAGAAAGACTTGGCTCCCCCACCCCCCATACACACACACACACACACTATTGCTTGCAGACTCTCCTAATGATACCCAATGGTCAATCGCTAACCAGCAGTGACAGTTGCCCCAGAAGCACCATTGTGGTGGAGAGTCTATCGATCAGGGGGGGGAAAAGAAATATAATGATAACCCGTAGATATAATGTCAAGCCCCACGCCATCTCCACTGCTTGACATTCAGGCAGGTAGTGTGGAGAGGGAGCCGCGTTGGACATCAAACGCGATGGCTGCAGAGAGTGTTTCTGCACCCACCGTGGACAGTTAACCCTTATCAGATCTACTGCAATTACGCCACTGGTGGCCCCATAGAGTCCAAATGGCATGACCAATTATAGGAACAGTCTTTCCACAATAGCCATCAACATGTCCGGCATATTCCCGCCCAAAATTAGGTCTCTTTGTTATATTACTACTCTATTTCTGCAGCTGCTGCCCCACAATGTGATGGGTAAGTGGGGGTCAGCGTGTTGCTCCACCTGTGCTCCCTTCACCTTTGAAACACGGGTCCGTCTCTCCACACTCAACTGTACAAGACAAATGAGTCTGCAGGGACTGGGTGGCCACAGGTTCATCTTACTGCACAATACTTTGGCAATCTATTTCCCCTTTAATTGCGAGCAGACAAGTCGAGCCATACATCTGCTACACACTGCTCGACCCAATACATAAGTGCCATTGATCAGTCTGGCTAAAATGCGATGCCACCTTCCCATGTCTCGCGCTAAGCAGGAACGCATTATCAGAAGGTTAATACGATATACCACTAAGGCCATCTCCAAGCCCGCTCCTGTACCCACACCCCTCCTTTTCAGATTGGGTTCAGGGTGTCTTATTCTGAGCTAGATATGGACAGACAGCCTGACTCCAGCCCCAGTAGCGTGGGGTGCGGCGGAGCTGGGGCGGACCGTCCCCCCTGCCTGGCCGTCTTATCAGCAGCCTCCGGGAATGTCAGCCAAATGCCGGTAACGCAGGACGACCGTCTCCACAAGGCAGGCGGCTTTTTTTGGGGGGGGCAGTGGCGAGGGGATGGTGGTATGGCGCTAAGCGAGCAGGACGGCAACCTGTCTGCCTCCCCCTTGGCCGCGATCGCATTTCCCAATTTTCAATACTTAGTCACTCCTCCCCTCATCGCTTCCAGCTGCCGTTTCTTTAACCTTGCCATCAGCACCGTGCCTCCACTTTAGTGGCCACATCTTAGAGGACTTTGTCAATAGGAACACACTCCCCTGTACACACAGACACACACACCACTGTCCACACACATACACACACACCCCTGTACACACATATACACACACGCACACACAAAATATATATATAACACATTGATGTAACACTGAGTGCTATTCAGCAATAGAACATAATTACCAGAAGTTATCAACTACAAGGATATCGTTCCTGAAGAATTGAAAGGGATAATATTTCTATATTTTTATTGATACTTTTCATTAGTCATTTGATCCATAATTGTAACGTTTTCTGGAATGTGCATGAATTTGTAAAATATATAAATAAATAATTTGAAAATGCTTTACAAATACAATAGTAGTGCAAATTCAAGGGTACTTTTCAATCATGATGCAGTCTTTTGCCATTAAGTGCCATAGATTATACATATGGATTACAAACAGTGAATCCATACTGTAATTAACACAAGCTCCTGGCACTAATGAATAAATTACAGAACAATGTTGGTACAATACAGAATTTACCGTGCAAATACATAATACTGACACTTTCTCATATGAGAAATTTAATTACAGGAACGGGATCAGATCCGGGACTGACATTTTCCCACAAACACAATTGAAATTAAAAGCTATTTAAATATCGTTTGACATTTGGCCAGGTACCAATGCAGTTTCTAAGAGAAGAGAGTGTCTTAGTCTGGCAGAAGATCTATTTTTATATCTAGATTGCTTTGGTTGATGTCAGGATCTTGAAACGCAAAGATTTAACACATTGTGTCCCTCTTAGAATTAAGCCAATATCCTTCAATGATAGATGTACATTAGCTCAAAGAATGTGTAAAACAACAGCATTATCGCTGTTTTCCTGCTAACCGACATGTGAATGGATTACCAGGCAATAATAAAACGTGGGTAGAAATCCAAATTAAAAATGCTAAATACTTATTTATTAATAAAGCAGTTCCTGAATAAACTCTCCAATAAATTATGTAAACCTTGCCTTTGGTCTGTTTTTAACTATGTGCTCCAAAAATAAATTATTATTTTCTCCTTGTCCTAAAATCAAGAGGGATGCAAATGGTCCTGCAGTCCCTCGTCTATATCAGGTAAAAGTGACTTTACAAAGAAAGTTTCTGTGCCGTCGTCCTGCAGAAAGTCACAAGACTGAACCTGAGGAACTGAACAACCGGCTTTATGTTTTCTAGTTGTTTTAGATCAAGCCACCTTCCATAACCACTTTTCCAGTACAGAGCCTATCCCAGGCAGCACGGGGCACCAGGCTGGGGAACATTCCGGAGGAGGTGGCAGTTTATCGCAGAGCACCCACACAAAACCAGTCCCAATGTAGACAAAACAGTCCACCTAAATGCATGTTTTTGAAGTACAGGACTACCTAGAGGAAACCTGCATAGATACAGGAGAACATGCAAACTTCACAAACGTAGATGTGGAACAGCATTCAAACCGCCCACCCTGGAGCAGTGAGGCAACAGTGTTACCCACAATGCACTTTATTTTATTTTTTTTCAACTATGGTGAGAGATAAAAAGACAATTAAATGAAACCACAGCTAACTACTAGTGTCTAGTTGTTTCAAATGAATTCATCCACAGAAGTGGGGAGCTGCACTGCGAATCCCCGTTATGTTAAATGTATGTCATTTTGATTGTTTTTCTCGCGTTAGGACACCAAAGCCGTTGACTTGGCAGCGATCCCTCTCTAGCAGGAACTAAGTACAAGCTTTGCTTCTTAAATCTGCGCTTCTCTGGGGATTTCATTTTTCTGTTTCGTTGAGTTTGTTGTGTCTCAATATCGCCCATTGACAGCTCTACAGATTTCTCAAGGAAATATAATATTGTTTCTTTCACATACAAATCAGGTGTTGTAAAGATTAAGAACTCAAATTTGTGAGGAGTGAGCTAATGGGTTATATTCCAGACATATAACTTATGGTACCACAGACTACTGCACCGCGGTATGAGCGGACAGTGTAATTTATTGTAAGCGATGCCATTAGGTGGGGCTGTGATGTGCCAGGCATCTTACAAGGGCACTGATAAAATCCCCCCCCCCGGCCTTTGGACCAATAGGGTCTTTGCTTACCACCTTGACATCTGCTCCCAGCTTGACCTTTATTATGACAGGTCATGTGCTGTACGGTGATCTTCAGTGACAAGTCCGCAAAGGTCAGCACGGGGTCAATACCACGGGGTCACTGGGAGTACGGTCTCCTCAGCTACCCTACAGCACCTGCCATTGGCTCAGCATCAGGCTGCTATTCCTGGCAGGAAGCACCTGACCTTTCTGGCCAGGTGCCCCCGTCACCCCCCCCCCCCAAAGGGACAACCACACAATGGGGCAGAAAAGGGCGGGCTAGTAACTTAAGCACAGTACATTTTCTTTGGGGCCGTCGTGCTGAAAGTTACTATGTGTGTCAACATGAGAGAAGAGGTTCGGCCTTAAAAATTCACAGCACAGAAGGCCCAGGCGAGAAATGCTGTATTAAAACAGGATATAAAAATTATTTATGTACAAACAATGGCCCATTTAACTGAGTTAGGCTGTAGACTCCAAAGCATATCTGTTTAAAGCAAGGTGGACCGACCGTTTACAATAAAACACATTTACGTGGGCTAGGGGCAAAAAAATGTTATGTGCTATAGCGACTAACTTCACAACTAACATAAAATGCAATTTCATTAAATTAATTGCGAGATTCATCAAGAGATTAAAACAAACCTGCCCATTAATAATGGATTACAGTAGAGCAGGGAGCCAAACAGGGACCATAGCATACAGTCAAGTGCACTGCTCCACCAAAAGCAAATCTTTATATAACATAATCTGGAAAGATCCATAGTGTTCTTATGTATTTTATTTTGCAATGAATATTATATATTTTACCATTTACTTTATGTGTTAATTATTTTATAAATTTTATACATTTTTATTTATTGAAACTAAATTCAAACCCCGCGCCCCCTAAACCCCACCCCCAGCCCCAGGGGTGGTACATACTGCAAACTGGAACAAGATATAATCCCAGCTTTGATAACGAGGTGAAATCAAGTCTGCAGGTGGAGATGAGCAGAATGAAGAAACACAGCATATATCTTTTCTTGATTAACACGAAGGAGGCGCACAATTGGGCCTGGTCCCAACTACATCCACACAGACACCCGGCCCATATGTTTAAGAATTGCTGTTGTTGTTTTCTTGTACAAAAAAAATCTATCCATCCATTTTCTGAAATCACTTTTCCAGTTCAAGATTTGAAATAAGCCTGAAACCTGTATTGTTAAAGAGATCAATGTCAGTGTGTGCGGTACCTTATTTGTGCCTCAGCAGTAATCTTCTGTAAACACGGTGCTACAAAAATATTTCCCCTTCAGTCATTAACAAAGCCCAGGCCCTGCTGTTCCCCACAAATCGCTGGATCCGTCATTGAGCTCAGTGTGTGTAATGGATGACATTGATGGGGTTAGCCCCAAACTCCACTGTTGCGCCGGCACTGAAATTGGCTGGGGCCCAATCCTGCTATCCCTCCCCCCCACCCCCAAGAGCCCCCACGTCTCGCAGATCAAACAGTTTATGGACAGTTTGGTTTGAAATCAGGAGGCGAGAGGGGGGGGTGCGTCATTAAGGAAGGACTTTAATCCCAGCAGCTCCAGGCAGGGAGTGGGGGGGCACCTGTGCTGATCGGGGATGGGAGGGGGGCTGGCATATGTGGGGACGCACTGGGAGGGGCCAGCAGCTGGAGCAGGCCGCGTTAACTACCGGGGGGGGTAGGGTGGGGGTGCTGCTCAGGCCTGTCGGGTGACAAGTGAGCCCTGATTTGCAAGCGATGGCATGCTGTCTTCAAAACATTGGCGCTCGGCCGATCCAGGTGCTTTGGAGGCTGCTCTTGGAGATGCTGCTGTGGACACCATGTCATTGAGAGCTCCTGGTCAGTTCCCTGAGCCGCCCCAGTGCTAAAGGTCATCCACACTTACATGCTGATCCAACAGTCAACATTACTGTGCAATGTCAACTCATTTGCCAACAAACACATGCAATAAGGCATTTTAAATAGTGTTTCTCCTGGAAAAAAAAATCTAAAGGTTATTTACCTTCATAGATAAATAGAAAATATAATTTACATATTCCTCCTTTTAAAAACAATGCTGCAAGAAAGTACCTGATAGCAGTGTGAGATGCAGGCTAGGCTATCAGCCCGTTCGAGGCTTGTTCAGGAATTAAAACCAAACCCGTTTGAAAGTCAGCCACATGATTTTTTTAATTGACCCCCCTGACGTTCAGTGAAGCCTGGACAAACACGGACGTGCTCTTAATTTGACCACAGTGGACCTCCGGCACATTCAAGACGATGCCGGCAGGTTCAGGATTGCGTACACGACCCCCGGAACGGCGAAAAGGTCAATCGCACCTATTGTGAGACCTTGGGCGGCGCTTTGGCTCTGCTGCTGTGTCAGGGCCCTTCAGGGCTTGTCAGGGAAATGAAAGGCCCCGCCAGTGGGGGGGAGAACGCAGCCCCTGGTGGCCCAGTGTTAAAAAGCATCACGCACTTCACCTCGCGGTTAAATGCCACAGGTGTTTTCGGATGCCACGGTTTAGCCAGCGGTCAGGCCCCCCTAGGCGTTTGTGGCGCTGATCACCCACTTACATTTCTTTGTTGCTGCTCCTTGACTTGAAGGTCTCCGGGGTCGTTGGACTTTGGCACATGAAAGAGGGGCGGAGCCAAAAGGCAGGAAAGCATGGATAGGATGAGCTATTCGCGATGGGAAGGTGTCTTAGAAAAAGAGGGCTCCCAGAAATGTACCAAGTAGAAGAGGTGCACAATTCAGTATATGAGGGGCATTAAAAATAAACTGCGTCAGCATGTGGCTCAATGATTAGCTTTGTTAACTCACAACAATGAGGGGGGTGGGGGTTGAATCCCACCCTTCACCTGTGATTGTGGGGTTTGCATGTTCTCCTTGTATTACCTGGGATTCCAATTATTGCTAAAATACATGCAGTCAAGTGCACTGCTAAGTTACTCAGTGTGTGTGTGTGTGTGTGTGTGTGTGCGCACGCGCGCGCGTGTGTGTCAGAGAGAGTATATCAGTGCCCTCTGCTGCCAGGGATAGGCTCCAGGCCACCCTGTACTGCATAAACGGTTGAAAGGTAGATGGATGGAAAATGACATTGAGGAATGGATTCTCTCCAATGACTGGCAATTGCTTTTTGGTCAGGATTCTGGGGGCATCACTGTATAAACCAACAGCCTTAGGATTCTGGGGGCATCACTGTATAAACCAACAGCCCAAGTCAACGCAATGTCAACCAGAGACAAAAGTCAGCCAAACACAAAAGCTTTTAATTCGTCTGTTACGTAACATTCAAGCGTCTCCCAATTTACAGATCTCTATAATTATTGACAGGTTAT
Source organism: Mormyrus hasselquistii (assembly GCA_026779605.1). Classification (NCBI taxonomy): domain Eukaryota; kingdom Metazoa; phylum Chordata; class Actinopteri; order Osteoglossiformes; family Mormyridae; genus Mormyrus; species Mormyrus hasselquistii. The sequence goes on from JAODKE010000044.1 coordinate 17,025,600, forward strand.
AAGATTCATGGAATTTTATCACCCAAGTGCCTTTCGGAGTGTTATTGTGCTCTCTCTGAGTATCAACAATAGTCTGTCTTTCAACCTAACGCTGGCACTCTATGTATGAAGGTAATCATATCTATATACCCATATGTCTGCTGACCAGTTTATAAGTCCTGCTCATCTTTATCAATCTGGCTCGATGGCATCTGGATAACCGATATACCAGCAGTGCGGTCCCGCTCGATAAACATTAAGAGGTGAATTATTGATAAGATGCTACGGATGGCATTATTGTGAGCGTCTGTCAAGCTGGGGATTATTTTCTGGGTTTTGGCACAAGGTCAGTGTGGTCAATCGGTCATTTCTGTATGACTAAAACTGTTTTATCGAATGGCACTGAGGACTTTTCCAAACGGAGCTGAGCTTTGAGATAGTAGACCTCCCTAGTCCATTCAAACTTCACACAAACAAAAAATTTGATCCATTATATTAAATAAATAGAGGACAGAGCTTTTTAAACATGTCCGGAATAATTTCTGCAATGAAGACCATAGACTTGAAGTCATAATAATGAGGATATGCTGGATGCAATAGACACATAACCTTGCAGAACAATACAATGGAAAATTTCAAAAATATATATTAGCACAGGGACACAGATGATATGAGAGAAACAGTCTTGTAGAAAATAGCCATGATTCAAAACACAAAATGCTTTTAAAGGGTTTATGTAAGAATTTTACGTAAGCAACATTATTTGTTTGTTGCTAGACATAGTCGAATTTTCATTTTGACTAAAATATATGTCTTTATAGAAGACTGCAGCTTCTCGGCTTGAACATTTGAGAATTCACATTTTGGTTTAATGGAGGAAAAGGGCAGATAAGCAGCTGAAAACAGAAGAGCAGAGTCTCTGAGGGTAGAAGGAAGTTTTAGAGCAGAGCAGAGCAGAGCAAAGGCCTGTGTGCTGTTATGAGGGCACGATTAGGGGTCACTGCAGTTATGTTTCTGCAAAGCAGTCGATGTGGAGTGATGTGAAAAGTCATGAAGAAAAGTGCAGTCCTCCTACAAACTCTGATCACTCACCTGACGCATGTGTGACAGATACCATACCTCAGAAGTGAGGACTGAGTGGATTTCTGGCACACGTCATTGGAATACGAGTGGAGAACTGGACATTTTTTCTGACTGCCAAGTGATGTCACAAAGAATATCAAGCCCATAGCTTCTAGCCCATACCATCCAGTCATCACCATCTAACCCATACTATTAAATCATTACCATCTAACCCATATCATTGAGTCATTAACATCTAACCTATACCATCAAGTTACCACTGAGTCCATACCATCTAGCCTATACAATCGAGTCTTTACCAGCTGACCCATACCATGTAACTCATACCATCAAGTCATTACCAGTTAACCCATACCATTGCATCCATACCATCTAGCCCAATTTTTCCCAACCAAGTCCACGTTTTTGCTTCCTCTCAGGTCCCAGCACACCTGTACCATGTATTCGGTGTTCCTGATTGGCTGGGAGCTGGGAGGGAGCAAAGACGTGAAATGTCCGGGGTTCGCTGAGGATTGGGTTGGGAAACACTGATCTAGCCCATACCATTGAGTTCATACCATATACAGTATGTCATATAGCCCATACCATCTAACCAATTCCAGCAGGTTGATACATCAAAAAGACAAATATGGGAAAGAATGGTTATTTTCAGAAATGGACAGTTACCACACAGTACACAGTGTTATGCCATCATCCATCTCTGTAGCCTCCTTAGCTGTTTAGCCAGTACTGGGCTGCACAGGGCACAATGCACGGGATACTCTAGATGGGGAGAACATGGAGACACATGTGGGGTGGGGGGACCCCACCTCCCCGCTCGGGGAGTGCGAGGTGGCTGTGTTGCCCATTGGGTTACCATATTATCCAATATACATTAACTATGGGATGAGACCCAATGAAATACAACATGATATATAAAGTTCAACGTCCTTGCAAACTTCAACATTGCAGCCTCTGAGAGGGCGGTGATTTGGCTTGGATCCTAGACTGTAAGGAGGGGTATACGCTGGATGGCTCGCCGGTCCATCGAAAGGCAATCAAATGTCAATTGAGAGATTTACAGCCGTTGAGAGACATCAAGAGATTTAGAAGTCAGCCATTCATATGAAAGTGGGAAGACACCAGAGCACCATGCCACCATAGATACAGGGGGACATGAAAACCCCACATACACAGAGCTGGAGACGGATTCTAAGCCGCATTCTGGAACCACGAAGACCCAGAGCCACCCGTTTAGCTTCAGTCACCCTGTGTAAGTGCTATATGGTAATAGACAGCAGGTCACCATAGGATGTTCCCCAGTTGCTGTGGACTCATACTGAGAAAGACCCAGATACTAGGGACTGGCACACTGTGCATTTCTCCAATGAGGCGTCAACGAGAGCAGGTCTGAGAAAGACTGACCATAACGGAGAACAGGCTCCCCCACACAAGTGCCCAGAGGTCTCCTAAGTCCCAGGTCCGCAAATCATGCTGCTCTGTGCATGAACTAGTATGACCAATGCTTGATCTACCCAATAGACAGCCATTCTGTTCAACCATGTCCATAACATTGTTATTGTCCATAACATATGTTATTCAATTCAATATTTATTTTTATGGTGCATTTTCACAACATTACATTGTCTCGAAGTGCTTTACATTATCCCTGCCAAAAGCCCCCAGAGAGCAAGCCAGATGTGACAGTAGCAAGGAAAAGCTCCTTAGAACAGAGAAACCTTGAGAGGCACCAGACTCAAAGGGAGAGCCCATCCTCTAGGGGGGAGCAGAGGAAGTCAAATGAACTAGATGGCAAAGTCCTAATTTACACCGTCCAAATTTTAAGATGAGTCTAAATGCAGAGTGCAGGCAGGTGATGGTGCTGCTTCGGATGAGAGTAGGGTGAGCAAGAGAGACATCAGAGGGCAGAAGGACATACAGGCCGGAAGGATGTTACAGTTGGTAGGTGCGTCATAGGCAGTAGGGTAGACAGGATATTACATCTCAGGCTCCAAGTACACCATATCGACAGAGGTACTGGGACACTTGGACATTATACCTGCAGGAACTTTTGTGACGTCCCATTGTCAATCCACAGGCATCAATATGGAGTTGGTCCCCCCTTTGCAGCTTTAACAGTTCTACTCTCCTGGAAGACTTTCTACAAGATTCTGGAGTGTATCTGTGGGAATTTTTGCCCATTCATCCAGAAGAGTATTTGTGAGGTCAGGCACTGATGTTGGATGTGAAGGCCTGGCTCGCAATCTCCATTCTAACTCATCTAAAAGGTGTTCAGTGGGGTCATGGCTCTGTGCAGGTCAGTCAAGTTCTTCCACACCAAAGTCATCCAACCATGCCATTATGGACCTTGCCTTGTGCAGCCCAACCCCCGAAAATAACCCCATACCATTATCCCGCCTCCACCAAACTTTACAGTTGGCAGTCAGGCAGGTAACGCTCTCCTGGGATCCACCAAACCCTGACTCATCCATCACACGGCCACACAGAGAAGCATGATTTGTCACTGCACAGAACGCGTTTCTACTGCTCCAAAGTTAAATGGGGGCGTGCTATAAACCACTACATCCAACACTTGGCATTGTGCTTGGTGCTGTGAGGCTTGCATACAGCTGTCCAGCCTTGGAAGCCCATTCCATGAAGGTCCCAGTGCACAATTTTTGTGCTGGAGTTAATGCCAGAGGAAGTTTGGAACTCTGCAGTTATTAAGTGGTATAAGTATATAATGGTATGGGGATGTACATGTTACATCTCTAGCACAACTCAATGGCCAGTTAATTAGGTACAGCTAACTGCTAATGCAAACAACCTGCTCCTCTAAACAGCCAATCATGTGGCTCCAACAGAATACATACAGCATGCTAACGGGGTCAGGAGGCTCACTTACTGTTCAGCTGAGCATTAGAACCACTATGACTCCTGGTCACAGTGATTTTAAACATGGTGTGATTGCTGAAGCCAAATGTGACGGTTACAGTATCTCAAACAGCCACTGCCTTGGGATTTTCATACACTACAGTGTCTCGAGTTCCCAGAGAATGGTGTGATGAACAAAAAAAAATATCCAGTTAGTGGCAGTTCTGTTGTCACAAACACCTTGTTAATAAGCAAGGTCAGAGGAAACTGGTCAGGCTCGTTAAAGCTTAATAGCAAGAACATAACAGCTCAGTCCAGCAGCAGTGTGCAGAAAGGCATCTCTGAACGTGCAACTCATCAACCGAAGAAGTGGTTCGGGGACAAAGGGGGGTCCTACCTGGGGGGGGGGGGGGGGGGGGGGGGGAGGTGTTTGATAATCATA
>JAODKE010000044.1:17083920-17094598 GCA_026779605.1 Mormyrus hasselquistii
GTGATTGGGATTAGGGTTTTTCCCATAGAAATGAATGGATGGTCCCCATTTAGATAGGAAGACCAACTTGTGTGTGTATGTACATGTGTGTGTGTACATGTATGTGCTATCTGCCTCCCTCACCCAGAGCTGCCTGCTATGACCTTGTGTTGGATGCGCAGTTGGAACGTGGATGGATTTATAAGGATTCTGCTTTTGAATATTTTTATTTTCCCTATTTGTGATCAATCCAAAGTAAATGTGTTTGCATCTCTGTTCTGCAAGCAAAACTTTAGTATGTTGATCATTTTCTATCTCTTTGGATATCCATAACATGTACAGTATGTTTCAATAAAATACATGGGAAATCATTTGCCATAGAGATGTTTGTGACTATGTGTTCCTTTATTTGGCCTTCTGAGAGCTTATGCTGTATGCCATGGGTAACAGAGAAAAACAGGAAAGCAAATATTAACACAAAACTGAACATAATAAAGGTTTGGTGCTTGTTAGGTGCTTAACTAACAAACACAAAAGGATGCTGAGGCTGAAAATCATATCGTAACGTATGAAATTTTAACTCGCGAGGAAAACCAGCATAACAAACTGCAGAAGATCTCACGTCAGTCATTTTTCAGCCTTTCAATGACATGAACAACGCAGATGTTCTGCATTCATATTATACCAAAGTGTCGCGATTAAATTGTTGTTGGAGGCTGTCTGTAACTTTACAGTACACCCCTTTGAAATGCACTTTAGGCAGTAATGAGACGTTTAGCTAGTCTGGTGGAAATCTAGCTTTCGTGAAATATTTTTACTCTTCAAGTGCTGATTTGCATGCATGGTGAATTACATTGCTTGTGGCTGCAATGTAATCAACATGAGTCATTGTCTATAAAAAAGATACAAATATCTCATGCCCTTTGCCTATAAATGTGAGTTACTGTAGTGACTTCACTGCTAAGTTCAATTATGAATCTTTAGGCTAGAATACATAGTTGTTAAAAACATCTGTTCTAATGCTACTGTTTAAACACATTTCTTTATTCTCCTTTATTTAGATTTTTTTAATTTTTATTTCAGAGTATCTCCCTACGTTACCTCCACACAGTCAGGTCTCCTGATGCTGCCATTATTATAACAAAGACCACAATATAGTGATGCACTTCAGGGCAGAAACATGGGCCAACGCCACAATTAAAACATTAAGCTTTCACTGGTCTCAACAGTAAATAATTGTTTGGGGTATTAGCAAAAATTTTACAAATAAAGTAGCTTAAAATAAATAAAGCTATTCCTTTGATTTCCTCAAATGCTTAAATCTTGCGAACGTCTTTTTATAGAATGAAGAGTTAATGTCTCGTGCAATGTTCGATGTCTGCATATTTGGACTATGTGGAAAAAGCACACAAAATGAAATATAAGTTGTTATCTGCAATTCTGTGACAGGCTCAAACACTGTGTAATTCTATAATGTATATGTAACCCAGTTACAATTTTTGTTTTTACAATCAAATTCTCTTCATATACTGAATTTGTATCTTTCTGTGACTTGGGTTTAAAAAGAATGAAAAATCTTAATTTGAGTACAGTGGTGCCTGCGGTTCACGAACACTGTGGTCTACAAACAATTTGGTTCACGACCAAAAATGTCATAGAAAAAAATGCATTGGTTCGCATACAAAATTCAGTTGACAAACAGATTCCTCAATCAGATTCCTCTTTTTTTATATTAGTGTAGCACCTGTGGGGCGCATATCCCAACATGCCCTGTGTGCAATTGTAAGTAGAAGGACCACAACAGGCACCCAACGAGCACCGAATCAGACGGGAAATACACAGACGGGAAACACAAGGTTGTCAGACTCCGAACTCTAAGACGCACACACGGTGAAAGATTTACACACGATAAATACACGCAAGGATCGTACCCGGTACACACAAGATACAGCCAAACACACGTGTGACAATAGGGAAACACAACCATTAACATTAACAACAAACAACACAAGGGTTAAAGACTGTTAATAAAAAGCGTGATTTCCCCGGCAAGCAAGTCTCCATGTCTCTCTCTGCTCCCGCGATGCCACGCTATATTGTGTTTTTCTTTAAAGTTTTTACTATAAAAACCAGAAAAATAATTAAAATTATTAATTTATTATTTGGTAGGCTTGTGAACGAATGAATCGGATTTCAATGCTTCCTTATGGGAAATACAGCCTTGGTTCACGTACAGATTGGTTCACAACCACTTTCCTGGAAGGGATTGTGTTCATTAACTGCAGGCACCACTGCATATTTGAATAAATGTGTAAAATTACATGATCCTACATAATGAATCAGACAAACTACCAGAAAGCAGCAGCTCACTTTGTGGCCATCTTGGTGTGAGGGTTTGTTTGGTTTCAAGCTAATGTTGGGCTCACGTTCTGTTTCTTTTGGAAAGCACATCATGTGACCTGTCATTTACTCATAGACCAATGATCAGAGCCCAGTGAAACCCTGAGGAGGTCAGATACATTAGTAATACTGGTTTTGTGATTAGTGCCCATGTGTTACTGACTGAGTTCAGGCCTACTCTTTCCCTTTGTAGCCTTTAACAGGATATTAAAGGAGATTAAAAAGGAACTTACAGTATCAAGGCTGGGATGTCACTTTGGGTGGTCCTGGACATCTCTGGGTAGAGAGACACAGTCTGTCAATCACATCATGCTGTGGCCAGTGTGATCATTTAATACAGGGCAAGTATAAAGTATAGTCTGTGTTACAATAACACACTGCTGGGAATTATAATGTCTGACTTGATAATGTGTCAGTGTCAGCCTGCTTTTTAAAAAAAATAATAAATTCAAAATAATCACGGCTTGGATGGATAGATGGATAAAAAATATTCCCCAGCTTACGGTCTGATCTCGAAACATTTGCAGATAAGCTCTGTAGGCTCCCTGACTGCAGAACCTCTAGGGGTAATTCTAGCCCCCCATCTGTGAGGGAGTCTTTGTCTCTCGGGGGCCAAGGTCCTGTTTTTGTCTCCCTTCTCAGAACTGGGCTTTCCTGTCATGGCAAAGGTTTTGTGGTTCATGAGTCCTGATTTTTCTTCTTCCCGGTTCCCTGACTGCCCATCTGGCTGATCAGATCTGTGATGCTCCACAGACACAGAAGGAAAGACTCTATGGGCTGAACAAATTGCTGAGTTCATACAGGCAGTTTGAGTCCCTTGTTCCAGTCCAGTGTAACATACAGAATAGAAAAGTGATATGTTATTCATCCCTGCGGGGACATTATCTTTTGCCTGTCCCATCTTACTCTCCGTGAAGGACACAGAAAAGTGAGAGTAAGCTTGGGGGTGATAGCACAGGGCCGGCCAGCATCCCGGCACCCCCAGGACATTATGAGCTAAGGGCCCTGCTTGGAGGTCCAACAGTGCCATCAGCCTGCTGGTGCCAGAATTCAAACTGGCTATTTTCTGATAACGGGCACAGAAATCAGACCCACAGAGGCACACACCACATATCTACGTAACATGCAATACACGTGACAGTTTCTAAAGAGTATTGCAGAGCATGACAGTCAGTGTTTTGTGCATTTTAATGATCAGTGAACCATTAGTAAATCATTGCAAGCAATCTATTTATGACAAAAAAATGACAGAACTTTGCAGCTCTTTACAGTGTGGGGTTTGATACAACAGCTACTGTAGGAATAGGTAGTACATAGACATTCTGCTGATATTCTATAGATTTCTATAAACATATTTCACCCCTGAGTCTAAAAGAAATACAAAGCATTAAGCTTTATTTTTTAATTGATATACATAATTTCAGTGATTTTCAATTCCAAGGTATCATTACTCAAGTTCAAAGTCAATTCATTATGTGCAATATCATTAATTATCATTAATTAGCAGTGAGAACAAAGACTGCCAGCAATACCACTTTATTTCAGCTCGAGATCCGTGATTGGTTCCGCTAAATGCACAATGAGCTACTGATTCGCTAGGTCCGGGCAAGGAAGCTTCTCTTCCGATCGGCTCAGCCGAGCTCAGTTGCAGAGATCGGTCTTACAGCAGTTCGCGTCCATCAGGTGCACAGGCCTGCTTTTTATATATGTGCAGTCCCGTGAGGTGGCACAGCGTCGGACGATACCGTCTGTGGATAGGAAGACAAGCAGCCGGTCATATTGGCGAGAGACAGACCTGCCACAGCCTGGGAAGTGACCAGTTTTAAAGTAATAACTAACGGTGTCCCGGGACAGGAATATAAGCACGCTGTCATAGTGAGGGAATATGACTTTAATGTGACATAACCTCAAGGTCATTTCACCAGGAAGGCAGTTTGTTTGTGAAATATTTCGAATGTGGCATAAGCATGCATCTGCCACAGCTGTACAATGACGGTACTCACATTTTTAACCTTTTCTTTGTTCGCAGTTTGTCCATTCTACCAATTGAAGCTGTTTTATTTTTCAGGTCACATCCCCACTGGGTAATGTAACCTGAAGCTCAGAAGTGGTGTCTGTACTTCATGAAATAAATGCATCTGACTAACAGAGTACCAGTCAAAAGTTTGGACAGACCTACCAATTGAAAGGTTTATTTGTACAATTCACTACATTTCACACAATCATCCACTCATCCATCCATCTACTTATCCAGTATAGCGACACAGGAGGGTCTGGAGCCTATTCTGGGCAGCCTGAGGGCCCAAGCCAGGAGCACCCGGAATGGAACGCCATGTACTGCCATTGCATCAGCTGGCTGCTGGGGTGATTCACTCACAGGCAGGGTGGTACATTGTCATATTCAGGCAGTAGCTGTGAGGTGGGCTGCATTCGATCTCCTCGGGAAGGCTGCAGTCGGGCATCTCTCTGATGTCTATGCAGTGGTTACATTTCAGCTGGTGCGTAACTAAGACAAGCAGAGAGGGTATCACTATGGCAACAACCTCAGCATCCCATCCATCCTGCCCTACTCTCTGTTCACTCCTTTATTACCAATCTTTAATACTTATCTTTTCAAAATTAATTCTTATTAATGATCTTGATTTATACTCCTGGGCAAGAAAAAATGGCCCGAACCCAAAATGACCTGGTCAGAGTCTGGATTTGAACCCTTTATTTCACATTACTGGGAGTGCACGTTACTGAAGAATAGGGATGTAACCATATATCTAATATCGTCATAAGTATCACACTATGAAATTATTGTACCCTACTAGGTCATTTCAGAAGTGGTATCTTACAGACTAACAGAGTACCAGTCAAAGGTTTGGACAGACCTACCTGTAGGTTTATTTGTACAATTCTGTACATTTTACAATAATCATGAAGACACCAAAACTATAAAATGTCATACGGAATTATGCTGATCAAAAATCAAATCCCGTGGTTGGCTGACTGATCCCACCATTGAGTTCTTAACCCCAATTCCTCCCGGGACTGTCTGACCCTACTGTCTCCTCTACGCCAGTTCCATGAGGAGGCCTCCTGGGATGCTTCTCCAGCTGTCCTGAAGGAGCTCTCACATACGCTGAAGACTCATTGGCTGCTTCTCCTTTGCTCTCTGGTCAAACTCCTGCAAACCTACTGTGTTTAGGTCAGGTGGCCAGATCATTCCGTGCAACACTCTACCAGTCTCCTTTGTAGAAGGCTTAGTGTGTCCCACTTCACCACCACGGGACTGGAACCAGCAACCTCCCGAGTCCCAATCCACAGTTTCCCCCACCCAACAGGTTACATTTTTTTGTTCAGTCCCACATATGTTATATTATAATTTTGATGTCTTTATAATTATTCTAAAATGTTGAAAATGAAACAAATAAACCCTTATATGGGCGTGTGTGTCCAAATTTTTGACTGGTACTATATTATAATAAGTACAACCTACACTACCTATGTACTACCCATTTCCAGCTTAAGTGAATGAGGTTGTGCTGTTTTCTAGATGAAGGCCTCACTTTAGTTTAGGGATCAGTGAATCAGGGATCAGTGGGCACTGGATCAGAAACAAAAGGTATTCAGATGAAGGCTAAAATAGGCTCGACAAGGGACCGTAACAAAGTGACACAAACTTGTAAATAGGCAGCAAAACAGTTTCGCCGTCAGTGGGCAGGAAGCTCTTCAGGAACGATAAGCAGAAAGCAGGAGGTGCATCACGCCAGATAGGCATCGCGTTCTCAATGCAGTCCTCAGGGACCCCCCAAGGCAGTCCATGTTTTTACTCCTTCTCAGGAGCTGGGAGGGAGCAAAAATGTGGACTGGCTGGGGGTCCCTGAGAACCAGGTTGAGAAACATCGGTTCACAAGATGCCATTCAAAGAGCAGTGCCTGAACAGAACTCACTGCTTTATAATCTAGCTCTGCATGGCCATTCATTAATTAGATTCAAAGATCCAGCTCCACAGACGTGACACCGCAGTGATACCTACTGCATCACCCTTTGAAGAACATGTGGAAACTTATACAGGACCTGAAATGTTTCTCAAGGCCCGTTTACTTAACAATGAACCAGCACGGAACTTCTGTTTTTGGCAATAACTTATCAGCAAATCCAGTAATACTGGATAGCACTTCTATTATTATGTCATTTTATTTAAAAATCTCAGCAAAATACATATTTCAAAATACTAACTTAAGAACATAATACTAAAATACATCTAAGTCACCAAACCCAAACAAAAATCATGTTGATTTAATGAAATGTGGAACAGCCGACCAAAAAAATCTGAAAGTATTTTAAAAATTTGCTAGTTGTAGTTACTGTTCCTGTTTATTAGAGAATATTCTGTATATTTTGCACTTGTGCAGAATGTTTAGCGTGTGTGTATGGGCATGTGATGCAGATTGTTACTGACAATGCTGAAAAATGACCCTGTCTTTTTTTCCATGAACGTCAAGGCATGGAATTTTGCCAGTCTGGTATATAAATTATAAACAAAGTACATGGGGGGAAAAATTCAAAGTAGCCAGACACTTTTATTTTAGTCATAATTTCTCTTTTCTTCTGAGAAGTTGACAGCTTTTAAAAATGGTCTCAGAGATGTGAAGCCATTTGAAAAATGTCTGACAAGCTGGCAAGTTTATGTGAAAATGTGAAACCATATTTATATAATCTAGAGCATTATAGAACACATAATCTTTCAGGGAACCTCAGGGGTGTCTGGTGGTGTGAATATTATGGGCAGTATCTCAATATTTTGTCAGCAAACCCAGCTGTACTGTGATCACAGTCACTGGTCAGTCTGGTGCTCAAACATACATAAAAAAAACTGTACAACACAAAGAGCACCTGAAGATTTGTTTTCCTACACAGACTTTTATATACTCAAACTAAAACTAAAAACGATTTACTTGTTTCATGCTACCCGGCACTTATATAAACCATTCTTGGTTTGCTTGGTTAACATGCAAACATATTGTTCTGCTAATATCAGAAATTTTCATATATATTGCCATAAATCTTCTCACTCACCGTAACAGGCAGAGAGAAGTACACACGATGTAAGCATCCACAATCTCATCCTGCAAGTTCCTGCAACTCCTTAGTGTAAAACAACTCTTCTACATGAAGGTAACAAGCAAGAAAACATAATTAAATATGCTGTTGAATACAACCATAGAACAGCATTCAACTTTGCAACATGTCTTAAAATTATATTAAAGATTTCAGTACAGCTGTGAGAAAAATATGATTAGTTCAGCACATGACTAGCTAGTTAACATACTTACTGGAAGGTTGGAACTGGCTGAATGCTGACTGTGAAAAGAAAGGTCTTTTATACTATCTTTTACATTTCACACCGATGTGAACAAGGCTCACTCTTTTCAGCGTATCAAGTAACTGCAGCTTCGTCACTGGGCCCATCCCATTGTCCCCCAGTCAAAAGCACTGGAAAAAGTCCCCAATTATGGAGACATGGTGATTTGCAGATATTGAAATTATACCTAACATAGCTATAACAATAATAATCATCATCGACTGCTCAAAGCTACACTACAGTATATGAACAAAAGTATTGGGTCACCTGGCTATTACATCTACAACAACTGTTATGACATCCCTTTCTGTAACAGCTGCCGCTCTTTTGCGAAGGCTTTCACACCAGACTTACCCAGCCATGTCTTAATAGATCTTGATTTGGGCACTGGGGGCACAGTAATGCCCCCAGTAAACGGAAAAGGGCCTTCCCCAAACTATCCCCACAAAGTTGGATGCGTAGAATTGTCCAAAATGTCTTGGTAAGTTGAAAGCATTAAGGATTCCCTTCACTGGGCTAGAACTGAACCCCTGAAAAACAACCCATACCATTATTCCTCCTCCACCAAACTTACACTAAACAGTTAGCACAATGCATTCAGGCAGGCAGCATTCTCCTGGCATCTGCCAAACCCAGACTCATCCGTCAGACTGCCAGAGAGAGAGAGATGTGATTCGTCACTCCACAGAACATATTTCCACTGCTCCAGAGTCAAAAGGCAGCGTGCTTTACAGCACTCCATCTTTCACAATTTCCATTGCGCTTGGTGAAGTGAGGGTTGCATGCAGCTGCTCGGCCATGGAAGCCCATTCCCTGAAGATCCCAGCGCACAGGTTGTGTGCTGGGGAAGTTTGGAACTCTGTTGTTATCTGTGGAATATCTAGCAGGGAACACAATTCATGAGCTGACTTGTTGCAGAGGTGGCATCCTATGAGTCTGACATCCTGCCCACCACATCCTCCTGACTCTCCTAAACCGTCTCTCAAGTGCCCTCAATGGGTCATGCCTGATGCTTGTTGCCCCTTATTAGTTTATAAACAAAAGTACCTGTTTGTCCCATCTGCGTTAGTCCCATAATTGAAATCAAACTTTCTTGTTGCATGTGCCCGCTTGTGTTCCAGTATTCCCGTTTTGATCCCTTGCAATCCAATTTTTTTCTAGTCTTTGTTCTGTTGAGTTCAATAAAACCACAACACCACAACACCTGCTGAATGACTTGAGGACAGGCGTTTTTGTGCAAAAAAAAGGGTAAGGGGTTTAAGTAGAAACAACAGAATGACCCAATTTTTCACAAATGTTTGTAAACCTGAGTGCATGGCTAGGTGCTAGATTTTATACATCTATGGCGATGGGTCGGAATAAAACACCTGGGTTCAATGATTAAGAGGTACGTCCCAATACTTTTGTCCATGTTGTGTATTTTCACTTCTTGAAACATTGTGAGTGTAATATGTGATATTCAGATGATGCCTTCTGTATTTGCATTTTGAAAAAAATAAATGCATAATTCATATAAGTAATACAAAAAGGATTGAAAGCAAAAAAAAAGATGAAACATTTTCTGAGAAGTGTTTCTTGATGTCATCTCCCTGTTTCAGTGATTTGACACCACTGTTCATCCCGAAGATTCAGGTCACTCATTGTAATGTCTAAATGTTAAGTGCTATTCAAGGAAAAACCTCTACCTCTTCCTGAAACGAACACCCTATTATAAGGGTAATCAAATATTACTGGGTGTCAGAATACACACCACATGACTGTGGTGAAAAAAAAATAAAAAAACCTTTTCTTCTTTGCTACTTGTATTGTTACAGATACCCAATATTACATATTCATTTTTTAGGTTAACACTTTACATCAACTGCACCTTCATAATGCATTCATAGAACATAGAACATGGAGCAGCATCCTCTGCAGAATCTCCCCCGCTTCTCCAGATGCAGTCGATGAACGACTTCTGTTGTGGGTTTGAGAGAAACAAATTCACACCCCACTTCAGCCCAGCAACAAGAGCCTCCATCACACGTCTGGCAGTTTACGCTAAACCTGTTTACGCTTTGTACTTACGCAAATTCTTTTACGCAGTTAAAATAGGGAAGGGCATGTACAAATCTTAGCTGCATCTAAATAGAGCCCTTTGTATAAATATTATCATCTCACTGAAAACTTCCTATAATTCTGGAGTTAGGCATAAAACTCTCTACAACTGCATTACAAGGGCGGGGGAGTTGAAGAGGAGGAAGAGAGATCATAAGGTTATTAACCGCACCAGCAGAATTAGCTGTAAGGTAGCATTTAGTAACATTCCTCTCATTCCAGCTCGTGGTGCACAATGGCATCTCAAAAAAAACACACAATAGTAATCAGAAACCAAAACATCTGATACTCAGGAAACCTGGATGAATTTTAGTTGATCTCCAAATTAAAAAGTATTAACTATTAAATGACTCACTCAGTTTAAATTAGAATTATTCAAGTGTCATTAATTTAGTGTAATTTTTCAAGTTTCTAATTTTATCTGTTTATATCTGTTTTATATATATTGTATCAATTAAACAGTATTTGTACTAGTAAAACAAATACTAAACATGAATAGGACTGATGAGAGGAACCCAACAAAAACGCTTTTCACAAAAATCAAAAGCATTGACGAGCATTTATTTCTTGGGCTTACATAAACTGTCAACTGTGTGAGTCTGTTGGTGCCTCTCTATATGTCCTAATCGACTGAAGCTCTTCCCACACTGGGAACATTGGTAGGGCCTCTCCCCTGTGTGAGTCTGCTGATGTTCCTTTAAGGTTTCAAACCGAATGAAGTTCTTCTCACACTGGGAACACTGGTAGGGCCTCTCCCCTGTGTGAGTTCGCTGGTGTATCGTCAGGTGTCCTGACCGAATGAAGCTCTTCCCACACTGGGAGCACTGGTAGGGCCTCTCCCCTGTGTGA
>JAODKE010000044.1:17171134-17188211 GCA_026779605.1 Mormyrus hasselquistii
CCCCCCCATCCCAACATGCACCCTATGCACACGCTACATTACTTTGCATGCATGCATCCACTGCTCATCCAGGTCCGAGTTTGAGGGCCAGCAGTCCGAGCTGAGTTGCCCGGACCTCCCTCCGACCCGCCACCTCCTCCTCTGGGAAGACATCCGGGGCGTTCCCACGCCAGCCCAGAGGAGGTATAACCTCTCCAGCATGTCCTGGGTCTGCCCCGGGGCCACCTCCTTTGCCCAAAACACCTCCCCGGGGAGGCATCCAAGAGACCTCCTAGATATATGGCCGGACCACCTCAGCAGAGGAGGTGCTGATCGTCATCCTGGCCGCTCCACACTCAGCTGTGAACCGCCCAAGTTCATGCTGCAGGTCACCAGCCGATGACGCCAAAGGGACCATATATACAGCTTCTGATCCCTCAAGCTTCTATAAGTATATATAACTATACATCTCTCCACCCCTTGGCTACACCTAGAAATTCTGTCCATAAGAGTTTGAAGGGGATTAACACTCACTGGGAATGAGTCTGACTGACTTCAGGCGATCAAACACCCTCCCCGGTTATACAGGGACCTAACGGCCCGTAGCGGCAGGTCTGGCACCCTGTACTCCAGAAGCAACCCCCACAGGACCCCAAGGGCTCACAGGTGCATGTTGTTCCAAGTCCACAGAACATGTCAGGGTTCCAGATTAACTTTCATGGGTAACACTATTGCCACCAGCTTTCTCACTTGCTCGCACCAGCACGTGATTTGGGTCGCATCCTTCTTTTTCGTGCCGCATTGTATTGATCAATGACCTTGCAGGCGGATGAATAGCTGTTCTAATTTGCATACCCTGGTTTTTGTAGTGATGAAAGATCGACAGTGACTCAAGACTCGGCGTTAGTGAGTGTTAGAGGCAGCAGATCTCAGAAGATGACTATTCACGAATAATCCTTTTACTATAAACACACCCCTACCTGCTACCATAAGTCTACTAGCCTGAATGAAAATATCAAAGTCTATTTGTTACCAGACTCTAAACGAATCAGTGCCCCACAACCAGGACGGAATCTCTTGGAACCGCGATTCAACCAGCGGATGGATCCCCTCCTCGAATCAGGCACCTTATCATGACGCATTTGTGGATCATGGCAGCAAATGAACACAGAAGCTTCAGTGGACCGATCATCAGCTTCCACACTGTTCACTTAGCAACAGCCTGTGATTCAGGGGAAATTTACCTCAGCTGCTTTAACAAAGGGAAAATGTACAATGGTGCCTTTTAAATACCCACAATACCATCAAGCAGACACCATCACTTGTTCTGGTCCTGTAGTATGCCCGACGTGCTGTAGAGCTACCTAGTTCTGCAGGTTTTATAGTACCATTCAAGCGTATTGTTTAAATGCCAGATGAAAGAACTTTCCATCTTTAAATTCTCACAGTAACACCCCCTACAGTTACGCTAAACAAACTGCCTTCCAGACATTCACAAAAATATAATCAGCAAAATATAAAAACATTACAGCTGTGTGGGACCTCACGTTTTCATCCGGTGCCATTCGGTTACTTAATTTTTTTTTGTTCGGTACACGCAATGAAATGAACCAATATCATTTACTAATATCGGTGAAACCTAAAATTCAGTGGTAGATATTCGACAAGGAGACATTATGGTAACTGTGGCTATCATACTGGCTGGGCGAGAGCACAAAGGCCGTCCCATATCATATGTAGATTTGGAACATTTTGGTCTTATTGATAAATCACACCTACACTGGAGAGAGAGAATCAAAACCAAGAATGTCTATTGGACCGAAATCGTACTTAATCTTGGAAGCACGTCCAACATAACTCAGCAAACTCATTAGATACGGCGTCATGCGAGTGTGTGTACGACCGGAGCGCGGCGGAAACAGCCTCCGCGAGTTAGCCTCCCTGTAGCATTTAAGGCACTTTTGCCAGGAAATTGAGCAGGTTAAAAAATACCTACAGCTAGTTGGTGTTTATTACAAGAAATATGCAACCATACTTGGTAGCAAAGAACATTGGATTTAATTCACTGTTATGATGCAGTCTCATTTTTGCATTTTCATTTAACATTTTTACAATGTGCAAATATGTAAATGTTAGTACTGTTTAAAGAAGCTGACATATGTAACCGATCCAAAGGCAAAGCAACTGTTCCCGATTGTGCTTGCAGTTTTAACAAACAAAACCTTACGCTATTTCCTTGCTGTACCGAAACTGCATCGAACCGTGAGTCCAAAACACTGAATTTTGTGTCCTATTATGCCCCTAATGTATATAAGCATGCATGTGTGTATACGTGTGCACACGCACGCACACACACACACACACACACACACACACACACACACCCCCCACTTCTTCAAAAAGCAAAAACACTTTCTCATTTGGCAGGAATCGCTTTACATTTCAACCCATTCATGCCTATTCATTTACTACAATTATTTTTATTTTCATGCTTATTCATGAACCACTGAGCAGTGAATTTATAAGCTAGTTATTTTCAGTAACAGTTATAAATACTGTTTTTTTTTTTAGGGGTTGCTAGATTAAGTCAACAGTTTTCCCAGCTCCAGTGCTTTACTGAACAGTGTAACAGCCTAACTGCACGGCACACAGCCTATCTATGATCGTCACGCAGCTGATTTGTTGAGGGAAACGAGACTCTCCCTGTGTGTGACACCCCCCCCCCCCCTCACATACAACACCCTTTAACGTATCAAGGAAAAACAACATGGGTCAGAATCTCATTCCGACTCAGTCTTCCGTAATGGTAAAGTAACGCAGATCACAAACTCCAAACTGATATCAGTGCAGTGAATAAAGGGGGAGAAGAACCCCCTCCCCCACGACCGCAATAATCTGTTATGCTTCACATTCACACTGGAGAAGTGTCAGAAAGTTACAGCTAATGCTACTGTGCCGTCAGGGGATAAATTAATGGGTTGAATTTATTATTTTGCTCCCATTCCCACACTATAGCGGTAAAATAGCGATATATCAGCTGGTTTCAGGGTGTGTGTGTGTGTGTGTGTGTGTGTGTGCGTGCGTGGCGTAGGAGTGTGACGAGACAGAAGAGTCGTCACCACCATTGAACTAAATGCCTGCTCTGTTTACCTAACTCGTCTAATTTTCTGTTCCTTGGAAAATAAACTCATTTTATTAGAGCTTTATAAGATTGGCTGCTAAGACAACACAATATAGATTAGTTAATATGATTGGTTTTGATAGATGTTTCTTGTTTCTTCTGCCAGGGAAAAATGTCACTAGTGGGAACACTGGACTGTCTTAATGCGCGAAACAATCTGTGACCAGTCTGCAGCGAGCAAAGGCCAGAACTGGACTGGCCATCTGGCATAACTGACATTTTCACTGTGGGCCAGCAGGTTTGGGAACTGGCAGAAGTTATTCTGGGGGACCCCAAAGTCCTACCAAAAGGTTAATAAACTCAATAAAAGAAGGCCTTTGACAACTGAAGTATAGCAAATATTCCCTGAAACAGACAGCTTTGCCTTTTTGGAAAACGGCAAGCCATTTGCGAGTTTACAATTAATTTTCTCAGCAGAATTTTAAAATGAAGTCTAGCAAAACTATACAAGTTGAAAAGTTTGAAACATGTTTAACCCAGCTTTAATACAAGGTTAAAATTTCAAAAACATCAGGTCATCATGGCAATCATTCAGAGTAATTCAAATTCCCAACAACATGCATATTACCGACCGTTACTTTTCTTGAATTCAATCGACTACGTTTTAACTAGGTAGTGCACCAATTCAGATGAGTACAATTGAACTGTTGGTGTGATCAACAGAACATTTCCTGAGAAAAGAACAACAGAAGGCAGTGAAACTTATTTTACACGTTATCAGCACTTTAGATTTAGTTGCATGCGATCTGACTTACCTTGCTCTGAGATGATTGGGTGATGGCAAAGCGCGAGCTGGAGGCTGGGGATTTGCTTGGAAGCTCCACGTCACTGTCACTGCTCTCACCACTAGGGGTGCTGGCTTGCTCCGGAGGTGAAGATTGGTTGTCCGCCGCGGTCACCTGCGAGACCACCGACCAATCCGCGTGCTCGGACTGCAAAATCTCCGCCGGGAGCTGCGACAAGTCCGAATGGTGAGACGCCTCGTTGGTTGAAGCGTGATACAAGCTAGACTGGATGCTGTCAAACACAGTTGTGGAGATGGACGCGGGGGTTAAGAGATTCTGGGATGCTTCGTGGGTATTTTCTGCGGGAACTTCGATCTCAGCCAAGGCCTCTTCGTAAGAGATGTGAGAGTGTATGAGAGGAAAGGAGGAGGACAAGCAGGGCTTCATCTGTACGTGTTCAATGACGGGGGCAGTGAGAGCGTCAGACGCATAGGAGGATGCCTCACTGTCAACAGGAACGGTGTCGATCAGCTTCTCACAAGCGACTGCGGACACCGGCACAGAGCCCGTGCACGTGACGGTTTGGGAAAGGCATTCTACAGACACCATACCGGCCCCACAGGCAGGGCGGCCGAGCTCTGTGGAGGTGCTGTGGGCTGCTTCCACATTCTGCAACCCCCCGCCTAGAACAATGGGTGAATGTCTGAGAAGAGGGGTGTCATCCAAATTCAAGATAAAGAGCTTGGAATCGACGAGACCCGAGGAAGAGGAACCACCTAAAACGCAAACTTCAGTTTTGACTTCCTCTCCCTGAAAAACGGCTTCATCATCCACTTTCTCCTGTAACGTCTCGACTTTGGACGTGACCATAGACGGGAGAGTCAGGCGGGCGTGATAATCAGAAGCCTGCTTTTCAATTGTGGATATCGTGCAGATGTCATCTGAGAACACCTCACTTTGCACCGTTAACTCTGGTCCCTCTCTGATCATCAGATCTGCTGGATGAAAAACAGAAGGTGAACTGCCCTCCTCAGAGATGCAAAAGGCTTCTCCAGGCAGGTGAACAGGTGAACATTTAGCAGACACTTCATGTCCTATTGAGTAAATCGGTGTGTTAGCAGGACTTTCATCTGTTATTTGAGGCTCACTCTTGCCGTCCTCATTGACTAAGGGAGAGCTAGCCTGTTTAAACTCAAGAACGGCAGCTGAAGTCAAAGTATTGCCTGTGCAGCAGGCTGCGCCTCTGTCGCCCTCTGTACTCGATTCGGTCTCTTCTGCACGAAGGCCGCTGCCTTTTTCGCTTTTCCCTAACAGAATTTCTAGGCTATCTTCTTTGGTCTCCATCTTGGTCATCTGTAAATCTTTCTTGGACGGAGTCCACGTTTGTTGAACCAGGGAAGTCTGAAACACACAACAATGCCTTTAGTTCTCGGGCATTCAGGTTAACATCAGGAACGAAACAATTTAACACAAATTTAAGCATTAAAAGGCAAGGAAATAAATCACCTTTGGATATACTTCTGTTTTGGGTATGCTTTGTTCCTGCAGACCCCTGGAGTTACTGCTGCTGGATAAAAGGGCTGATGGCAAATGGTTTTCAAGTTGTTTCCCAATCGATTTTTCCTCTGAGGTTACAGAAGGTTCTTTCAAATCC
Source organism: Mormyrus hasselquistii (assembly GCA_026779605.1). NCBI lineage: Eukaryota > Metazoa > Chordata > Actinopteri > Osteoglossiformes > Mormyridae > Mormyrus > Mormyrus hasselquistii. The sequence continues at coordinate 17,176,674 of JAODKE010000044.1, forward strand.
TCTGTATAGATAGAGGGAAATATGCATGTCTGGCTATCATAGTCATTTTCACCTCTGATTATCACCTCGGAATCTACCTCTTGGTCTATCTCATTCCGGCTATAAATAATACTCTCAAATCCTGATTTCTGCATAGCCAGGTCACATATTGACTGATTGGAACTGACAAGATCAGTGTGGAAATCTTTGTCTAGAAGGAGATTCAGATTTGCTGCCCCTTCGGCACAAATTCCGGTTTCATTAGGCCTCAACGAACACTCTGGTGTTTCACTGGAATCCACAGGCTCAGACATCAAGCAGCTCTGAGCAACATCTCGCTCTGCACATTCCAACCCTGACTTGTCGACCGCAGTAGGTTCTTTCTGGACCAAACTGTCCAGAGTGCTGTGAGGAAGGTTGACGGGAAGACCTGATTTACTCTGTGAAGTGGGGGTGCTTTGCAAGCCAAGACTGGATTTGAGGTTTTCGTGAGGGTGCGTCTCTGTGTCAATACCCTCGTCTGCTTGGCCCTTTTCCAAATGCACTTTGCTGTGGCAGCAGTAACTTTTCTGGGGACCGACTCCTGCGTCAGCTGCATTATGGGACGCTGAGTTTCCATCCCCGGTAAGATTATATTCCGCAGTCCAGCATTTGCCTGTCGGTTGAGGAGACTGAGGCCCGTCTGTACAGGACCCCCCAGGCACAGCAGACAGCTCAGGGCTGAGGGAATATTCTCCAAGGGGCCACTTGTTTCCACCAGATGTTGACTTCTCTCTTTCGCTCTCCACTGTTGCTGGAACGGTCTGCTCTCCTGCCTCCTGGTTTCTGTCAGCACACTGGCTATCTTGCTCTGTGCTCTGTAATTCCCACCTGGATGCTTGATCAAGCTCTTTTTCGGTGACCTGTCTGTTGATGCCAGGGTCCAGAAAATTTGGACCAGAGATCTCTGTTGCCGTGCTCTCGGACGAGAGCTGGCCAGTCTGCTGCGTCTTATCCTGTCCAGGTGCCTGGGACTTATCCATGTCCGCAGTTTCTGAACGGTCTGTACTGAAACTAGAAGTGGCCAATGAAGAGGCGCCTGCAGAGTCAGAGTGGCTGAGATCACACAAGCCCCCTTTGTCTGAAGGCTCCAGATCCAGTTCCTCTCTGCTTGCGGTGTCCACTCGAGGGTCCCACCCTGCCGTCTCGAGAAGCTGAAACGGTGCCTCAGCCACCTCTCGTCTGACAGGACTTCCTCTCGCCGTGTCGGTCCGTCTGTCCGTGTGGTCGACCGGACCCACGTTAGTGTCTCCCCGGGGGATGCCCGGCATAGCGTGCGCATTAAACGCCCGCGAATCTGCAGGTCTGTCTGATGCAGGCTGTCTAGTCTGAACGTCTGCAAGGCTCTGGCAGTCCGTGAGCTCAGAGTCAGCCAGTCTTTTCTGGATACTGTCAGTTTGAGAATCCAAAACGGGCCCTTGCGCTCCACTGTCCATGGTGCTGCCGTTGGGTTGGTCGGCGAGCTGGCTGGCAGGGGCTCGCGTGCTTGTTTTCTGCTGAGGCGCAGTGCTGGCTGATGGGGTGTGGAGGGCAGCTGCGGCCGGCTGCAGGGCATGCTGGGGTGGCCCGGCCACATTCTGGGCAGCCAGTGGAGCGCCACCCAGCACAGCCACAGCTGGGGGGGGAGGCAACGGGACAGCCTCTTCCCCAAAACTCCCGTCTTTGGTCCTACTTCCACAACACACTGCACCTAAGGGAGACACCGAACTGGTTAGAAACTGGGGCAAAACCAGGCTTAGTCTGGTAGAAATGCGTAGACCCAGGGTCAGAAGTTAAACTGGGTGCGCTTACCATTCCACAAAACCAACCAAAAATATAAATCCATCCCTATTTGGGGTTGGTGCACTTCTGCGACATTAATACTGCGACATCTTGCAGGACAAAAAGTAGTTAAGGGCAGGAATGAGCAAAGCACACGAGAACACAGGCAAACAGCCGACGCTGTGACCACGCAGACTCACACCCACACACAGCAGAAAACGCAGCATCTGACAGAAGCCTTCTAGTTCACACTAGTGCACCATCTCATTAGCGAGCACTTCAGTGCTCTCGTTCTTACATATGGGCTTCCTCTGACGTCGGGTACAAGCCACCAACTATCAGTCTTACAGCAACCCGTCTGGAAACACACGACTGACTAGTTACCTCTGCTCCCAAGTCTGACATGACAAATGGGTTATTGACAGCTTAAATAAATGACCTTGATTCAGACTGTACCCACAGGAACACGGAAACCCCCTTAGGTGCGTACAGCCTTCTTGGGTCGATCCTGACAATCACACAGCGGCCTGTTTCAAAGGCCTGCCCCGCTGCTGGGAGGGGCATTAAAATTACAAATCAAGCGCATCAGGTTCCCCCCCCCCCCCCACAGAGTACGTACAAAACTTGGAAGTGAGTAATGAGTTAGAATAGAAGCTGCTGCAGTTCTCACCTGACTGTGGTGTTGGACCAGGGTCAATGCTTTCCACTTCCAGGATGGTGAGTTAAAGGACCTCTGCTTCTACAAAAGGAAAAGAAGCCAACATGTGACCTCCATCAAAATCGATTTCATCCTTAAAGCAAGCTGAAATATGTTTAACTGGAAAGAGTTCACAAAACAAAACAAGGCTACACAGCATAATAAAACAGCAAGAAGAATTCTACGTTTTACATAACCATTATATCAGGTATTCACAAAAACTAGCGGTAAGATGTATGGGTTGGCCCAACCTGTCCTACATCAAAGTCAGTCTCAATTACTAGTTGTCCAATGAAGCTTAAATGAGAAAAAAATCATAATTCAGAGTGTGTGTTTATCCACATGCATTTTTTTCTCCATGAAGCAGATTCAGACACGTTTTTGTACAATTGATCAGAACAAGTTGCAGTCCAGATTACTATTAAACATCCAAATTATCTTTGCGATCCATAATGGGTATTTTACATTTTGTCAAACCGGTATAAATGTGCCATGCGGCCATATTGCTAAACAACAATGTGAATTCCGAACAAAGGGCCAATGAATGACAGGCTGCGATTAGTAGAAAGGATAATTACTTCCAGGAAAACGTGCATGCAAGACTCAAGAAGCAGATCGGCACTTTAACACACAACATAAAATTAATACAAACCAGAGGTTTCATATGCACGATGTAAACACATTCATGTACAACAAAGTTTGGAAAAACTGCTTTTTCAGTCTTTTCAGACTGTGAAAGAACTGCAAATTATCAGGTGACCCTAAATATCCAACCGCATAATCATGAGTGTGCTGTAATGCAGTGCTATGCAACCCTAAAGGCGGCGTCCTTTGCCTTGGGCTCAGTGCAGCCAGGTGTAGGTCAAAAGGTCGCTATGCCCTGCACTGCATAAGAAGCATAAAAAATACATGTCACCTGCGCCTGTAGAAAACAATGCATACCCACATTCTACAAAACTAAATTACCTTTTTTCCCCATGCAAAACAAGAACAGTTATGGAATGAATGCTACTTTGCAATTTTATCCTAAATAACATTTCAATCCCATCTGTATCTCGAACGTTTGTCAATTATCTGTCCCCATAAAGCACAATTTGGTGATTTGACTGAATCACACTGTATGCGTTATACTAGCTAACAAAAACCAGGTACCATATGAGCATTTCCACAATAGCTTCCACCAAAAAAAATCCTAATCTTACATCTGAACTTAAAACAGAGGAGCATGAAGCAATTAACACTCGCATAACTTCCATTAGAGAAAAACTTATCAAGGTGAGGGTCACAAAAGTCTGCAGCCTGACGCTGCTTCCGACAAATAAAGTAATAATATGAAGCCTTTCCTTACTGTAATATGGACTTAAATCTGGTGCTTCCTTTGCCTCAGCAAACACACACGTTATTCTGTGAAGGATTTCAGACATGCTTCAGAATGCAAAAAGCAAATCTCTCATCCTTCCCCCCGAGCAATTTAATATACAGCGTTTGGACCGCAGCCTCTCTGAAACTGGGTAGTTTCTTGGCGATTTTTAAAATCATTCTGCATATTTCGTCCAGCATTGCAAATCCAAAAAATAAAACAACGAGTACGATAGTGTGCGATCTTAATTTCAGACGGCATGAAAGAAAACACAAGGATACAACACAATACAGGCACATGAAAAGGATACCTTTTCTTCACTACAGCGAAAAACCGGCCATCTTTGCCAATGGGCCATATTTCCCAGCTACCAGAAATAGAGAAGGGCGATCCACGTTTTTTCAGTTCCGATCTGATTCCGATACACAACTGCCGATACTGATACAAGAGCTCTTTTTACTTTGTTGTACTTTATATTATTTTTAATCTAGCAAATACAGATGGAAAAAATGTATGACAAAAAATATTAGGCTACTATAAAAACATACATAATGCACTGTTCCACCTCGTTTAAGAGTTTGAGCCATTTGCATTTCAATATGAATATCTTCAAAGCAAGTACACACAAGTGGCGAATGCTTAAAATTTTAAAATTTAAAGTTTAAATTAAGTTTCTCTCCCATTGGCATCAGCGCAGTTACACTTATTGCGATGGCAGCCCCTTTTGAATCAAGCTGCAGCGAGTTCGCAAAACAGTCCAATTAAGTTAGCGACTCCTAAATCATCCATTGCTTTGTTTTGTCTCGCAGTTGCATGCGCTTTGTTAAATGGGATTGTCCATTAAACGCTATTCCCGCCTCAAAACGTTTACATAGATTGCAAATCGCTGTGCTACTGGTTTCTGTTATAAGCGTATAATACTCCCAGACCGTCACGTCTTATCTTACGCTCCTCGTACTGCGAAGGATATGTGCATGACCTCACAGCAGACGGAAGTCACTGAGACTCACACCCACTGAGTAGCAAAAAAGACCGAGGGGCAGCGATAGCGTTCGATTTGAATGCCGTAAAAACACACATGCAAAATGGGAAAGAGCTATCGTGCGATTGATTGGCAAAGACTAAATAAGTAAGTACTGTATAGAACGTGGATCGGTCACACATAGCAGATACCCGATTCGTCAAATAGGTCTGGATCAGTGCCGATACCGATCCAAGTATCGGTATTGGTGTGTCTCTAAGCAGAAATACTTCAGTCCTGACCTAAAGATTTCACTCAACTAAAGACTAAATGGTGAAAGAGGAGGATCTGAATAAATATGAAATCTGGATACTTTGCACATCTTCATACATTTTTCAATAAGAAAATTAAAACATCAGAAACTTCTTGGGAAACAATATTCGATGGTATAAATAAAAGCTTCCTTCAATCTTATTGGTATCCAAATGTTACTGAACGACATGAGGTAAAGAGGGCCTTTGTTAGAAGAGTCATTTGTGGAGCTGGGGGGGGGCGTTTGAGTTAGCTGGGTTACCTTCAACTAGAAGTCAGGATTGTCCAGTAAGAACGCTTCTTACCTAAACTCTTATTGGACGATACTGACTTCTAGGTTGAAATTAACCCAGCTAACTGAGAGATTCTACTTTGTGGAACACTCCCCTGGAGGAGGTACAAATGCTGTGTGTGGAACTCCACAGTAACAGATTAAAGACAGGTGTACATTTAAAAAAAAAAAAAATATTCCTAAATTTGATGCATTCTGTTGAACTGGTCGCACAGTTGCCCTTTAATCCCTGCAATAAAACACTATCAATGTATTAATGTACTAAAACCCAAAAAGGTTAACCTTGCCAAAACATTTTTTCTGGACAGATTTTGCTTGACTCAATCTAAAGTGTCCCATCACATTAACGTTTCAGAATCACTAATATGAATGCAGCATTTTTCTGTGGCCAAATCTCATCTACACAAGTGTCAAGTGGATAAGTTACATTTTGGTTCCAGTTAAGTAATACTTTGAAAATAATTAAACACCCTTCATGGACATATGACAAGGTGTGCAGACAAGGTGCTTACCAATTTATTCAAATCGCAGACTTTGACTTGGAGCAGGGGTAGCTGTGTGACAAAAAGATGTCACACAGCTTTTCAATCTTTAATACCTATTTTTAAAAATTCTGAACCCACTCAATGTACACTTGTTAATGTTTTCATTTAATGCTTAAATACATTCCTATAAAGTATAACTGGCTCCATTTTCTGAATTTTGACAATATCTGATTAACACTTATTTGGTTTAATTATGACCTGGTTATTTTTGTGATTCATATACCATCAAATAACATAATTAAATTAAAACTGAAGAAAAGAACGATTTCCATTATAAACACACAGGGACACACAGAGGGGCCCACAAGCAGTCTGGATGCATTAATGAAACTGCAGGAGCAAAATACAAAATGCCCAGAGCAGCAGCCTGTACTACAAAGCGGGGTTACTGGCTTATCGGGTAACTTGTTGGATTTAAGGTAGTCTGGGCAAAATGTAAGTGAACAAATAAGTCATCCATTTAAACTGTGGTACCTTAAATCCTACAAGTTACCCCCATAAGCCGGTAACCCCACTTCGTAGTACAGGCCACAGCCATTATATCACTGAAATTCTGCATCCAAACCCCCATCCCTGGGGCCGTGAAGCAATGGTGCCCCCCCAAGGGCAAATGTTTGAATGGCCGTATTCTGGTACAACACCTGGGGCTCTCTTTCATGCCTTAACACCCAAGCAAAAGTGGTTTTGATGCATGTACAACCATTTATTCATTTTCTTATAAGCTTCAAATTGATTCAGCGTTTCTGGCTGGTTCTTTGTAAACTGTGTGGTTAAATATTATCTAGCTCTTAAAAAGCAACTAATTTTTTTTTTTTTTTTTAATCATCAGAAAAAACATTCAGTCTATCAGCAGGTAAACTGACAATTTCAGGGCAAGTCTTTACAATCACAGAGCATGACAAGCTGTGATCACAAGCACCAGCTGAGCATGTAGAGGATGCTAACGATGAAACTAAAAGTGAAGTATAGGACCAGACGTGCACGTCATTTATATTACGCGCATCTGGTCATGCTGAAGATATATTTACAGTAGAAAGATTACAATTACGGCGACTTAATAAAACAAGCCAAAGACCATAATAGGATGGAGGCAGGGTGTATATTTCATCTAGAGGAAATCGGAAGGGGTTCCTCCATTTATTGCAGAGCACAAAAAACATTAAAGGAAAAGGTTATCCCACTAATATACCAGCTTAGAACACTGTGTTAAATGACATAAGAAGCAGCATCCCTCACAACAGCAGAACACTCTCATAAACAAAACATAAATGACAGTATGTCCAGAAGCCGTCTGCAAAATCATCCGATTTCACACAGAATCTAAAGACTAAGGCGACCGCAAAACATTCATGGAAGTAGAATTGAATCGACATTGTTCTGCAAAAACAAAAAAGCTACTTTTTGTGTGGAGGCCGGCCATGCAGCAGAGCTCACCTTCAGCATCCAGCAACCTCAGGCAGGCCTTGAGAGGAGGCCTGTCATTTATCCCTGTTGCGTTGCTCTACACCTGACCTGTCACTTCTCTCCGTATGCTGAAAAAGGTTCGTAAGCCCCAAGTGTTTCACATCTGCTGGTCTACAAATAACTACGTACATGTTCATTGGTGTATAAACAATGTATGTGCATATATAAACATGCATACAGCAGCTAAACTCCAGGGGCTTTCCCAGATGTGTTGAACCAGGCCATAGGACAGTTAGTTATTTTTCTTAATCAAAATGCATTTTTTTTCCTCCCCCACTGCTGGTTTTATCCAAAAGTACAAGAGGCAATTCTGTGAGACAGCAAGCAATCAGGTTCAAACTAATGGTGACCAAGTTATTTTAACCAGTTTTGTACTTAAGCTTCCGTAAGTTTTTTTTTCCCCATTTCTGTTGCTCTTGCTTTTCATTGAATACTGAGTACTTAAACGTGAATTCATATGGTTAAGGAATGATGTAATCTGCCGTTCCTTGTATATGCACGGTACTTACAGCAAAACTGCCTTCTGAATTGACCTGATCGATATTCCATAATATTTGAGTGTTCTATGAGTGAAGCATATATAGAAATCCCAAAGGGTTGTGTCCGGTTAAAAGCAAAACGGGGAGACATACGATGAAAATCCCAATATGCAATTAAGGTTCTCTTCGAATGTTTTCCTCCGCTCCAGCAGAGAGGCCACCCCAGAATGAGTACAACTTCGGCTTCTGCATTACCATAAAGCATGTGCCAGTCAGTGTTACTAATAGTTATGGCATATTCTCCCTAAATTGGGAAATAAAACGAACCGGTGATGCTGAGATCAGCCCTCCTACAGGCACCCTCAGAGATGACAGCGAGCCCACACACTCCCTACTTCAGGAAGGGGCACGCCGCAATTCACGCAGCCCTTTACACGCCGTAAATAATGGACCACAGGCGTACATTACAGGCCAGTCCGCGCTTTCTCCGCTAACACCTGCCAGTGAAAAGAAACAGAAAGTCCTCCGAATGATGCCATTAACTTTAACAAAGGGGCCCACGATGCCTCTCCATAAGGCGATACAGCGGCGCCTTTCCCCCAGTCACCTCATGCAGCCCGTATGAAACGCAATAACGGAGTTGTTCCATCAGTGTTGATTAATTCTATAACACTGCGGTGGCTCTCGAACGAGCGTCACGGCAGAGCAGGGCAGGGCTATCGTCAAAGCCCGTGCAGTCGCATCCTCACCTCGGCCGCAGGCGTAAATCCGAGCTTCGAATCACGCCGCAGGCCGGTAACCAACTCGGCGTGGGCCGGACAGCTTTTCCGCGTAAATACAGCAGAGCAGGTCGAGCCGATAAGCCGAAGCACCAGTAAGGGCAGCCTTCCCCCCGTTCCCTTAAACACGTACATGTATCAATGGTGTTCGTCAGAGCACGGCCGCCCGCCCGCCGCACCACCTTGGGCGCCCGTCTCTCCGTGCCCGGTAAACCAGGATCGCCGGTAAAAGTTTCCGCGGCCGGACAATGAGACGCGATGTCGCGCGCGGCGCGGCCGCCAGCACCGCCGTCCCCCCGGCGCGCAGCTCAGCTTATGTAACCCGCCGGCTCACGGAAGCTCATTTCGATGTGATTGCTTCGCTTCGGCGCTGGTAGCGGACGGGCTGCATCTCCCAAAAGGCCTCCGCGGAAAACGTGGGGCGATCGCCTTAAACCCGCTTTCCGACCGACCGGGTTAACCGGGAGCAAACCCCGGCGTGACGTCACGAAGCGGGGTCAAACACGATCCAACAAGAACCGGCACTGCCGCCGTAATGAAACCGCCTCTCGGCTCTCCTTCCAGCCAAGCATGTTAGTACACCAGAAACTGCAAAATAAAAACAACTACGAAAAATGATCAAAATCGCGTATTTTGTCGCTAGGTCGGCTGGGGTAACTCTAAGGAGGTTTAAGCGACACGGCAACGCTCCTGCAGAAATGACAGGAAAGTATATCAACGAGTGAAGGCTCCCACTTTCGCAAAGTCATTGTCAGGAAAAGGCGCATAGTCTCAATTACACTTTCATCGCCAATGCAATTTTTCTGAATTATATAAACGACAAATCTAATACTGTAACGGACAGACAACGTGCATCACCGCACCACTGCTTCGGAGCCCCCCTGAATACCCCCCACCCTCCTCCCTCTCGCTCGTCTCCCGGTCGCTGCCGCCATCTTAACTTTTCTCCTACCTGAAATGTCCAACCAAATTTCTTTCACTAAAAAGTCGATGAAGAAGCCGTCATCCACCTGAAATCGCACTCAATCCGCAATGGGGCCACTCAGATCTGTCTCTCGGTACCCAACGACATGCTCGTGGGACCGGGGGAGCGTGAAAAAGTGCCGGATGAACGAGTGCGGGGTCTAGCTTACTGAATATAGCGGTTGTGGGGAGGAGACTTCAGACGGAGCGAAATGGTGGAAAAGCCGCAGATGACAAAGTGCTGACAAGGAAACCTCGCGATACTTCTGCGAGCCCGCCACGGTGGACGCCTGTTCTCATGCTTTTGGCATGATGGGAACACTAGTCCGTAAGACCGTAGTTCCCAGCCCGATATCTAGTTAGTCTGTTACCTGTTAGTAAAAAAAAACAAAACAAAAACTAAGAAAAACATAAATACTCCTGTAAGTACGCGTCCAAGTGCAATGTGCTTATAAACATGTGAACTATCATCAGTACTTTGTCCATTGTACATAATATTATTGCTAATCCCTTAACCTTGCACCTCGTTTTAGTTGTGTGTGTGTATAATATATATATAAAATGTGTATTTTTGTTTGCTTGCTCGCTTGGATGGGAACAGCATGTGTCTGTGGTATACAAAAATACTTTAAAATTAAATTGCAAGGTGAGAGTAAAAGAACATTAGTTGTGAAAAAGTGTATAATTTCAGACAAGGAACCTTTTTATACCAAAACCTGCAAAATTGTTGGCCTTTTCTTTCTGGTATAAAGAAAGGTCAACTTATAGCTATTAAATTTTGAATGGAAAAATAGATGAAATGAAGAGTCGATGTTTAAAGTGGCAACACAGATACGCTGGAAGAAAAAGGCTATGAACATGCACACGCTGTTTTGGTTATCATCATATTAGAAAACTGCCTATTCATTCTTACTTTTTGAAAATAAAACTTTTTTTTTTATGAATAAATAGCAAAGTTATTCTGAGGGAAGACACACCTTGAGGTGGAGTTTCTGTTTCAATATCTAATTGCACTCAAATTTCCCATCTGGAGTTTTACGTGTGAGAGGTTCTGTAATGCCTTCCCCCAGCCAGAACACAGCAGGACAGCATTTTTGATCTTTAAAGCAGATAGCATCAGACGAATCTTAATTGCACATACACCTATCAATTTATTTACATTTATTTAAACTATGCTTATGTATATTTATTTCCTGCACTGTATTTTGTTTGAGTACTGTGTACTATTTACGCTATGTTTCTTTTACACTGTCTGTGCACTTCAGTTAACTCAGTTTTGTATGCAGAAGAAAAACATCTTGCAGGATAAATAAATTACATCTTATCATTTATTAGTTTTTGTGATGATTTGCAGTGACCTACAGAAGTTAAGATATCCTACGAAAATAATTATGGGACCTTATGCAAGAACAGAAAAGCACTAAGGATGCATGGTGAAAACATCGATGCTTTCAAAATACCTGGTAAGATAACAGTCAATTAAGCCTCTACTGTCAGCATTGGGTGTTACAATAATCTGGTAGGTCAGTCATTCAAAGTTTATTAGAAAATGTTTCTTCTCTGTGTAATCTAATGGCATTTTGTAATCAGCTGTAATTTTCAAATCTTCTGTAGCACATTAAATCAAATATATGTAGGGGATGTAGTTTGATACTACAGGCCCCCTGACAAAGTGTCACTTTGGGCCCCTAGATTTTTCTGACTGGGACCTAAAATTTATTTTGTGGGGCCCCTATAAAGTGCTGGCCCCACTGCCAGGGTGTCCCTAACTATCTGACGCTCCTGGATCTATATTTACGGAATATTACACAACATCGTGATAATGAGAAAGATTACTTTGAAGAAAGTTTAAAATTGAAGTTGCCAGTCTATTCCTAGCTGTGAATGTGTGTGTGAATGTGTGTGTG
>JAODKE010000044.1:17211714-17242906 GCA_026779605.1 Mormyrus hasselquistii
GGAGGAATGGTGCATGAGGTAAATGAGGGGGCGTGACACACAGGAGGAATGGTGCATGAGGTAAACGAGGGGGCGTGACACACAGGAGGAATGGTGCATGAGGTAAACGAGGGGGCATGACACACAGGAGGAATGGTGCATGAGGTAAATGAGGGGGCGTGACACACAGGAGGGATGGTGCATGAGGTAAACGAGGGGGCGTGACACACAGGAGGAATGGTGCATGAGGTAAATGAGGGGGCGTGCCAAACAGGAGGAATGGTGCATGAGGTAAATGAGGGGGCGTGACACACAGGAGGAATGGTGCATGAGGTAAACGAGGGGGCGTGCCAAACAGGAGGCACGATAAAGGGGTGACAGTTTTCACTGGGAGACACCTAAGTAGTCTTTCTTCAAAAGTGCCAAATCCCATCAAGTGTGTACATATTGTAATCAGGGAATGGGAGAAGCAATAATCCAGGTCCTTCATAGCTATAAAAATATGATGGTGTTACAGAAAAGAGGTGAGGTGTTTGGACGGGAATTTTGAGGTAAGAAACCACTTTCTTCTTAGATGTTTCATGTGCAGGGTGAAAGCATGTAAGTCACTTCCAATGTGGTATCAAAACCTGATACCTGAAAATTAAAATTAATACTGAAACTAATTAAAAACTAAACTAAAACTATAAATGTTCAGAAAACAAAAACAACACTAAAACTATTGGTACACCCTTAAAAGAAGCTGAAACAGAATTAAAAGTGGCAATCAAAATGGAAAACTAAATAAAAATTAAAACTAATGTAAATTTGAAAACAATAATCGCCCTGGAGCTAATGGGATTTGGGTGTGAGGCTGCCCTTTTCTATGCAACGCTAGAGGCTCATTTCCATGGCCAGAGACCCCTGGGCTATTTGAGGGCCCCCCTACTATTATTATTTTGTACTGTATATTTCTTAAATGTTAAAAAGTTAAGGGGGATCTGTCATGCAATTTGTATGTCAATCCGGACACAAAACTACAGGACAACTTACTTATTGTTTCAAAGTGGGACACGGCATTTTATTTTTCAATACAGGACGGGTGGCAACTCCAGGTTTAAAATTTCATTAAGCAAGATTAGTTGACGCCTCTTTATAGCAAAGCCCCTGGGCTTCAGACCCAGTAAGCCCATGCATTAAAGCATCCCTGCGTTAGTTATCATGTTCACAAAGTCAAATGTCATCTGCAGTTATCCTTTGCTTTGCTGCCACTATGCAGCAATGTTTAAATCCTGCTGCATTTTTGTCTCAAAATTTAAACAGGACCAGAACATCACCAATACAACGTATGTGAAAATGTTTGGAAAATCAGTCAGCGAAAGAGTCTAGGGCGTCGTACTGGTGCCAAACCCATGTGTCCAGGCGGGAAACCATGTGATCTTACAGTATTTCACATAGGATGGCTGACACACTCCAGCGTGTATGAACGCACCCCCTGGATGGGAGTCACGCTTTAACTTTCTCATGAGAAACAGACGGGTTTCTTTGGTTTGAGAAGCAGGGGTGCATCTCTGCCGAGGCGGTGGGAGCAGTGCACCTGTGACGACATGCACAGCCCCCTGTGGCCCCCCCAAATATGTACATTACTTGGCTTTGAAATGAATGAATGACATAATGATGATGATGATGATGATTATATTTATTTAAATTTATATATGTGGGCTAAACTTTCGTGCACTGCGAACAGGCGAAACACAAATATAAGCAGATTTTGTTGATGGACTATTAATGCGGGTGTGACAAGTGCTCAGGTTAATTCAGTTGGTGAAAAGCAAAGTTAACGACAGAAAAAATAATCAAGCTTGTGGAAGCAAGACAGTCTAAACAATAAATAAAGGTGAGCTGTATATTTGTAAAAACTGCAAAATGTGAATACAAAGCATTGCAAAGCACAACTTACCTGGTTTCAAAACTGTCTTTTGCTTCTAAATGCTGGCAATCTAATGGAAATAATATTTGAAGGACGTTACGCTCAAATGCATCTGGCCCCCCATAACAGAACAATTGGCCCCAGTCTGTAAGTTGGAAAGGTCTAGAGCCAGCACTGTTCAGCAAGGTCTTTTAGGTCCAGTAGTACCTTTTAAAGCATGGCAATCATGTCTGGTGGCACATGTGTGTTAGTTATACTGATGGGCTCCTAAGGTAACCCTGGCACTGTAAATTCACATCTCTAGGCTCAAGCTCTTCCCAGTTTGTAAGTGTCCTGTTTCGGGTAAGACATTAATCATTGGCTGAGATATGCCTGGTATTGCGTTAAATCAATTTGAGTCATCTGGGATTGTTCTGTCCATCCATTATCTGTAACTACCTATCCTATTCAGGGGCGCGGGGGGTCCAGAGTCTATCCCAGAGGCTATGGGCACAAGGCAGGGAACAACTCAGGATGGGGCACCAACCCATTGCAGGGCTCGCTCACACACCATTCACTCACACATGCACACCTATGGGAAACTTAACTCCAATTAACCTTAGCATGTTATTAGACTGTAGGGGAAACTCGAGTACCCAGAAGAAACCCTACGACGCCTGGGGGAGAAAATGTAGACATGGCATGGGGCCATGGCAGAGACTCAAACCCTGGTCCCAGAAACGTGAGCTCTGGCCCGAATCAGAGACCCTCAGGCCTTCTCATTCAGTACCGCAGGTAGCCGCAGGCAAGCGTATAAACTGTCCCAAGACGTGTCATATTGAATTTATGATTTCTCTATCCAGAAATACAGCATTTTAATATTTTTAAATAAAAGTAAAGGATATTTCTTTCCCTTATGGCCTGCTTGTGATCATTTCTCTCAAAACCAAACTGAAATGATCTACTGAAGTGCAATGATTTTTCAGCAGTTCCATATTATTCAATTTCACCCTTAATTTTGTCACGGAAGTCTGCAAAAAATTTGTATCAAAATCCCATAATCAGTGACAGAAAATACATTTTCAGTTCTCACCTGCTGGCAGCTTCTCTCAGATGTCTCTGTGTACAAAAAAATAATACGCTTTATTTTAAAATATAGTTTCTACTGGATTTATTGGATTTGTTCCCATATGGAAATTAGTCACATATCGCATCATAACACGTTTTTGTACATTACTGCATGCTTTCATGCAGTTAGAAAGCAGTATTGTTGACTACTGCCAACATCATTTGCATTTAATTTGCTCTGTGCAGTGTATTAGACTGATTGTATTTATGTAAGGTATTTCACAATAAATGGCTTAAGTGTTAGCAGCTGCAGCAGTTTGACTACTCCCATGATTCCTTTGTCAAACTTGAGATTTGTTGTGGTTGGTTATTTTGTGTCATTTATGTTTTAGTTAATAGAATATTTTTGCACCCTTTCAAGTTAGAATCTAATATAGGGTAACACTTTAATTGAGGAGGCACAAGTAACTTAGTAGCTTTCTGCATGAAATACGTGAACCATTATGACTGATTAATGATGAACACGGGATCAGTAGTAACACTTAGTTTCTGGTTAATTAATACATTAAGTAAGAGTGTACTCCTGCATTATTTGTGCTGCCTCATATAAAGTGTTACCAAAGAATAGAATAGAATAGAATAGAATAGAATGGTTCTTCACCGATCCATGTTACAAGCACTTATCCAGTTCAGGGTCATGGGGCGTCTAGACTCTATCCTACACATCAAAATATAAGAGGCAGGGGCACAGCTTGGATGTGGTGTCAGTCCGTCACAGAGCACACCTCCATGTTCAGTGGTAGAGATGGATCATCTGACTAAAATGATGTAACTGCAGTAACTCTGGACCGTCTGGGGATCCCCAGGGACCAGGATAAGAAACACTGGCCTGCTACTGAGGGCACCCACAGAAAGCGGTGCATGGGCAAAGCTGTGAAAGTAAACATTCTATCCACCCCCAGCAATGGCAATGATCATCTGCTTATAGTGATCAGTTTTACCCAGACAGACTTGATCACTATATGCAGTTTGTACTATATCTCAAGGTACACATGTACAGTGTATGTTTCTGTATGCGAAATATAAAATTTGAGAACATGTTACATAAGAGATATGATTCTTGATCCAGCTTTCCAGTGAAATTCTGTTGAACCTCTTAGGGTGTAGGCATACTAAAGACAGTGAGCACAAATCTGTCCAGAGGGTAGCTAATTTTAAACAAGTGTCACGCAACTTTCAGAGATCTAAGGACTGATCTGCAATAAATCTGAGTGAGGACATCGATAAACACAGGCCACTCAAGTATGCGGAGTAAAGACCGGTTACAAAATCATATAATTTATTTGCAAACATTGGCAGCAAAAAAGCAAGCAGCATCACTGTCTGCAAACATCATGAACTAATGTACTAATTTAAACGATTCAGTGATTAATCCATTTGATTTAACATCCATCTTCCCATCAGTTATCCTAATCACGATTTGGATGGGGGGTGGGGGTCAGTCTTTCACAGGATGCCAGTCCATCACACACTCACACATAATCAAACTCTGGGTGTAATCTGGGCATTTGGGTAAACTATGGAGAGGGTGGGGGGGTCTGTAACTGCCCTCAACCAATATAACCCCCAGGACCTCCTCAAATGGCTGGAGACCACAATCCCCCCTCTCCTCGATGCGGCTGCCCCCCAATGCTGAACCCAAAGTCACGCCCTTGAATGTGTGTAATCTACATATGCAAACGAAATTGTCTTTTGACTGTCAGCGAGAACCACGGCACCCACACAAATGAAACATAAGACAAGCATGTATACCTGTAGGTGTGAGGCTTACCCCCTGAGTCACTGCAGTCGTCTGATGTCAGTGACAATCCTCATCTGCAATAACAATGAGGCTATTATGGTGATAAATTGTGACCACATGTTTTTTAAAATGGCTTCAAGGTGAGAAAATCCTTCAAATTATTGTGTAACGTTCAAAATGTAGCATGAATTATACATTCAGTTAAAGTCATTTTACTACACTAATAAAATAAGTGATTATTGATTGACTTTGAGGGGAAGCGCTGCAGACAAAGAGCGCCTTGCTGTCCCACTTGGGCAGACTGGCGCACCGCCCGCATTTCTGAGTCGGAAAATTCTGGTCTCGCCCGCCCGGTTTCCCGCCGGCCATTTGCCGGTGGTGCGTGTCTGGTAACGCTACTGAGAGTTTATCACAAAGTAATAAAGAAAAATGAAGTTTTGTTTTTAAATAAAAGGAGGCCAAAACTGCATTTTTATACGTATTAAGTATCAATGCCGAACGGCCCACCCGTGTTGAAGTAGATGAAGTAGAAACCGGACGAAGCAGAAACTTTAAATAGGTTTCCCGACGGATATGGTATTGTTTGGAGAAACCGGGTGAATGTAGTTTCATAATGGCCGAAATGTTTCGTATCCGACCTAATAGGAAAGAAGAAAAACATTCGTCACTGACAGCACTTGGTTTGTTCTGCAGAATTTCTTAGTAAATGTGAGCATGTCGGTGCGCACTTTTTTCGCAGTGCGGTTCGGAAGTGACTCGGGGCTCCTGCGTGGGTGTCGCCGGCTTTAAAACAGGGCACGTATTGTACCGGCTGACTCATTCCGATGGCAGCCTCCCCGGCGTGATTGCGATATTGAGTTTGAGGGAATGCTTTCTCTACATAAAATGGCTCAGAACTTTATTTCTTATATTTTGATCGCGATCGTCATTGCGGCTGGAACAAACGCGCAAGAAAGTAAGACATATCCCGTGCTCTGTCCTTAATAGTGTTTCGTGCTTGTCTTTCACGTCTTAATACACTTCGTAAGTTACGTTAGATGTAAAGAAGTTAGTTAGCCAACTGGCGAGCACATGTATACTGACTACTTTAATAAAACAATTACTTTTTCTTTTCAATGGATAATAATCAGTTGAAAAGAAAAGATGAATTATGTATCTGTCTTTCGTTTGACCTGACGTTACATCAGCCGGTTCCGCATTCCAGTATCTTTACTTCATCCACATGAGTTAGTTCAGATAAAGCGGATTGCTTAACTATTGACAGATATTTGGGAAAGTCACAACGGAATTTATCTGCGTCCATGATCATTCATATGTATTTTAAGTTGTGAAAGATTTGTGTTTATCACGATATTTATTATATTTGTCTCGGACGCGTTTTTTAAAAAAATTAATAATCAAAACCCTGAAATACCATTGATAGCCGAGGAACATCATGAAAAAGTTTTTATACTGCCTTATTTTAAGAAAGTATCACTCAGGTTCCAAATATACAAAAAAGCACCAGAATTCGTAAAGCAGCAATGGAGCAAGAGAGATTACTGAAGGTACCAGGATTGGAGGACTGGGCATGACAGTCCTGAGATGTGTACCATGCTGTGTTAGTTGCTGAATGGAAGCAAAGGGAATATACAGTAGTATGCCAAGTATTGCTGTTAGATGCTCATACTGGTTAAAATGCCATTTGTTGCATTCTGGCAAAACAAATGATCGTATTGCATTTACATTGAGGCCAGTTAATACGTTTCAATGGAGTTCACAAAAATGAATGGGGTCATGCGATTATTAAGAGTTGGCAAATTTTTTGCGATGTTCCGGAGGCGGTTAGAAACTCCTCCGGTGATGAGAAGAAAGTCTGGTATTCAAAGGCTGTGGTATGGTGCCAAAGTTAACATGGAGCCTC
Organism: Mormyrus hasselquistii; assembly: GCA_026779605.1. NCBI lineage: Eukaryota > Metazoa > Chordata > Actinopteri > Osteoglossiformes > Mormyridae > Mormyrus > Mormyrus hasselquistii. The sequence goes on from JAODKE010000044.1 coordinate 17,218,354, forward strand.
TGTCATCTGGAAGCACCATGACACCCCCATTCCGAAAGAGGAGAGCTGGTTGCCCCCCCGATGCTGCTAGTACATTTGGACGGGCAGGGTGGGGCAGTAATGAGCTTCCTGTCAGTGAATAGTCAGGTTTGTTCATTTACCTCCACGTGGAAGAAATGAAAGCTTGTTAGAAATCACACGGTGTTTTTCTTTTTCTTTTGAGGGACTATGAATGAGTAAAGTGGGATAAATGGATAAAGTGTGTGGGATGGGCACATCTGTGGTTCCATTTCACAGGAAAGAAGCAGAACTGGGGAATGTATGGATTGGGGGAACTCTGAGTGAGGACAGGCCAGAGGTGGATAGTTCAGGTCCAGAAAGTACAAATCCAGACTATGAGTTTGGTTCAACCGACCAGCTGAGTATATAAAGAGGTACAGTTACAGACCACTCAGCTGGTTCATTGAATCAAAATCTTGAGCATTTCTCATTCAGATCGTCACATTGGGAGAGTATATTGCCAACATAAAGTGGCTGTTTGGCAGTTTGTGAAAGTGTATCATTATATAGGCATGTTCAAAAGCTTTTTGGGATTTACCACCTGTTAAGCAGTGGTCGTCGATAAACACAGGCTACTCGAGTATATGGAGTAAAGACCGATTACAAAGTCAATTTACAATTTGTTTGCAAGTATAGGCGGTTCTCTGACTGAATGGTTGCAGATCTCAGCAAAAAAGCAAGCAGCTTCACCGAAACGCCAGCAGTAACTTCCTGCTCTGCCATATATTTACTGTACGCAACGCTGTCCCAGTTTCCTGCTCACTCATTTCTGAGCCCGTCTTTACATAAGAACTGTCCACAGGACATGACCTGCATGTTTCATTTTCAAAGTACTTCAGTTCTGTCCGTTATGAATCTCTGAGTTCCCTCCAAAGCCACAGCGAAGAACCCACTGGCACAATGTGCTGTTCGGAAAACGAGGAGCAGTATGACAGCTTTGCGCACAGAAACTTCTCATTTATTTACTTTAAAATACGATTAAAATATGATTCAATTTGGGCTGCTGTTGTCGATTTACAGTCTTTATTCGCATTTCGTGTTTCTGAAAGTGAATGGAATTTTCACTACACTCCGTGGCGTCGACCGTACACTCAGCGGGCAATAATGGCGCCCTACTGGGTATCTAGCTTGCAGGCCCATGAAAAACGTTAAGGTGTATTGTGGCGCAGGATGCAGATCTCGGGATGCTTTAGAGCAACGCACGCTCCACACTGCCGGCGTGTTTTCACTCGCACCTGATGCAGGTTGAGAGGCAGTCTGGGGAGCAAGTGTGCATTTATCGCACTGTCAGCATCTTAGGTTAGCGGAAATCCCCAACACACTTAAAGAACCAGAAACCCACACTGGGCTCCATAGATCGATCATCCTTTGTTGTTAGAAAACTTTCTATCCATTTTCCGTGGTTTTGTTCAGTACTGGGACGCAGTGGTCACTTTGTATTCCAGTCGAAAACGAACTGGCATACAAATTTGCATTTATTCAGTCTTTTATTGGTGCAACGTTTCATTGCCCAATTAAAACTTAATGGAAAGCGAGGAGCCTGAACTGGTTAAATTCAATTATATATGCCACATGTTATAGCGAAATATGCTGAATTTTAAGAGGTGTCCAAAATGTAATTCCTGAGTAATAAACAAAGAGAACAGTGCCCAAGGGGTGCATTTGCCCACAGACAAATGCTTACTAACAGAGTGTATCAAATAAGTTGGTACTGTCGCTGTGCTGTGTCAGCTGAGACAGAGGATTGCCAACAAATGCGATGTGATTATTGCACGCGCGCACATCACGGGGATGACATATCGTGCAATCTCACATCCTGCACAAGGTGGGATAAAAAGTATTACGTCTATACATTGTATCATTGGTACATGTTACAGGTTTTTACCAGGTGTGAACAGACAACTTTGTCTAAATTCAGCTAAAGCATGATGAAAATGGATGTAAGGGTCTATAGAGCGGGGGAGATATTTTACTGGATCATTTGATTTCATTTTTTCCAAGACTTCAAACTAATACATCACCAGTGAAGAGCTCCTCTGTACCAACAGGCATAGTTTTGAAATTACAAGGCCTACAATTGCTTTTCAGGGGGTGCAGCCTTGGGTCCATCTACTCTAAACAAAACCGAGGACTCGCAATGTAGATTGTGTCAAAAAATACCTACAAATTAAGTAACGTTAAAGGTGATCACATACAGGAAAGTTTGTGTATGTGTCACATAAAGGGAGTAAATATTTACATAAATTAGTGATCCTTAATTCCTGGGGGGAGATGGGGGGGGGGGGCTTCACATATCCCCCTCTCCATGACGCACAGATGCGTTTATGGGTGAGAGTACAAGGTCATCCTCCCTCCAGTGCTCCTGACCTTCCGATCACAGGCACAGAGGCCTGAGCCGCAGAGCCTCACCCCAGCCCACACACAGAAGGTGTTCAAGGTTACTTTGTCGTCATCATCAGCTTCATACATGTACAAAGAGTGATGAAACATTTGTCCATGGCCCCGCTGCAACATTTAGTAACATATAGTAACATTTAGTAACATATAGTAACATATAGTAACATATAGTACACTTAACATCACAGTAACAGGGCACGCGAGGTGCAAACAGGCAGCAAATAAATAGAGAGATATGCAGAGATATACGTAAACGGATGTCCTTCAAATGTTCCACTTCTTATATAATTATATATTTAAAACTATATAATAAGCAGACTAATGAAAATCCACACAGGCAAACCATTAATAAAATTCCGGTAAATTGTACTCAGTCATGGTTTTTATGGAGATCTTTGGCTTTCTGTACAATATGCAGCATCGTGAGGTTTTTTCAAACAGTTTCTCTACCTTAGCATTTAATGCACATGATTATAGTTTATCCATCACATTGAGTCTATGAAATACATTCAAAGCATATGTGCATTAAAATGAGTGATTATCAGCCAGTATTTGCAAACATGGCAGATTCTTTCAGATTCTCCGCAAACTCTTGCCCAGTTTTTCATAATGCTCATAAAAATGCGCCAGACTGTTCCGATGTTACGAAGAAACTAGATTTCTGTTTTGAGTAATGTGACATTTAGTAGATTTGTGTTATGCTCCTGAGACTTACGGAGCATGTTTTATTGTATCTTTCTTTGCAGATCAGTGCCACAGAGGACATTTCTGGAATGTGGACATAAGACAGTGTGTGTCCTGTTCCACATGCAAAGAATTTCCTAAAACTCCGTCATGTGAAACATGTAAGTGACACTTACCGAGACAATATTAGCATAACACGTGAGAAATTTTGTCATAAAATCTACAATAATGCATGCCTGTCCATTTTAGGAATAACTCCTATGCCTTACTGTTACACTTACTGAGTAACATTTGTTAATTGAAATCTACAACACCTACGTAACACTTTAAACATGCAAATGATTAGCATTTTTTTTTTTAAAAAAAGAATGCAAATAGCTAAAACTCACCAAGGTAACTGTATTGTAAATTAATTGTAAAACTCACCACATTAATTGTATCTGTCTGTCACAAAAACGTGGACTGTCTAGTGGTCCCCATGGACCAGGTTGAGAAACACTGGGCTACATCACCTGGCTTCTCCCATTGTGAAATGTACACCTCTTTTGCTTTAGTCAAGAAATTAATTTATCAGAGGAAAAAGTACTATAGTTAGCCTGAATCTATGTAAGTATTGACTGCAGTTCTCAGCAAATCAATCATTTCACCGTTAATGTGGGAGTTACTCCTGTCTTTCCGTTCACCTTGGTGAAGATGACCCCTCCCTACCACGAAGCAAGATGGTGGCAGCCTAAACACACCGTTTTTTTATTATTAAAATGAAATGCAAAGAGCATGGAGCTCAACACAAGGTCATTTTTAAGTACATACCTGCTTTACTCTGCAAGGAACCTGGACTCAAGGCTGGAGGGGAGATTTAAGTTTCAGCAAGACAATGAGCCAAAACCCACAGCTAAAACAAGATGCATTCTTTTCTGCCAGTGTGGAAAGTGAATGTCTTGTAGGGGATCAGCCAAAGCTTGAACCTGAATCTGTTTTAGAACCTAAACCTATCCAAAGCGTAAAATAGCCTGTGTAGATCAGCATGAAACAGGATATGGATGTAATATAACAATTCTCCCAATATTGGTTAATTTAGATAATTATCCAGTAATAAAATGCATTGAATATACTACAAATTTTTAATTTTATCCTGTAACTTTTATTTTTACTAGACCTCATTGTTGGTAAGCTACGTCTTGAGGTTATCAACAATATTGAATGTTTTGAACATCTCAAATGAGTAACATGATATTCTTTATGTCGATTGCCATCTTCGAGCAGCTAGTTGCCATTATGTTGCGGAACCATTATGGAACCTGTCATCCTGTAATCTGCTTTGGAAGTAATTTTCATTTTCACACTTTAGTCAGCACATTACTTCTTACTGCCATGATTGGGTGTTCATTTGTTTTTTTCAACGAGGTGCACACTGTTCATGCTTGATGTTACAATAAATCATTTCAGAGTGACATTTTGCTTCTGGTGATGTTTAAGGTGTGATTTGCTCGATTAGAGCTGGTCATGAGTTGGACACCTACAAAAGAAATTCATCCCACTACCGCACATTGTAAATGAGGTCACTGTACAATTACCCTGTACTACTCCAACACATGTTACAAAGTTCATCTAATATCAGATCACTGCATAGCCCCTCGTCTCTCGGATTCTACCTCACTGTTTTTCATTTACAGGTGATTTACTGGATGACCCTACTGATGTCTGGAAGCTGGCAGCCATTACCAGTGTCTCCGCCCTTGCGATCTTAGTGGTCTCAGGGATATTGCTAGTAGGTGTGCTAGTCCACCGTTACAGATCCAGGAGGAAAGGAACCTTACGTGGTAAGAGTGTATCTGCATGCAAGTTCAGGTTGTAGCTGTGTTCTTTTGGCATAAGGACCCAAAGATTAAAATATGTACTAACGCTTTGTTTCAATCCAAGTGCCTTTATGAATAAAATTTATATGGCATTTAGATGGTGAAGCTGAAAAATGTGAGCAGGGAACTTTGTAAGCTGTGTCCTGGCCTGCAAGCACAGGCACTGGGGGACACTGCTCTAGATTCTTTTCAACAGTAGTCAGTTCCAGTGTGTTTTTAAATTATTAATTTTAGAAGTGACAATCTCGGCATGTTTGGAATCTGTACCGGTGCCCAAAAGGTTGCCAGACTGAGTGCTCATGTCACAACCGGGCCCTTGAGCGAGGCCCTTAACGCCAGATAAATAGGCAACTCTGCAGTCTGAGCCTCAGCTTTCCTCACTTGCATCTCATAGGCGACTACAGGGATTCCGTGTACCTGTACTGTAGCTGTACTTGTACAAATTGAAAAATAAATAATCAGGATCACAAACTTTTGCCTGCCCCGTGTTCTCCGTCATCCTGCACCTCATTTTTCATTTTTCTCCCTCGTAGGACCCATTGAAGAGACTGCGGGGCCCCTTTATGAAGCATAACACAGCAGCAACAGCAACACAGGTATGGAAATGGAGGCCTATCATGTCTCCGAACAAAACATGAAGGCCAAGATGGAGGGGGCTGCAACGCACAGGCTGAAGCCCAGGAGCCCCCGCTATAAAATCTGCCTTTGCCGATTCCCTTAGGTTACCTTGCAGAAGTATTTCACGAGCACGTACAGCAAATTCAGTTCGTTTGGTTTCAGCATGAAAATCGCAGTCATTTGGGTCAATATTGAGTTCAGGATCATTTAACACAATTACTCATTGACTTTGGAAATGTATTTATTTGATGTCTTTTTAACAGCAAATTTGCTTGAACCCTAAATATAATCCAACTAATAAACAAATAAAAAGAGGCAGGAGAGGGGTACCCTGGATGTAAAATGCAGGGTTAAATGGAAACATCATTGATAATTGAAATGCTACACAATCGTTTCATCTTGATTACTTTTTATGATAATCGTTGGAAGCCAAAGATCGTAACTCAAATTAAAAATGTGATCAATGCCCAGCCCTAGTACCATATCATGAACATACAGCAGGAATGTTCACGCAGAGCCGTTACCTGACCTCTCCCATGTATCAGGTCTCCAGCACGAGTTCACGTGAGTTAAATATTAATGCCGTTACTATGACTGAGCTTCATTACTGCTCATTATCCCTCCTCATTTCCTGTGCCGTGGTGCTGAATGACATTTAGGGGACTGCGCTGCTTTTTAATTTGAAGTGATCACTGAATATTTTCATGCTAAAATGACTTGTTTTGAAGGGAACACAGCCATGTACGACACAGGCATGAAATAATATTGTTTTGTTGTGGTACTCCATTATTATACACAGATTGTGAATTTAACTGAATAATCAATGACTGATATCTGTAATCACTAATTGACCTTTATGAATATTATTCTGTTTTGTGTTGAAGGAAGATGAACCGAAGTGAAATATATGGATACATTATAGATGCACTATGCTGTAGCAAGGAGACAAATTTGACTGATTTTTGAATCTCTTTATAAAATACTCAGTTCCTTTTTTAATTCTTCGTTTTCTCTTCCATTGTTCTCAGACCGGGTGGAACAAGACAAAAGACAAATGGATCACAGTGCAGCAGGGTTCCCCAATTGTGTTCCGGGCCAGAATAAAACACGATCTGCAGATTTCCCTGCCCAGCCGTATCTTAATCAGTTAACTGCCAGGTTTGGTGGGTGTGTTTGGGCAGGGGAATCCGCAGACTATATTGGATTCTGGCCTTCCAAGTCCAGAACCGGGAAAATCACTAAGAGGCCTGTTTGTAGGTGACTTTTTCATTCTAGCCGTTCATAACCTCTTGGATGTCACACCCATCTGTAGCATTGTTAGACTGTTACTGACCCTTAGGAAAAGCGTTTGGAGGTGTTCTGTAAGTCGGGGGAGTGTCTGATCACCACCTAAATCTGGCCGCTTTGCAGAGGCCAGGAAGTGGAGGTGAAGACCCACTGTAATTTGCCTACACTTTATTTCAATGGGGTTTTATTTCTAGTGCATTGAAAGCAGATTCAGTAAGTCCTCACATCAGTATATGCATTTATTTATCTGTATGAAAAGGGTGACACATTTAATAGTAGCTCACACAGACTGTTCAGACACACAGCCTCCTTTTCATGGAAGTAGCCCATTTGCAAACCTGTTTTTTTGTTCATTTGCCACATGATTTACTCGTTAAATTGCCAATAGCGGAAAAGGCGAAAGGTGGAGGATGTCAAGGGATTAGGCATTAAAACCTATGTAAATAAAGAGCCTGCTTCACGGAAACTGCTTATTCTGATACTATTTAAAGGTCAGGAAAAGTAAGTGTTGTTTACGTATGGGTTTTTTTTTTTTTTGACAAAAAAATTTATTATAATATCTTAATTATTGAATTTTTTTCTATGTTGGTAAATAAAACTGCTTTATAAGTGTGTAAATATAAAGTTTTGGAAACACTTTCTCGTCCATATCGTTTGCTACTTCCGACACATTGAATGAACTGACGTTCCGATAGTAAATGGTTTTGTATGACTCGATTTTGGCAGGAAATGTTTTTATAATTTATATAATTTATATAATTGATATATTATTGTTATTATTATTTTGATGTTGTTTTTTATTACTAAATATAGAATGTTATTTTAGCAAAATAAAAACTCGGACACGACACTACTTTTTGGTAGTTTTTGTAAAGATAAATTTGTTACATCCAGCTGCTGCAGTTTTTTTCAGTTTGTGGAGATTACTGTAAGTGCACATTTAACAAACTGCACGTTTAACAATTACATTTTGATCTTCCAGTTTGTTGTTTTCATTGCAGATGAAGCTGAGTGCCTTTTCATCTTTTCCATGGCATATTGTACTGAATGTCGAAGCACACTGATACAATTTCTCCATGTTTCTCAATGTCCATAAAAATGTATTTAATGTAATTTAGTTTTTGTTGTTTTCAAAGGACTATGAATATGATTGCCCTGATGTATTTTACTCATGCGTGTAATGATTTCAACCTCTGTCACGGACGGTGGTGTTGTGGGTCGACTCTGTGCGTGGAGTCTGCATGTTCTTCCCTGTGTTTACCTGGGTTTCAATCAGAACAAGCACTGAACAGTGTGTAAAGTTAAAAAAACATAGTGTTCTGCCCCGATCGTCCGCTCCTTCCGGGTGCTACACCCCCTCGTTAACCTCGTGTGGAATCCCAGTGTTATCAGCTGTTTCTGCTTGTTGTCATTAGTCCTCTCTATTTAGTCCGCGTTTCAGTTTGTTTTCCCAGTCTGGTCATTGTATTGTCCGTCTGCGTTTTCCCTGCCTTACCTGTAATTAGACCCCGTATTCCCCGATCCCCTAACGTCTGAGCCTTTGAGCTTGTCTCCATTCCATCCCCGCTCGGCATGACAATATTATAATTAAATGTATTAATGGTTTATTATTAATATTAAAATAATAAGAAATCTTTATTTTTAAATGTATTTTATTATATGATAATAATTACTGTTACTGTCTATCATTGTCTAAATGTATTCTTACTGTCTAAATATATGTATTCAGCTAGTGTAAACATGCACGATGCTCTCACGGCGCATGCGCGGCTGAGACTGAAGCATTACCCTGTGTTTCCGCTGAGTGACGTGCCGCGTAACTCATTTCCCGGCGTGTACAAGTCATCTTAGGTTCTCGTTCACGGTTCGACTTATGAGATTCAGATCGAGTTCTAGGTCTTTTTTTTTCGAACTGGTTGGTTCGACTTTTAAGAAATTCTGTGAGAACTTAAAATTTAACTTTAAATTTTAGTAATTTAAACATTGGGCCTCTTTAAAGGAGATGAAAATCGAATACGGATCAAATTTAGAGTAGCTTCAGTGACTTTATTACAATATCTTTCACTTCAAAAATTACTGTTCTCCAGTTCAGGAATGAGTTTTCAAACAGAGCAGCTGATTCCTTTTAACTCTGATTCCTATACAGGTCACGTATAAATTGTGTTACATTTGCACTTTTAAAGCACTCATATGGAAACCTTGAAATATGAATCACTCCAACACTTAAAAACAATATGGGGGAAATTCATTTAATCTCAGTACACACAAAATTAGTGTTCTAGGCTGACTGGGACAGGCTCCAATATCCCGTACCCTCTCCCCTATCTGCCCCCGACGGCTCCCGTACCCTCCTCTCTGTCTTCACTCTCCAGGTATTTGGACTCGATCCACTTAATCCACTTATCTCATGGAGAGCCTGCGTCTTTCCTGGCACTCCAGCACTTCAGTGAATTTTTATACCTAAATATAAGGAAAGCCTAACATCTAGAAACTCTTCTTGCGTTTCTTGCTTCCTTATCAGTTTCTCATTTCGTGGCTTCTGCCTACTTTCCAGTAGCACACTGTTGTGCAGAGTGCAAGCGAAAACCAATCGTTTGCTCCTCACTTTCTGTACCAGACTTTCTATCTAAATGACTTATGGCGTCTCCCACCCAATGTGTGTGCTGCTGTGCGGACGGCAGCCAAAGAAAATGCTTAAAGCTATTTATCTAGCTAATAAGTGTATATTTGCTTAGAAAAAGAAACACACGGTCTAACAGTTACCAACAAGAAATTCTTCTGTTCTCCAGAAAAGTTACTGATACCTTGTTATATAGCTTGATGAACACCACTTTGATTCCTGGATCTCTCCTCAAAGGCACAATTTTTTCCCCCCAAACATCTAATGCTCGTGGTTTTGATATGGTTAAGGTAACACACTTTGACACTTAATTAATAATCACAAGGTTCAAACCCAGCCTCAGCATGTCTGCGGGTCCTTGAGCAAGGCCCTTAACCCCCAGCTTCCTGGGCGACTCTACAGGTGGCTGCCCTTCGCAGACAGCTTACTCTACAAAGAGCAAGTTGAGGGAGGCGTAAAAAAGAATTTCCCCACAGGGATCAATAAAGTTCAATTAAAAAAATATATATATTAAAGTTATATATAAAAGTTAGGCATCCATATGAAGGCATGGTATAGAGCAGGGGTCTCCAACTCCGGTCCAGGAGAGCTACTATCCAGTAGGTTTTCTATCCTACCTGGCTTCTGATGAGCCACACCTGCTCCTGCTATTTACCTGAGAACTAGTGTGGCTCATCAAAACCTACTGGATAGTAACTCTCCAGAACCGGAGTTGGAGACCCCTGGTATAGAGGGTATAGTGTGCTGTACAGGCTTAAACACTTAAGTCCATCACTCTCCTCCTCTTCCATGTGACGTTGAAGAGCTGTATGGCCCTATGGACGAAGGACCTTCTGAGCCTGCCAGTTCTGCATGACAGAGACAGGATCCTATCACTGAACAAGCTCTTCTGTTTGGAGAAAGTGGTGTGCAGAGGGTGATGGTCATTCTCCAGTATTGAGAGCAGTCTGCTCAGGGTCCTCCTATCTGCGACTGATGTCAGTGACTGCAGCTCCCTGCTCACCACAGAGCTGCTTTTCTCACCAGCCTGTCCAATCGTCCAGCATCCCTCTTCCTAGTGCTGCCTCCCCAACATACCACAGCATAGAAAAGGACACTGGCCATGACAGACTGGTAGAACAAAAGCAGGAGTTTGCTGCAGACATTGAAGGACCCCAGCTTCCTAAGGAAGTAGAGCCTGCTTTGTCCATTCTTATTGCAGGAATGCACAGCCCAGGGAACACAAGGTAAAGTTCAGGAATGCAGGCGTGCACAGCCCAGGGAACACAAGGTAAAGTTCAGGAATGCAGGCGTGCACAGCCCAGGGAACACAAGGTAAGGCCACAGGTGTGCACAGTCAGAAGGAAGAAGGTAGCTGACACATTCAGCGGGGCTGCAGTCAGGGGTCCCAGAGAAGCCAGAGCAGGCTGATGAAACCTCGCAACCATCGCCGCATCAGCCCGTATTGCGGCAAAGCACCGACAATGCAGAAAAGGGGGAGGATGAAGGCATGTAACAAAAAAGGGACAGTCACTATATCTCACCAAGGGCAGCTGGACCAGCCGTACTGGCCGGTGGTCTGGCCAGCACTGACGGCCATTTCAGCTCCTCAGGCGATTTACACTCGAGGGGCTGCTAAGACTCTTGGCCAGGCAAGTGCACTGAGGAGGGGACGTCCCGTGGATCACAGCTAGAGCTCAGCTCGGGAAAAGCTCCGGTTACAGCGACTGTCACTGACAGATATGCGATACAATGGGCACCGCGGGTCCGGCGCTGTGGAGCAGAGCAGGCTGCAGGCGCATGTCACCAGATAACTGAAAAAGCTTGAGGGTGAAGAAGCCGACGGCAGGAAGACCCTGGGGGGGCCTCACTCATCCAGCAGTGTCCTGCCTGAGCAAGGCCATCACTGAACGCAGCATCGCCAACAGCTATATATCCTTCAGAGCCCTTAACACGCCCCCCCCCTCACACACACACACTCAGACAGATTAATGTAACCCTCTGCTCATAAACCTTTAAAAGATATTTATGCTTTTATAGTATCAATGAAAATCCAGAATAGTGCATTCAATTGCAAATAAAAAACTCGAACAATGGCAACTTAGAAAAGCCAGTATTCTAAACAGAGAATGTTGATCTCTGATTTCTCAGTGACCACTAGCCACATACTAAGAAGTTACCCACATAGGTTAAACGTGACCATTTTGGTCTTATTTTGATCAAGTAGACAATTGCTTGGCAAAATAGAAAATATGTCTAATTTGAATTTACCAATGGGAAAGTTTTAGGCATTTACAAAAAGCTTCGACTAGAAATTTCACCCCAAAGAAAGTGTATAGTTAAACTGAAAGACATCAGACAAAAACACACTTGCAGGGCTGGTGCTTCCCAGATACGAACCGCAGACATACAGACAAAACGACTCGAGAATCTCACGTCAGAGCCGGCCTGCACTGCCAGGGTTCTAATTATGCATGGTTCCTACTTTAACACTCACAACTGGAGCCTAAGTACAGGGTTTGGCGATTAAAATTAATTGTTTATTAAATAACAGTAAAGGGACCGCTGAGTCATCCTGTTTCACAGACCCCTAAGGCAGTGATGCATAAAAACCCATTATTTTAACAATCTGATGAATATGTATCATATCCCAGCTGTCTCTAAATGCAAAGGAGTAACTCAGTATGTGTGAATGTGCGATTTATAGCTGGGCTCCCTGACAGACTTTGTGCTGAAGGGTTAGGAGTCTGTCTTTGACTGAGACACCTCTCCAGCATCCCCTTAAAAACCCCATTATAAAATACATATTACTTGATGTTTGGCATCTTTAAACACACTTTTAGTGATTTACAAACCATGAGTCAGGATTCAGCCATATTACCACCCACCCGAAAGCATCTCATAAGTTTTGAATGTCTTCCTTTCCCCACAGGCACCTTGCTCAATTAAAATATTTCATCAGCATCAGTCTAAAGAAAGCATGGAAATCAGACATTACCTGTAGTAATAATACATGACAATTCAGTCTGGATAAATCAAAAGTGAAAAGATGGATTGCTTTCAATTTCCCAAGGAAACACTGATGTACTTGCAGAACATTAACCTTAAACTACAGCTGGGCCGGTCACTGTGCTTTCAACGTAAAAGACGAACGATGAATGATCGGCTGAAGAATGTCACTTAAGTACAACACCTTATATCCAGTGGCTTTTGAAGTTTTGAGTTGAAACTCTGGCCTTTTTAAAGCAATCATAAGGTATATGATTTGCTCGTATAAATAATGTGCTGTAATGACATAATATGTAGTTCATTTGGAGATTAAACGACCAAGAAGCACCAAACCTGCAAAAATGCAGAGTGTAGCAGAGTGTACCTGAACAAATGGCTTTAATAAGCTGTACCCTCTATCATTGGGAGAGGGGGTCTGATATTTTAAAACAAGCACTATAAACAGCGGAACTTTATTTCTTCTCAAAAACAAGTAATACAAAAATGCACACATAAAACACTGAGATACTTAGTCCGCTATAGAGAAAAATAGGTTATGTGTGTACACAAAATTAAACTGCCTCTTGGGGTATGCACTACACATAAACAGAAGCTGTTCAATAACGAATGAAGCTGTAAGAGTTTGAGGGAAAGATGCCTCTGTGAAGCTCGGGCCTGCCTCAGAGGCCCTCAACCTTCTCTATATACACCGTAGCTGGCACTGTCTGAAAGGCAGAAAGGGACACGGACACGGGAACGGCCAGGGAGATACCCTCGCTTTCTGTGGAGGCCGGCAGACCCGTGTCAGGTGCTGATGTAGATGTCAGGGCCTGTTCGATCTGGGCGCGAGCCTGAGGTGGAGAGGGTAGTGAGTCTTGGTGAGTGTGCAAGTGTTTCCGGAGATAGGCTGCAAACAGGAAGGCCTTGCCACAGTGCTGGCAGACGTGAGGCCGGTTCGTGGAGTGGATACGCTCGTGCTTGCGCAGACCGGCCTTGTTCATGAAGCCCTTCCCGCAGCTCCCGCAGACATGAGGGCGGAGCAGGGGGTGCGTCTGTTTGTGGGCACGCAGCTCGGAGAGCTGGCTGAACTCGGCCTGGCAGAGCGTGCACACATGCTGACCCATGGGCAGGGCGACAGTCGCGGATGACGGAGGCGGGACGGCGTGGAGGCTCTCATGAGCTTGGACCTCCTCCCACGTGCCAAAGGTGACATCACAGTGAGAGCAGGAAAACTGGGGCAGGGTGGTGGGAGTTGAGAGCGAGATGGAGAAGGGCTGCACAGTGGCAGGGCTCTGACCAGGCTGCGGCTGCGGCTGTTCCGGGGCACGCTCGGCCAGGTGTGTCCGCTCGTGCTTGCGCAAGCTGGACGAGACCACGAATGCCTTGAAGCAGAGGCTGCACTTGAAGGGCCGCTCTCCCGAATGCACCCGTCGGTGCTTGTTCAAGCTGGAGCGCTCAGCAAAGGACTTGCTGCATTCGGAGCAGGAAAATGGCCGGAGCCCCGTGTGCACCAGCATGTGGCGCCGCAGGTCCCAGGACGCCACAAAGGCCTTGTCGCAACTCTGGCACTTGTACGGTCGCTGTCCAGAGTGAACCCTCTGATGCACCGCCAGGTCAGCCGGCTGCCGGAAGCGCTTAGTGCACTTATCACAGGGGTACGGCTTAAAGCCCGAGTGCGCCCTCTGGTGGCGGCGGAAACTGGAGGGATCGGAGAACATCTTTCCGCACTGTGGGCACAGGAACGGCTTCTCGCCGGAGTGTGTGCGCAAATGAGACTGGTAGGATGATAGCTGTGTGAAGCCCTTGCCGCATTGCTCACACTGGTAGGGCTTACTCTGTGAGTGAATGCGCACGTGGCAAGCCAGTGAGGACGAGCGGGAAAAGGCCTTTCCGCAGTCAGAACACAGGTAGGGCTTCTCGCCGGTGTGCGAGCGCTCGTGGTTCTTCAGATCCTTCAACTCCGTGTACGTCTTGCCGCACTGGCTGCAGGAGTATGGCCGGTGGCCTTGGTGGTTGCGCCGATGCTTACGGTACACGGAGGGGTCGGCGAAACTCTTGCCACACTCGGCACAGAAGTAAGGCTTCTCTCCTGTGTGGGAGCGCTGGTGTACTTTCAGCTTGGACAGCGTGGGGTAGCTCTTGGAGCAGTGGGGGCAGGAGTGCGGCCGCTCCCCGCTGTGCTGCGTCATGTGGATGCGCAGGCAGATGGCTTGCATGAAGGCCTTGCCGCACTCTGTGCATACAAACGGCTTCTCGCCCGTGTGAGAGCGCGAGTGGTTACGCAGCTCCGTGGGCGTCTTGTAAGCCTTGTGGCACTGTTGGCACTGGAAGGGCCGCTGGGAGGAATGGGTGCGCTGATGTTTGAGCAGCTGCGCCGAGCTGCCAAACGTCTTCTCGCACTTGGTGCATGCATGCAGTCTTCCCTCCTTGCTGTGCGCAGACACCTTGTGATTGCGCAGTGCTGAGGGGCTGGGAAAAGCCTCCTTGCAGGTTGGGCATTTGTAAGAGTACTTGGCCTTCAGGTGGCGCCCCCTACCTCTCCGTTTCCTAGGTTGCTCTTTTGTCTCTTTTTTTGGTTTCTCCTCCCCTTTGGATTCATCGTTTCCAGAAGCTGGAAGGTTATCTTGTCCTGAAAGTGGCAGACTGTCCAACTGAGGGGAATCCATTTTATTCAAAAGAATCTCTTTCTCTCGCAGGTCTAGAAAATACAAAAAAGGGTGGAACTTAAATGTGACATTTTAAATTACAGTAAGAGACAGAAATCCACTCACAGTAGGATGGATATGAAAGAATGCGACACACTTCTCTTATCTCCATCAGTTTCCACAATTTAAAACAAGTTGAAGACAAAACAGGTCAAGTTACAACTGCTGTTCAAAAATGAGCATAACACTAACTACACCATGAAACTTCGTTATGGATTTGCCATTTGTAAAAAGCAGCTCCTATTAGTATTTAGGGAGCGCTCGACACATTACTGGACATCTCAAGGCAGAGCAGTGTGGTTTAGCCGGTGGCCGTATTGCCTCTTTAAAACTGCTTGGTATTTTTGTGAACGCGCTGTGCACAAATAACAAAATGGCCGGCGTTAGGACCACAGGGGACAATTGAGCAAAATACACCCCACAGCTTTTAAAGTTAAAAAACCGTATCGCATTAAATACACCACTCCGATTTATCCTTTATTCGCGGACAAAGGAAATGATACTGATGTTGGAATAAAACCAGCCGGCGCCTATGCAGGCAGCAGCCGAACCCATGACAGCTTCTGCCGGCTTTGCTCAAAATGGCTGGCTTTAGGACCGGTCGAGTCCTGCCGCGGAGGGCACTTTAAGCGCTGGTACGGGCGCGGGGGACGCCCCGGCCCTGCCGCCGCCGACACATCGTCTGCTTACCTCGCAGCGCCCGCGGCCCGGTCTGTGTCCTGAGGCTGCCTCCCGGAGAAACCACGATCTCTGCGGACAGCTCGGCGCTCCCACTGTTGGGTGAAGCAGGCTCCTGCGAGCTGCGGCGGAGGGCCGGAGGGCCGGCTTTAGGACCTGACGGAGAGGGGAAGGGGAGGGGAAACCGATTTTTTCACTGCTGGATTATTGCGGTACAAAGTAACACAGGAGTTCAGGACGGTTCGAATGACACATTTATATGTTACCTTATTTATCATTTAAACGATTCCGTATCATTTAAACTATTTGGGTTTTAAGGAAAAGATAAATTTATTAATGTTAATCAAAGGATGCATTTTTATCTAATATTAACAGACTGCATTTGATCCTGGCTGGTTGTCTGGGAGCTAAAAAACAAGCACGATAACACGTCCCGGTTTCCTGGTGCTCATAAAGTAGATCGGGGCAGGTGGCAGCTCAGTCTCATCCGAAAAATGCTTGTAGCCGGTACCGATGATAGGGAGTTGTGGCGTGACAGTGCCGAGGAGCCCTTATATCATCTTTAATAACCAACTTTTATAACTAATGTCGCAGCATATGTGACTTGATTGTTTAGTAGATTTAGTCAGTTGCCCATGGCTACAGATCTATCCCAGTTACCCCCGCCAGCAATGGGACAGGAGTGTTTCAAACTGCTCCGCGGTCCAGTGCAGAGGACAGACAGCGCATCCAGCCCCTTCATCAGTATAGTTAGCACCTTGCCTGGTCTGCTTTGTATTCAATCTGTACGCCATGCATTTGAAATAAAAGTACCAAACATGTTGTATTTGTTATGAAAACTTTAAGTGCCCACGACCCCGAACTGAGCAGGTGGTTGGAAGATAAAAAAAAAAACAAAGTCAAATAAAATAGTCAATCATTAAATGAAACTAGGCCTACTTGTTACTGTCGCAGTATATTCATCCATCTTCCAAACCTCACATCTTCGTCAAGTCGCGAGGAGGGGAGCTGGAGGCTGCATGGGGCACAAGCCTGGAGAACATCCTCGACGGGATGCCAGTTCACCGCGGAGCACATATATGCACACATACGATTAGACATCAATTGACCTAATTTTGCGCTTCGTTCAGTGGAAGGAACCGGAATACACGGAGAAAATTCGCACAACACGGGGATGGGATTCGAACCCACCAATGCTTTTTGATGACGCCGGTTAAGAGCACAATCCCTGCCGTAAAACTCCCCGGCGAAGTCAGTTCGACAGCTGCAGATAGTCTCTCTCCTAAAATCTTTTTGCTTGTTAAGAATTCAGGCGTATTAAGTACAGATACAGTGTGTTAAAAACACGTATGCTGGTTGCTAGTATATTCCTGCCCAGATAAAATATTTGAGTAGCGTCAGGGACGAAATTTATAGAATTATAGAAATCTATTCTTACAAGTGTTCCTCCCCCACATAGTTATCGATTGCCATTGGCACACTGGCACGGTTACAGTCAGCATATCTCAGTTTTATCAGCTGCTTCTAATCCGGTTTTGGTTATTTTGTCTGGGTATGGCATCGAAAAAATCCATCGGTCGAGTGCACCGCCTACTTGTAAAATAAGTTCTAGATATTTCCTTGACAAATATAGATTACTGAATGAATACCTAACAATATAACCTCATATACTGTGACCCCCTACTGGAGGACTGTGTGCAGTTTGTTGCTTTATCAAATTTTATCTGAATCCGGCTTTGACAGCCACAGATAATCCACAATAACACCATTCTGTGGCAAACCAGACGGTCCAGAGTACATGCGTATGTCGAACACAGTGAAGATTGCCTTTGTTTAGATATAAATATGATCGTGTCAGATGTCTGAAAGAATATGAAAATCTGGTTTGTTGCTTTCAAAGGCTCCTTGTAATAAACATCTCATTGTAAAGCCTCAATCTTCTGTGACTTCCTTCCCATCCATTTGAACTCAAAATAATTCCTTTCCCAAAACATCACTGAGGAATTCTGGAACAGTGTCCAGAGGAGTACATGCATGCATTCCAGAAGGTAGAATCAAAGAAGACAGAACACTTTATAATACAATCCTGTTCATCACGAATGGACCTCCATTCACTCAAACTAATTTCATACTCACTTAAAAAAAAAATCCAAATTATATCCTTCAGTGAGCAATAAAATTAACCTGCCCATCCATTTCTGTACCCACATATCCTATTCAGGGTCAAAGGGGGCTGCAGGCACAAGGCAGGGAACAGCCCAGGATAGGGCACCAACCCATCGCAGGCGACATTCAGACATACCCAGCTACAGGCAATTTGGTAACTGCTATTAACTTCAGCATGTTTATGGATTGTGGAAGAAAACTCAGTGTGTGACAGCACTGGGAGAGAACATGCAAACACATAGAACCATAGCGGAGACTCAAACGCTGGTCCCAGAGGTGGGAGGCAACAGTGCTGACCACTACACCACCCCAAACCAACCTATCATTTTAAAAACACTGTGTTTAAGAGTCAGGTTGTCACCATTAAAAATGAAATGCAGCTCAAATGTAATGAGCATTAAGGTACAGGAGTAGGACAAAGAATCTGAAACGCCTGGTTTTAGACCACAATAATTTATTAGTATGGTATAGGGGCTTCTTTTTGCAATACAGCATCTGTTCATCTTGGGACTGACTCCTCTTGCAGAACAGTGGCCTGGTCACTATGTGATGCTGGTGGCGGAAAACGTGTCCTGACTCCTGCCTCCTAACATCCCAAAGTGGCTCAATAAAATTCAGTTTCTGTTGACTTTGCCGGCCATGGCACACGCTGAGCTGCTCTTTCATGTTCGTCAAACCACTCTGTCACGAGTCTTGCTAAGAGAATTGGTTCATTATCATTTCAATATAGGGCATCACCTTCAGAATACAATATTTCAACCATTGGGTGAACATGGTCCCCCAGAATGGTTAAGTAGTCCTTTGCAGTGACGTCCCCATCTAGAACAAGTAGTGGGCCTAGGAAATGCTGAGACATTGCAGCCCAAATCTTCACCGATCCAGCTCCGTGGCGCATGGTAAAGCCCCTGGGCATCTCCACACTGTAACTCTCCCGGATGTGGGAAAGACAGTGATGAGTCCACCACTCATCAGATTTGGCCCAAGATTTGTGCTGCTGGCACCATTGAAACAGACATTTGGAATTGGCACGAGTGTCCAAAAATTTGGTATAGCAGCCTGACCGTGAATACTGACCCTCTGGAACTCCCAGTGAACAGTTTTGGTAGAAACAGGAGAGTTAAGGTGCACATAGGGTTCTGCAGTGAGTAGGGCAGGTGTAGTTTTTTTGGATACAATCCGGGATAGAACCCGAACATTCCTTGGACAGCATCCTCTTGCGTCCACAGTAACTCCTGTTGGATGGGGTCCGCCCTTTGTGGCGGTATGCTGACATTAGCCTGGATACCGTGGCTCTCGATACACCACAAAGACTTACTGTCCTGGTCACAAATGCACCAGTGAGACGCCCACTAACAATTCGTCCTCTTTTGAGCTCTGATATGTCCCATTATGTTGTGTGCCGTGCTATTGCTCTGCAAATCCGGCTTTCATCCTCGATTATTGCTGATGGAATCGGTGAGGATTAGCCACCAGGCCGCACGTATACAGACGTGAAACCTCAAACACTATTAGTCCATGTTTCAGTTTTATTCTCCAATGTTGTTAATGTTGTACAATAGGATATATTAAGGTGTACACCCACACACGCAGTACAACGCCACTTCCAGACATCCATTATCGTCTTCCCTCTCTGGTGTTTAAACCTGATATACATAATTTTCAGCTGTATAACGCAGTGGATTTTACACAGAATAATAGTAACTCTCTCCTTTCCACTCCGAAGAATAGACAGCCCACCTGCCTTGACCTATAACTGCATACATACACAGATCATTAAAGTAGCTGTATATATAGTTGCTAAAAATAGAGGAGCAGATTTAATAAGTTTTGGTTTATTTCAAATAGTTACTTGTTTATCTTCCATCAGAAGTGAGAAACTTTATGCGGTTTATCCAACACTGCCATCTTCTGGCTCCTCGTCCTTCGACAATTAAATAGGTCACGATTGTGTTAGCAAGTGTCCTGTTGTAAAATGATTAATGAACTATTTAAAAAAAAAAAAAAGAAAAAACACTCACAGTCCACACTGTAAATGTAGGCAATTATATCACCAAAAGATTTTAACTTAACCCACAGAAGTTAGCATGACGGTCAAAGATTAACCCTTCCAGTCTGGCAGGGAGATGGGGGCTTGCAGCCTGGACCCTGACCCAGTGGACACCCTGGATGGGATACCAGCGCATTCACACTCTACAGGGAAATCAGACACACCAGCTAGGCTAACTATATGCCTAGAATTAATTGTATCTGTCTATAGGAGTCTATCAGAAAAAAGTAAACATATTGATGAAATGATCATACCACAACACTAAATCGATCCTTTAAGGTCTACTTATGAAGGTAAAACAGTAGCAAAACTCGGGAGCTTGCTAATTTGAATGTGAGAACTTATAAAATTAATATTTGTATTTGTAAGTTGAAATTTATACTCACAGCTCTGATGTGAAAAGCTGCATCTATCGATTTGCACACACAGACAATACTCAGAACACCTGTGTTTTGAATTCGAAGTTGCAGATTATTAGTTACAAATGTGTAAAGTGTCATTCACATAAACAAAATGACAGGCACAATTGTGTACTACACATTTATCTTTGCGCTTTACTTCAGTTTCGTTGTACAACCACAAGTCGGCACTCGCAACCTCCCAGATCTGGCAGTACAACCTCAAATCCTAGCGCTTTGACTTTTGCTACTCTTTTTGCGATATTCCTGTAGCAAAACTCACTCACGCACTTGTAAATGCAAACTTCTGTGGCTGGGGCGGGAATGAAGTCATTTTATTGGTCGATGCCTCACCAATGAACAACGCCAGCCACATTTGTATGCATATGTATCAGCTATTTTTTTTTTTTTTTTTTAAACGCTTGGAAAATATTTTTATGAAATACCATTAGTTTTACCGATTTTTATATATCAGTAAAAGCGTAAAATATCTGAGACGTTGCGAGTGCCGACTTGTGGTCGTACAGCGAAACTGAAGTAAAGCGCAAAGATGAATGTGCAGTAACCCTGCATACATCTATTATAAAACACACAAAGTACTAGCTTTTTATGCATCTAGGGAGAGTTTGCTGAAAACAGATGCTTTACTTAATTTTAGTACCAAGTAATTCTTTGGACAAAAGGGTAAAGTGTTGTGTCAGTGGATTGTGTTTTGACATTTACAGATTTGCGTATGTAAACTGTCATGAGCATAAATATCACCTACCAAAGTAACTCAGAATTAAATATTTGATATTTGGAAATATACAACATAACATAATATGATGGTAAATATTAAAAATGACAAAACAAGTGCCATGTTCCAATGTTTCAATGTTTTGAGAACATGCAGTGACAGGTGTGTGATTTACTGCTTACCGAATACTCAGTATATCTAACATTACAAAAAAATAAATAATAAAAATTCAACTATAATTTAAAAAGCTACTTTTTAACTGGGCCTCAAAAACAGAACCACCGGTTTCTAAAAATCTGAAGTTTAGTGTTTGACCACAGCCACCAAAGTACTTTTGTACTTGATCACCTTATGAACTTTCCGATGCATCTTTCCATTTGTGGCGGAGCTGATTACAGCCACACTGCTGAAAACTGCCAGGTGTCACATGGTCAGGAAGCAATCCAACCCAAATTATGAATATCAAACTACTATTCTGAATCCTAAAGCAGGACTTGAGACACAGGTTATACCCTATAATGAGGCCGTGCCCCACCGCCCCCCCCGAACTCTCACTGGCATTTCACTGGAGGGCAAAAACTTGGCAGATACTCACAATTAAAAGAATTAAATCCAGAAAACAGGGAAAATGACAACTGAAAATGGTAACAATTGGCAACCCATATTACAATCATGTCACATCAAGAAGATTAATATGCATTTAATTTATAAGGGGGGGCTTTTAATATTCGATTGTGGGTTAAATTTCATAAATTATGTTTAACACCTCTGAACACTGTGATTGTGAAGGTTCATAAATATCAATAAAAATTATTACCATCAAATTAAGGTACTTACATCAGTGTTTTTTTATTTCAAACAAAGTAGTATGATACTGAAAAGGGGAAAATGGATTACCATTAATTCTCAGGACTGTTGCAATAAAAACAAGGACCTAAGACACAACACACAACATTTATATTAAAAAAAATAATAATTAAATTGACTTTAAAAAGGTATCGGGCCTTTCTTTTAAATAATATCTCATCTAAATATTTTATGTTAAACCCCAGCCAAGGTCTGGACAGCCCCATGCAGTTCTGTCACAACAATCCTCAGTGGGCTCCAACAACTTTACAGTAGCTAATAAAAACTTAAAATGTGACGGGGAACTTCAATTAAATTCTGAAAAACATACAGGAACCCCCAAGAAATGCAAAACACCAGAGCAGTCTGGTTCATATTCTTTCCTTCTAAGGCACGATACATCTTTAACTTTTTAAAAACCAGCTATTGCTGAAAATATAAAATGTATTATACAGCAATGGAGCAGTCTAGAGGTTGTATGTTTCAAATGCATAAAACCTGGCAAGGCAAATTCTAAAGCATTATGCGTAATATATCATTTATAAAACTAACCACAAAAGGAACCACTGATAAAATTCGGATGACTTTACAGAAGTTCTTTATCCTTCTTATAAAAAAAAAAAAAAATGCAGCCAGCCTACCATTGACACAAAGTCAATTCCTAACAGTGTCCACCTGGGTAACAGAGCCTGACTGCAAAAACCATTCATTATTAACAAATGAATTCTACTTTTGTTCCTGAGGACAGCCTACTATAAAGTGTCATTGGACTCGATTTGTTTTTACAAGTATGTCTAAGAGTATCAGTGCGAGTCTTAGGTTGAAAGGGATGTGTAAGAAAAGACTGTACAGGTCCTGCGCCCAGAAATACGTAGAAGAAAACTTGTGCAAACGGGTCAGTATTGTGTCAGTATGACTGGACCTGTTTCTCTCCAGTCACGTCAAGGTTCAGTAATTGCAGATACTAGGAAGACACTGCAAAAAGAAAAAGGCAGAGATAAATACAGGGAACACGCAGGATGAATCATTAAAAAAAACACACACCACAGGACCAGAGAGTCTGTGTGAGACCGGGATGTTCACACACTGTTACAAGGAGTTTTTTTTTTTTTTTTTTTACATAAATATATTTTAGTTTGAAAAAACTAATTCCTTTTGCCAGAATGCAAACAATATTTAATAAAATAAAAAAAAAAATCAAATGAGAAATCCATAAATCTTTCAACGTAAAGGCAAATTAAAAAAAAAAAAAAAAAAAAAAACATAATGCAATAATTGTGACGCACAATAAATGCATGTGTGATGCTTCTTCAGGTCAACGTGGGGGAAGGGGGGCACTCACGTCTCAAGGGTAAAGAGCCAGCACTAATATTATCCCCACTACAACCAGCAGAATAAGAAGGCACAGAGCAATCCAAATCTTCTTCTGCAAAAAAAAAAAAAACACAAAAAGCACAGGTCAGTCGAAGGCGAGTGGGCCGCGCTGTCGTTTCCTCAGGGGCAGCGATTTCCTTGGAGTTCGCATGACCTTCACCCATAACCACGCACCTTGCGGGCTTTCCGCTGGTTGGTGACCGCTTGCGCCGTATCCGCTACGGCTTTCTCCACGTAGTTGGTAGACTGCAAAATGTTGGCCTCGATGCGGTCTACCATCTCGCCCTATACATGGCAGACACACACCATCTCAGTTCAGGTTTTTCTTACAAACAGATTGAAAATTTGTCCTCCTGTCAGAATCCTGCAGTACTTTCTCTCTCTCTCTCTCTCTCACCTGGGCTTCAACCTCCAGCGCCAGGTACTGGAACATGTCATGCAGGTCCCGTATGCTCCTCTCCAGTTTAAGGATTTCATCGTGCCGAGTCTCAATCTCGTTTAAGGCCTGTTTGGTGGCTTTGGCATCATTCAGAAGCTGAAGGAACCAGACGCATCACAGACACATCACATCACCCATTTGTAGGGGCCTGCGGCAGATTTTGGATTTTAGACGCATTAGAACTATCTCAACAAGTAAAAGAAGCCTTTTTTTATTACCTCCCCGACTGCCTGTCACAGAATATCTCTACCATAAAAGAAAGCATCTTGCTGCCATGATGAACTTCTTGGTGGAGGGATATCATTTATTGGAATTGAAAAAAAGAATTCTATGTATGGGGGTTAACAGACAAATTCTGCAGACATTGGCAGTCCTTAAATCACTTGTGTCAATAATCACACACATATACATATATATACACACACACACACACACACACACACACACACACACACAGTTGTGGTCAAAAGTTTACATACACTTGTAAAGAACATATCATGGCTCTCGAGTTATTTCTACAACTCTGAGTTTTCTCTGATAGAGTGATTCGGAACAGATACTTCTTTGTCACAAAAACATTCATGAAGTTTGGTTCTTTTATGACTTTATTATGAGTTTGCAGAAAAAAGTGATCACATCTGCTGGGTCAAAAATATACATACAGCAGTGCTAATATTTGGTTACATGTCCCTTAGC
>JAODKE010000044.1:17285636-17296108 GCA_026779605.1 Mormyrus hasselquistii
CTTGTTCAGTTTAGCTTGTCATGTGTATTTAGTCTGTGTCTCAGTCTGTATTCCCCAGATCAGTCATTGTAATGTCTCATACTCGTTTCCCTAAGTGCCAAATAAACCCGTCTGTCCTGCTTTCCTGCTCGCCTGCTCCGAATCGTGACAGCTGCAGTCTGTATCATCTTAGTTTTAGTTGGGGGGCCCCAAACTAAGATGTTGCACTGGGCCCCAAGATCTTCCGGAACAGCACTAATTAATACACTGTCACATTAATACAAACACTGTCTGATTGTTTCAATACGTTATAGCTCATAGTAAAAAAAAAAGAAGCTTATTTCAAAAGAATGTTATTATCGTTAAAGTCATACAGAATCTGATTTCAACCCATCTCCGTCCCCCCTTTGACGCAATCAGTAAATTTCTTTTGTTTCGTAATGCCCTTATTTTTTACTCTCAATAGCAGAAGTCCTCATCAGATGAAAAGGTCCGTTGATGGCTCAAATGCAAATGTTTGCCATCCCACATGTGCGTTAATGTTTTTTTTAAGACACAAAATCTCTTTCCAGCTCACTGGGAAAGCTCAGATATCCCAGCAACACGTCATATGTCTCTGGAATGCAAAGAAGGCATTCAAAAGTCCGAAAGGCAGTAGCGTTAAATGATCTAATGTCCTTCTGAATGCTGTCTTATGTCCTTTTCAGCTACACTTTGACCTGCCAATAACCAGATGGCAAGTATAAGCCTCAGCTGTCTGATCTGCCCTTGGAAAATGGAAAAGCATCTTGAATGTGGCCCGCATTCAGCTCGCTGCATTCGAAACATCCAAGGTCGTCCATCTTCCCAGCGGCCAACAAGAATAGACAGAACAGCATGACCTCTCGCAAGGCTCAAATAACCCATCCTTCTCAGTTTCACTAAACTTACTTATGTCTTAATATTGTGCTAAAAGTTAGAAATAAACACAGATAAAGTTATGAGTTTGAACAAACTTCCCTCCATTAGTACTGTATTATGCAAACATCCACAATTTTTCCAGACCGTTTGACGCTATTAGCCCTCTGTGGGTGACACTGCCACAAAGGAAATCCTCTAATTCGGCCAGTATAATCCCAATTTGTCAAAAGAGCTATCCCACAGTAGTTAAGACCTCAGGGGGGTGAGCTATTTACAATAGGCAAATTAGCTGCTCCATGTACTGGTGAATTGTTTTCTGCTTTGTACTCCACAGAGTGTGTTTTTTTTAAAAGAAGAGGGACAAGACATTAACCCAAGTATGATTGTCAACCCGTTATTTATTTCTTTTTGGTTAAGCAGTATCAGTATATATTAGATTTGACACAGGTTTGAAAAACACTAATAATTAGGATCTTCTTCAGATATCATGCTGTTCCAGTGATATAAACTAAGTGCAAACTCTAATTTGTTCATTTCCCCAAAGGTTCCCCCAAAGAATTTTCTCAGTAAAATACTAAATACTAGTGAAAAGGTTTTTGATACTGCTGCTGATTAACAATTATGCCACTATAGTGAGGTAAGTCAAGCAGCTTAATGATCCTGAGAACTGGTTCTCTAGATTGCAAGTTTTACTCTCCATTGTGCATGTGTATATATCTATTTATATTTGTGTATATCTCAAAACAGAACAAAATGGGATATATAAAAGGAAGCATTCCAATGTACTTGTGAGAATGGCAAATAAAACACAGAACCCAATTTTACAGGGGTCACCAATATGTCACAGATGAAATAAATAAACAATCTTGTCACCTGATTTAATTTAATATAAGGAAAATATCTGAGAACATTATTACAAGAAAAAGTTACTTTCTGATATTTGGTCTGCTTAATAATTTAGAGTCTCTCATCTCGTAATGAAGGTTCTTGAAGGTTCCTTTTCCTGGAAGCCTCCACCTGAATGAAATGACTTATAAACACGCCCCTGACAGCTAAGTAGTGTGACTTTTTATACTCAGTCACGGTTACTGGATGGTCAGCAGACCTGCCAAGTCGGTGATGGCCACTCCTACCCACGTCAGCTTTAAATGCATGGGAGGGTCTCTGTCTACACTCTGCGCAGCTTTATGGCTGGTCTTGCCACATAGACTCTGCATCTGGAAGGTGGTTGGAGACTCACACAGAGAGACGACATCACCGTGGAGTTCAGCATGCTGTCATTCAACATTCGAGATGCTCCAAATGTAAAAGACGGGGAGAAACTTTATAGGTACAATGGGATCCTATACCCTGCCATTATAAGTCCAGCAGAGAACCTGAAAGCTCTGGAGAGTTTTCAAGCAAGGCCAGATGATGTCATGTTAGTAGCCTATCCAAAATGTGGTGAGTGCAACTGTGTAACCTTGTGTTTATCGATAGATCAGTTCAACTAAAGTGATAATGAAATTTACAATAGCGCTTTTATCAAGCATATAAGTAAAAAAATCCAGTGATTTAAATGACATATCATTAAGGAAGAATATACATTAAAGAAGTAATTTAGCTTGACAGTATTTACGGGTCTCCCAATTCAGAATGAAGTTTAGGCAAGTCGGTGTCTCTTTCCAATAAGGAATAAAGAGAAACACAGAGAGCAGTACCTTAAAAGGAAGATGAAATTAGCCTTGTTCATTATGACCCTGCTGTGTTATGCTACTTACTGTATGAAATTACAGATCATATCCATTATTTTAGGTATTAATGGAATTCCATATGTTTAGCTAGTTATACTAAAATATTATTTTATGTGTCATAAGTTTTAAACAGCTAACGACTTTCTTTCATTATGCTCGATAAAAGACTCTTCCAAATGAATAAATAATGAGTAAATAAGTATTATACTGATTGGACTACAAAGTGCATGTTTGTAAGTTATCTACTAAATATTTGAACAGGGTTCAATATTATCCTCTAATAAAAATATATTTTCTTGAAGATGATCTAAAACATGAGTTGTGGCTAACTAGTGACTGCCACAAAGTTTGGCTATTTGTACCTCAGATATATCTGTCATTTACGCATTTTAACATTAGTCAAATTAACTGGAATATGTATATCGTAAGAAATATGGAGCTTCTTATATCTTAGTCTTAAATCTTGTAGAATATTTTACTTCTTATTTAAAATTAATGACAGCTTGTTTACATGTGATGGACGTTCATGAAGGGACATGCATTTTTGCCGTTTGAAGAGACAGAAAAACCGATATTAACCATGGATAGGAATCATTGTCTTTTGGAACGAATTAGGCTTAGCGCAGTCATCACAGAGCCCTCATAACTTTAGAGACCAGAAAACGTCGTCGTGATTTATGGATGTGTTTTTTCTTTTTCGTTATTTAAGGATTCAACTGGATGGCGGCTGTGCTGCAGAAAATCATGGCTGCTGGAGCTGTAGTGACGAAAGAGGCGTCACAGATGCCTCCACTGATTGAATTCTGCCGCCCAGAAGTCCAAAAGGTTTGCAGTTTGTGCTTGTGAGAGCGAAAAAATGCATTGCTTTGTGAGTTAAATACAATGTTTTGCAGACTTTTGGAAAGCATTTTCCTGACTTACATATGATTTTTGCACATTTTTCCCAAGTATTTTAATATAAAAACCGTGTGATTATGATCTCTCTTCTGAAATAGAGATACAGCTTTAAGCTTTTAACTCTGTCAGCTTTGCGCAGAACTGTTTGAGTTTTCAACCCCAAGTTTCCAAATGCATGATTCAAACTGAGAGCTTGACTGGAACATCCACACTTTTATTCTTAAGTCAGTCAGATGTCTCCTGGCATCCTTGTCCTACTTAAATATCAAAGATCCATAACGACAGGACTTAGTGTGGATGTCGCTCCACTGGTTTCCCTTCAAGAAGGACAACCGGTCCCTCTTCATACTCGAGTGTTCATGACACAAAGTGCCCCTTATTGTGGCCACAGACTGCTGTCAGCTTCACAGATGAAACTAATGAGGGAGGGTAGTGAACCCCAACAATAAAAATAAATTTTGCTGGTATGCGGGAAGCATATAGTTTAATTTTTTTTTTTTAGTTCTGTAAAGAATTAACACATAAAATTAAAACATGTGTAAGGGTCCGAAAACCTGAAACTGAAATAGCACTGATATTTTTGTAAACTGTAGTTAACTTTCATACCAAATAAAATGTTACATATGCCAAGACTGCAACCTCAATACACCTTAAAATGGCAAAAACCATAGTTAGTATAATAATGCTGCCAGGTGTGCGTCTTGTTTCTTTTCAGATAATGGATGCAGCTCCTTCCCCAAGGATCCTAGGAACACACCTCCACCCCAACAACATCCCTGCCTCTTTCACAGCAGAGAGAGCCAAGGTCAGAAGCAGTGTGAGCATTGCAGTGTGAGCATTGCAGTGTGAGAATTACAGTGTGAGCATTGCAGTGTGAGCATTATACACATCATGTGTATGTAGTTTAATCCTGAATGCATTTCATTAATGGCCGATGGATAAAAATATCTTTTAATTAGCTGCACTATTTGAATATTTCACAGAAGCGCATTGCATACACAAAAGAAAAAAAAATAGATTAATAGTTATAGGTGTCACGATCCGCTCCGTCTGATCCTCCCGTGTGCCACGCCCACCTCATTACCTTGTGTTCCTGCCCGATTGTGCTCACCTGTGTCTTGTTAACCCCAGCTTGTTAGTCCACAGTTGTTAGCCAAGCACTAAACTAGGCTGCAGGTTTAGACAGTGGGCAATAATGCTGCTATTGCAATTAATCTGCTTTTATTTCCTTCACAATATAAGACTATGAGAAATATTAATGCTATTATGTAATCTGCATTGACATAAGTATGTCAGCACTGCTTAGGCACATATATGTCAACATTAATATTTCAAAACGCAGATTTTGGATGGATAAGTAAACAAACAAACAAAAAAGGATAAAGAAATAAATAACCAGATTTATTTATATTTTTATTGACTAGCTAGCTAATTTATTCAAAAGGGAGCAGCTGTGCTCGCCCCCACACCAGGTTGTGGGTTGCCAGGTTGGGGTGGCAGATGAGTCGATATCATATGTTGTGTGTGGATTCTACGATCAGATTGTGTTTCATACCTGATATGGCAATTCAGGTAATGTCAGACAAACATACAAACTTATGGATCCATGTATGTACGATTATTCATAGGAAAGTTTGAGGGCCAAGCAAATTACAGGAGTTTCCCAGGAGAAACACAAACATGGTATGATGCTGGGAGATGACCTTAGAATACAGGAGAAACCTGTACAAGAAACATAATTATGTTTAGGAGAAACATAATTAGGAGAAACATAATTATGACTCGTAATTACGAGATAGTAAGTAAGTCATAATTACAAGATAAGTCGTATAAATTTTTCTTCCTTTTGTGAATGCAATGCACTTCCATAGTGTTTACATGACGTAAGAACCAAAAACATTCAGTTCTGTGAACACATAACCTGCCTGGGATCATCCCGAAATGAATGTATGGACATATGGTATAGGTTCAACACCCATACGGAGGCAGTGTTGGATCAAAGCTGAAGATCTTATGAATGTCAGAGGCTCCTGTAGTGGAAAGGTTTCCAGGGTAGATGAAATTCATACAGAGATGTTGACATGGTTCACATGCTCTCCAGTGTTGCGAGGAAGGTGGATAAAGTACTTCTGAACTGGGAAACATTGAAATAGAGGGGGACAGAAAGTGTGATCCTACTGTGGGGGGGGGGGGGTCACACTTCTCGGCCTCCCTGGAAAAGCCCATCCCAGGGTGATGGGAAGGGGACTCCCAAGTATTTGTAAATCATGGTAAAACCAAGGGTTCATGAGGCATAATGCAGTTTAAATGAACCAAATGTTCCAGTGTAAGACTTATGAGGGTTGGTGGGAATAACACAGTCTACATGTACTTTGTGAACTCGGAAAAGGCAAACGACCGCGTGTCTCAGGGCGCTGTTAGGTGCTGCATGTGGCACCAGGGCTGCAACTGTGTTCTTTTAGTACGAACTCGGTAAGAGTTGTGTCTGCATGCATGACATAGAGTAAAGAGTGACTGTTTGCCTCTGGCAAGGGTATGTCTTGTCTCCAATGGGTGAAAGACTATCTGGTAGATGGGGATTGAAGTGATACCCCGGATATTTTCAGATAATGTTGTTCTTTTGTCCTTATCCAACTGGGACCTCCTGCATTCAATTTGAACGATTTGGTGCTGAAGGGGAAGCAAGGATGAGGATCAGCACTACCAAATCCGAGACCATGGTACTCTCTCAAGAATAGAGTGGTGAGCTCCTTTCAAACGAGGGCAGAGAGTCCTGCCCTTAGTGAGGGAGATAAAGTACCTTGGGCTCTTGGTCATGACTGATGGTAGGATGGAACGTGAGCTTGACACGTGAACCAGTTTGATGTACAAGGCAGGACTGGCCATCTGGGCATTTTTCTGGTGAGCTGATGAGTATGTGGCCAGCAAATTAAACACATTTATCATGTGGGAGCCCCCAGTCAACAGAATGTATTTCTTGGCAAAAGATATTTAAAATTTGCAGTGGCACCTTTGGCGACGCCAAAGAGTAGGGCTGAAATTTAAAATGAATCCCTGGATTGATGGTTGCAGGCGCTGAACAAGTCTGATGTGGGGAAGGTGGCGGTTCAGTCATCGGATGAAGCTTATGGTCTATTGGTCGATCTATGTCACAGTGAAAAACAATGCGAAACTATCAAAAGAACAATGTTGCAAGTATATGAGGTCCATGAGGTTGCGTGACTCTTTGCATGAGGATTCTGGAGATCCAGGTGGAAACACCTACTAGCTCAACCTACTACTTTTCTGCATAAATCATTAGCGAACATTAAAAAGGGAATAATTAGTGACACATGGTTTCAGAGAAAATTCGCTCTCGGACTGTCTTTCCTTAAAAATATAAATTGCTTTTTCTATAACATCTGTCTGGATGTGTTTATGAAATGCCATCCGTATATTACCGAAGATATGCATATTTTGATAAATCAGGGAGAAATCTGTGATGCGCTTGCGGTCAGTTGTTAAGACGGGAGGTTAAGGATTTCATCACTCTGCCTCATTGCTCAGATGCTGGTTGTGTTCCGGAACCCCAAAGACACGGCTGTGTCCTACTACCACTTCACCTGCAGAAACCCAGTGCTGCCCCAAGCCAAATCCTGGGCCGACTTTTACTCAGAGTTCATGGCAGGGGAAGGTAGGGAAAGCAGAGCGCAGAAAAAAACAGTGCATTGTTTTGGTAGTTGCTTTGTCACCATAAACTAAGAGATAATAAAGAAAAATAAGAACGATATCAAAATGTCACAGGTTTGTGAAATTCAGTTACTTAATTAATTTGTTTGTTTGTATGTTTGTACAGTGGCCTGGGGCTCATATTTTGACCATGCTCTGGCCTGGGAGAAACGTATGGATGATCCTAATGTGATGATTGTAACCTTTGAAGGCATGAAAAAGGTAAAGGACAGAGGTGCTCATTTTATGCACTAAATTGCTATAATTAAACGGCGTGTTATGTTTAAACAAACGCACTTCCATTTTCCTTACAAAATACATCGCTTGGTATGGCTTTAATATCTGAATGCTCTCTTATGTGAAACCATTACATTAAAAATATTATTTAATATAAAATATCAGTGTTAAGTTTGCTTTTAATAAAACAAATCATATGTTAAATATACCTGTGACCCCATACTGGATAAGTACTTTGGACGTGGATGAAAATATCAAATGTGAAAGGCTGACTAATTCTTCATATTATTGTTATAAGTTGTCATGCCTATGACTGTATTCCTTTCAGAATCTTCAGGAACACATCAAAGACGTGTCAAAGTTTCTTAACGTGAGTCTGGCTGAGGGTGAGATCACTGTGATTGCTAAGGAGAGCACCTTCAGTGCCATGAAGGAGCGCTCTGAAGAGTCACATGGGCAGATGGGTGATGTCTTCTTCAGAAGAGGTGTGTATATATCCTACAGTAGAGCCTTCCACATCACGGCGGTTAGGGACACACTGCGATCTGGAGAAACTGTAAAATCCTTTGGTCTTCTTGGTGAGCGGAGTGGAGCAAAATCAAAGTGAAAAGATACAAGAAAAGCAAGATACAATGATCACTTTGAGACCATGTAAGAGGCAGCCATAGACATGCTTGACGTCCTCCAAACCAGCACTGTAAATACAGCTATGAAAAAAACTAAGACCACAGCAACGTTTTTAGTTTCATTACTTTCTCAGTTTATGGTTATGCGTTTGTGTAAATGTACATTTTTATGCAAACTCCATCTTCCATAGGAGTCTGTTATTAACTGTCCTAGCAGAACACTACAAACCACTTAATGTTTCCCATTCCCCTTGAAGGTCACTTGAGGTCATCCTGTGATATATGAGGCACTGCCGGATAAGTTGACGGTCACCTCTGGCTTCAGAAAGTTACTTCTACCCTCTACCTGGGTTTTCATCCAGCAGAACCAGGATTAAACCAGCATTTTAAAATACATGTTAAAAAATGTAGAGTGGTCTCTTAAGTTTTCCAGAGATGTATATTTTTTGCATATATTTTTTATATTTTTAGGAGTTACTGAACTTTCTGTGTGACACCTGCTGGTCTTCAGCTTTGTCAAAACTCCTGAAACCTCCCAAAAATTCCATTTCATTTCTTATGCCAAATATATATCGATATGTATATTGAAATTGTGATGGGAAAAGTCACGAAGGAGAAGGGTCAACTGTATAGTTTTTGGTTTTAGTGGGAGACACAGTAGAAATTAGTTTTGGTGTTCCATGTTATGGAATCTGACTGGTCAGTAAGCACTTCAAACCTTAATACATTTTCATTTCATATGTATTTTGCATATTTCGCATTGTAATCGTTGTAACTACATGGCAAAGATTTGGACTGTGCTTTGGATTTTTGTATCCATAGCACTTTGGATTACTGTTGACCTGTACCTGTCATTGTTGACCTGTACCTGTCACTGTTGACCTGTACCTGTCCCTCTACGGTGCGTCTTGTATTATGTACAAGGTGTTCTGGATCTCTGCTCATTACACCACAATCAGCATGCAGTGCCGGCATAACAAGAACAGTTAATCCCCTTTATAATCTGTATTTACTGTCTTGTCTTGGTTAGTTTATCTGCTGATTAATGGCCCTGTTGCTGAATTAATGTCCATTCTACTCTCATGAAGAAGTGAGAATGTTAGGGCAGGGAGAGTAACATTTTAATAATGATAAAGATTACAAGTGTAACTTTCTGCTCTGTCTTGCTTTTTTATAACATAGAAACAGATAAACACTTTTAAAACTAAGTTAAATTATTTAAAATGAAAACTATTAAGCACTATTTAAGTAACATTAATAAGCCTGGGGTGTCCGTTTACTTGTTTTAATATTGTGGGGGTCATGTTTCCTCTTTTAATGAAATCTCCTTTTCCAGGTAAACTTCCAAAATACAAAGTGTGCATCCTTAGCCAGTGGGTGCTGATGTCAAGCATATCTCATGCTGTCTTTGTGCCTCCAACCAGGTGAGGTGGGAGACTGGAAAAACCACTTCAGCGAGGCCCAGAGTCAGGAGATGGATACTGTGTTCGAGAAGCATCTGTCTGGAACAAGGCTAGCAGCTAAGCTACAGTATCATCTTTATTGTTAGTGTAAACTAAAAACACAAAGCACGGATCGGGATTAACTATTAAATGAGTAGAAAAGGAAGCTGATAAGAGGACAGAATTAGATAAAGTTCAATTTAAAAGTGCTACGTGTGCTTCAAACTCTGTCCACAGTGCAGAGGCCAAAATGGTATGCAAAATATAGTAAAGCATTAATAGTGACGTCACAATGGTGACCACTTGTATTATCCATTTGGTAACCAGGTGTTGGCATTGACCTGACAGCACCTAATAATGATAATTTGAATCAGCCCAAGTACTGTATGTTCATACACAGGGAATTTGCCTCCGGTTGTCAATGGCTCTCATACACGCAGTAGGTTATTAACTGTGGATTTTTAAACAACAAATGTTCATTTTTATTTATACTAGATTACCTTATACATGGAAATAATAAACTGGCCAGATGCTCCAGTTTAATATTGTTCTTGCATTTCTCTTTAGGGTCCCTAATGTGATGTGTTTTTTTATTATGAATTTTTTGTCTCACATAATCTGTGAGAATTTTTCAAGAAAGTTAAAAAGTATTTTACAGTGGACCATTCAGCTGTGACATGATGTCATTTCATAATTTCACCTGGCAACTCTGAGGTGTCACGCCAACCACACACTTCTCAGTGATTCTTCTGTTTTATCTTCATGACAATGGTGTATTGCCCCCCCCCCATCACCACCCCCATCTAATCCCTACTCCTCCCAAACCCCCCCTACCTCCCCCCCCCCACCCCCCACCCCCCCCCCCCCCCCCCCCCCCGCCCCCACCCTCTCTCCCCCCCCATCCCCCATTACCCAACCCCCTCTTTTTTCATTCTCTTCTTTCCATACAT
>JAODKE010000044.1:17307490-17322719 GCA_026779605.1 Mormyrus hasselquistii
ACCCGGCAAACCCACGGGCACGGCAAATTTTAAAACGAAAACCGAGGCCCCTCACCCCCCCCCCCCCCCCCCCGTTCCCCCCTGCATCCTGCCTCAGCCCCCCCCCCCCCCGGCATCCCTAGCCCCCCCTGCACCCCCCAGCATCCTTGCGGCCATGCTTTGTGGCATAGGCCGCAGCCTAACCACAGGAACTAAATGAATGGTTATGTTTAGATGATAGTACTTCTTTAAAATCTGCTATATCTGTTACGACATTGTACAACTTAATGTAAAAGCAATGCAAATTTCACTAGAAAAGTACTTGGAAAATGGAGGGATGGTTTCACTATGACTACTGAAACTGTCATTTTTTGTTTATACAGTCAACCCTTCTGCATCACAACATTCTCTGCAGATTCAATATATCATGGGTCAGTTTAAGAGATTAAATGGGATTTTTTTGGGGGGAATTTTGCAAAAGCTGCAGATGACATAGGGGTTGCCAACTTTGGTCAGCTTGCTGGAGTGACATTTTCAATTTGAGACAAGTCTGCACACATATACACACAGCATTTGCATGTATATAATGGTTTTATTACCTTGCAAATAGTCTGTAGTATCTGCAAGCTACCCCAATGCTTTTGATGTAGCTTATTCCACACTTATAATGGGATAATATAGTTTTGCCTTAATTTTTCTTGTCTGAGAGTCTGAAAGCACGAGTATCACAGCAGATGCGTGAAAGTTGGCAACCGTGCACACGAAAAGTTGAATAACTCATAAATGCATAAATTTATATGGTTTGAAGGACAGCGAGCATGTCTACGACAGCCTGTCATGTGATATCTCGCAGTGACCTCGCAGTGACCTCGCAGTGATCTTTGTATCTGGTGTTTCTCATATCTTTTTGCTTCTCTCCGCTCTCCATGAGGGCAACCAAAAAATTTTACACAGTGTTTCCAGATCGCAAGGGGCCGGTGCCCCTGACCCACTCAATGTGGAAGGGTCAGCTGTAGTTATACTACACTATGGTTATTGCAAAAACACTTTTGTTTTTTTTTTTTTACATCCAGAACCTCTGATCAGTTCTCCAATGCTGCCATATGTCACATCTCCATTTATAATTGTGAAGGGAAAAAACAAAAAGCTATATGAGCTTCTTTGACCTCCGGAACACATTTGCAACATTCGTTTCTCTGAGTTCCCCATCTGCCATGAGTGCTTGGGGAAACGGATTTCACAGATTGCATCATATCTGACTAAACTCGCGTCTCGCAGGGGCAAATGTGGTCAGGTGATGTGGCGATATAGATGGTGGTGATATAGTTCACAGTTAACTGTCTACAAGCTCTCCTCTCCCACACAAAGGCAGGACTGCTGAGTGTGATGAAATGCAAGCTTGCAACATTACCACAGAAATTCATTTTAGCTAATAGCTAAAAGTCACAACATAACCCTTAACGAGTGAAAGAGCCACACTGACTGCAATGTAACTTAATTTTGCCACAACATACAAAGGGTACAAACATATTGAAATAGAAGCGGACCTTATCCAATGCATTAGACCCGTTTAATTGTAGCATATCATGCAAACAGTTATGGTGGTGATATGGATTTTTAATTAAATTATATTAATACTTATTTGAAGGTTTAACTGATACTCTGCATCTTTATGTGATCTGACACATTCGAAAATAATGTAAGAACCGCTTACTAGGGCTGCACAATTAATACTTTTCCTCAGAGAGTGCCAAGGTTCTTGTTCCTGGTTCTTCAAGAAGGTACCAATAATACGGTACTTCAAGGTGGTTTTCCACTGGCATAGAAACTGGTACCGGTACAGAATGACTTCAGAACGCAAGGTGGGGTATTTTGTACTGAATTTGAAAATTAGCTGTAGTATATTAAATGGGTGCGTTCGACTTCATGCAGCCACTTACAGCACTGGCTTAAAGCAATGCATTCTGCTCCTGACGCAATGCATCATGGTTAGATTTTTTTGTCCGACTTCAACTAGCGCTGCAAAACGCCACCACGCATCACTACGTCACATGGTACAAAAACCTCGCGAGAGCAAGACGACTTAAGACAGATTGTGCAGCGCCTCTCAGCCGGCTGCACAAACTGGAACTGCTTCCGTGACGACACAACTTTGCCCTTACTGGCTGAAGATTTTAGTCACACGCATGACGTTTGTATCCCTTGCCGTCCCGATGCATTATCTGCTATTTCTCCTGAAAAGCATGTAAAGCAATGAGAACTGCAGGTTTTCAGTTAATTTATCTGGTAAAATAAAGTTTAAATAAATGACATAAATGCTCTAATAGTACTCGTAAGTTAGTGGTTTATTTATTGTTAGTTACTGTAATGTACTGCTTTATTTGTTTAATCATTATCTTCTGGCGGTGCTGCCATCACAGTCAGGTCTCGCACAGTACGAGGAGTAGAAGTTGTCCGACTTGCAGCAGTCACCCCTGCAGCCATCATCAGCTGCAGACAGACCTAAAGCCCAAGTCGAACACACGCACAATCTCTCTGTTACACTTTCAGTGCATGAAAGTCTGTTGGGTGGGTAGGCGTGTTCAGTCTCGTGACTCACTCTTCTTAAGTCTGTGTTTATGAAATATATGAATATAAAAAAGATATTGAAAAAAGATAGATAGATAGATAGATAGATAGATAGATAGATAGATAGATTGATTGATTGATTGATTGATTGGTTGATTGATTAATTGATTGATTCCAAGTTGTGACTGATTTCAACCAAAGTGACTGCAAGTATATCAAAATCAGCTGTTCCTGTAGGATTTTCCCCCAGTGTTTCAGGCATGTCAATGTGCAGAAATAACAATGGTGAACAAGCCACTAACAAAAGGTTTTATCGTTGGACGGTAAGCTGAGGCTTTTATTCATAAAGATATATTTCTGGTTGCTTGGTGTCACCATGTTCCGGTGGGCAGCACTCTCGCTTCTCAGCGTTCAGGATCTCATCATCCAATCAGGGTTTGGGTCCCGCCACAAGCTCTGGCTGAATCTGATCTTTGCACTGCTTTCCTCCCCGACCCAGTACTGGATAGGTTCAAAGCCAGCAGAGAAGCCACTACCTACAGTTACTGTGGTGGCATGTTCTGGGGCTATTAGTCTTCAGGAGGTGTCAGGACAGAGCAGGAAATGAATAATCTGAAATACTAAGACATTCTGAAAGAAAACATGCTGATCTTAGGGGAAAAAAAAAGTAAAAGTTAAAAATAAAAATCATCCTTCAGCACTAAAACAACGCAAAGGCACAGCAAAATCAACTAAGGAAAGCCTGAAAAAAAGGTCAGTCAATGCCCTGCAATGGGTCTCTACCATAAGCTTAGCCCTATAGAGAATCTGTGGTCTAACCTAAGGAAGAGCTTGTATAGGAGGTCCATGTTCATTGTTTCTTCTGGAAACTATAAAGCGTAGACAGACTAGGTAACGTCGTACTCATAATGCACACATGAGACTGATACAGCGCCCTCTAGCTTAAGATGGCACTTGTGTGACAAACCTAAAGATTCTCAGTAATTCGCATAAATCAGACTAATAATTATCAGTTGTGTGTAAAAGCCGCTTGGGTCTAAAGAAATATCTACAGTATTACAAGTGACACAGATCTCACTTATTTTATATAACATACTGTAGAATTCCCTCTATAATTTCTCTAATTTCCAGGTCAAGTCCCTGTGTAACTTCAGCAAGCTTTAACTCCTGAAAACATGATAGGAATTAATGACAAAATCTAGGTGCATTTTTTCCCCAAGATAAATTCCATTTCTTCTTATTCTATCACTGTTGCTGCAATGAATGTCTAAACATGTGAAAGTTTTCGGTGAACAGTCTACTTCTGCTTATCAATCAACAAAAAAAGAACTGAAATGCCTAAAAAGGAAATTAACAATTTTTTAAATAGTAATTCCATATGAAATGTAAGCGTTTCACTGAATTATAATGGCTATACCATATAAGGTAAGGCTGCTGTTGAAAAGACAGGCTGGTCACTCAGTTGGGTTATCAGCACTTCAGCTATGCATTTGCATGGGCCCCCGAGCTTTGGCTACAAACAGTCTGTACATTACAGGCCAGCAGGGGCCCCTAAGGGACTTTGGGACAGGATTTGGCTCCAGCCTTAGGTTATGTTTCCCAAAAGCTTCATGGTCGTAACCATTGATTTGCATGGTTCTCACTGTAAGTTGCTGCCATGTTGGTGACTATGCTTTATGGGAATGTTTCCCTGTATGTTTTGGTTGTCTCAGTGTTTTTAAGCGCCTTTCCTCCGGCTACTCTGGATTTCTCTCACAGTCCTAAGATACTATTCACCTTAACGTTGTGCTGTAGTAACACACTATTACATTTACGGTACCAGTGAAACGTTTGGGCACACCAAGTCACCTACAAAGGAGAGTGATAGAGTCTCGCGTCACATGACCTGACCACCTGACATAAACAAAGTAGAAATGATTTTGGAGGAGTTTGACCTGATAGTGAAAGTCAAGCAGTGAATGAGAGCTCAGCATATTTGTGGGAACTCCATCAGGACAACTAGACAAGCATCCCAGGAGGCCACCTCATGAAACTGGCGTAGAGGAGACAGTAGGGTCAGCCGGTCCCTGGAG
This sequence comes from Mormyrus hasselquistii, assembly GCA_026779605.1. Classification (NCBI taxonomy): domain Eukaryota; kingdom Metazoa; phylum Chordata; class Actinopteri; order Osteoglossiformes; family Mormyridae; genus Mormyrus; species Mormyrus hasselquistii. Next base: position 17,312,110 of record JAODKE010000044.1, read on the forward strand.
GAATTGCGGTCAAGGACCTATCACAAGGGCCCAATGGTGAGTCTATTCAAAATGCTCAAATTGTCACCAGGAGCAGGAAGTTTGAACACATAACCCCTGTTCTTAGTTCCTTGCACTGGCATCCTGTTAGGGTTAGAGTTGACTTCAAAGTTCTCCTCCTTACATATAAGGCACTTAAAGGTCCAGCTCCTGCCCACCTGACAGAATTACTTCAAGTTTACAAGGTGCTGCTGTACCTGTCATTTTTATCTAGTTTGCTTGTCCATTTATGTGTCAATGCATGTTCTGACCATCTATGCTCTACTTGGGAGTTTTTGGTTCCTCTCCTCCTTTCTTTAATTTCTTTCCTTCCTTTCTCCTATTCCGTATTACTCTCTCGAATAATGTTGTAATGTATCGCACCACGTCCATGTAAAGCGCCTTGGAACGACTCTTGTGAAAGGCACTATATAAAAACAAATTGAATTGAATTGATTGAATTATCATGCTGGAATTAACCAATAGAAGATAGCTATATAGGGGTTCACATGGCCGAACAACAATGCTCAGATAAGCTCTGGCACTTAAATGATATTTGATTGATATTGGGTTATATAATTACATTTCCCACACCGTTACACCACCACCAGCAGCCTGAACTGCTGACACAAGGCAGGTTGAGTTCATGGTTTCATGTTGTACATGCCAAATTCTGAGCCTACCATCTGCGTGTCCCATCAGAAATTGAGATTCATCAAACCAGGCAACATTTGCCAATCTTAAACTATGCAGTTCTGCTGAACCTCAGTTTCCTCTTAGTTGATCAGAGGGGAATCCAATGCGGTTTTCTTCTGTTGTAGCTCATCCGCCTTAAGGTTCGACATGCTGGACATTCAGAGATGTTATTCTGCTCAACCCTATATTGTGGATATTTCAGTTACTGCAGCCTTTCTGTCTGGTCAATCCAGTCTGGTCATTCTCCTCAAGAAAGCCGTTGCACCCACAGTACTGTCACTTGCTTCTGTTGTTTGAGCATCGTGTGGAAATTCCACAGACTATTGGGCATGAAAATCCTAGGAGATGAGCAGGTTCCATGCCACTCTTGAAGACACTTGTCAGGGTCAGCACCCATCTGCCCCAAGTTTTCATGTCTCCTCCCCTTTTGGCCAGCAGGCGTTGCTGGTCATAAAAGACAGTGGGGTTTCATTAGCTGTCTGCAGACACACTTATGTCAGTCATGTGTTCAAGTCCAGCCACCTTCTGTTTTTGTATTTGGTAGATTTTGTTCGCTGGTGTTTGGTTTCTATTAGTTTTTCTAGTTCCTGAGTTTTGTGGTTTGCATTCTATTTTTTTTTTTTTTTTTCGCTTTGTGCCTTTGGTTTTGTTTTACTCGCCTTTGTTACTTCCCTGGCGTTTGGGTTCTGTTTCCTAGCTTCTGTGTTCCTTGATTTCGCTTTGTGCCTTTGGTTTTGTTTTACTCGCCTTTGTTACTTCCCTGGCGTTTGGGTTCTGTTTCCTAGCTTCTGTGTTCCTTGATTTCATTATTATTAGTTTCACCTGTTGCCCGTTTTCTTGTGCCGGTCCTTCTTGATTTTTCTCACCTATCCTGTGTTTTCTTGTTGATCGTCTGTTTCTCCCTGTAGGCCTTTTTGTTTCTGTTGCTTTACTTCGTTCCCCTGTTTCGTTTTGACCCATCATGGTCTTTTGTTTGTAGTGTTTCGAGTGTCTTCAATTTCTGTAATAAACCCCTGTTTTTCCCCGTCTGCACCATGCATGCGTGCATGACAAGAATCCCCACACCAGTGACAACACTTAGACCACGTTTTTTCTCCATTCTGATGTGTCATCTGACCGTTTATTGAAACTGCTCCGAAATGATCGGCTGATTCGATATGAGTATACAGTGTACAGTATATATTTGTTTGAAATATTATCATTGTATATCACATTGTACAGATTTTAGGTTGGAAGATGGGTGAATGGACAGGAGGATTATTTGAGATTACTTAAAATTGTGGGTAATCCAATAGTCTTTTAGGGTAAGAATACAAACAACTGACTCACCACTAGGTGGTACAAAAACATCACAGTATACTGCAGACTGCCAATCACTGTTAGATATCAACGCATGGTACAACGATTCCAGGGTTTTATTTGCCACACGAAAGGTATACAGTTGGGTTATAACCTGAAGTAAAAGGCAAATCGGTCAACTCCATAATGAAAACAATGAAAGCAGTAAGACAATAGCAGTAAAATATAAAAAGTAACAATATACTAAATGGGTAATAAAAAAGGAATAGAACGTTATATTAAGACCAGGGATGTGCAACACAGTTCAAATGATGCGAGGTGCATAAATAAGGAGTGAATGTAAAATCATGATTGTCAATGAAGTGTGTTCTCGCTGAGAGATTGTAGAAGCGTTTTCCAGACCATGAAGCATCTCTTAGAAAAACACAACGGAGCAGTGCGGTACTTAGCATTGTAGCCACACTCTGAATTAGGCTTCTGCGTTATTCGCTGAACCTGAAATCAATAGAAGTGCAGTGTCTGGTGTAATCCTGTAGGGGGAGCTAATGTAACATGGACGTTATTTTCATGGTGGCGGTTTCCTGCCTGTATAAGTCGTCTTGTTGGTCTCTAGTGTTGAGTATCGATTCTAGTTCGGCGGATTCCTATCGCTCTTCTCAGCCCTGCATCATGTTTTCTGGTGCTGCCCTTCTTGGGTGCCCTGTGCCAATCCAGAAGTGATTTTTAAAAAGTATTAAAAACAGGAGACATAAACAAATACATTTCAAAATTCCATTAAAAAGTTACAGAACAACTGCCGTTAAACACTGCCACCATTTAATGTGTCTTTTTGGAAGAATACAGCCAAAGTTCAATACGTGCTACAGATGGATTAGAAGGGATTAGAAGTAGTGAAATTTCAATTATTCTTGGCAGGGAGAAGGGCTGAGATTCATATCTGCGTAGCCAGAAATATGTGGCAAGAGAGAGCTGATTGGATCAATAAGAATTTGTACATAAAGCTTACTGTAAACAAAGCTGTGTTTGGAACCAACAACAGCCACAATAATAAATAAAATGCATTAATGAATCCAGTAGAATAACTAAACAAAATACTGGCATCTCATCTAGGCTTGTGGAAAACGGATGGATGGATGGAAAAAACTTTCACTAACAAGGCAAGCCTGTACACATTTTTACAGGAGAAAGCACAGCCCCAAATCTGCCCCAATGACCCTGTTTACCACGCACTTAGACGGGCTAGAGCAGTGGGGTTTCATTAGCTGCCTGTATAGGCACACTGTCAAAAAAGTATTGATCCTGGTCTTGCATTGATACAGCCGGCAAGAAGCATGCAGTGAGATGTAATAGAACCCGACCCAATGCTGACCCATTAATTATCAGGTCATATTAAATTGATGGTAACATGTGACTCCAAAACACTGGCATACAGAAGTGACTGGAGTAAAAGAGGTTCCCTAGAGGTGAAGAAAACCTTGACATGCGTCATTTGCTAAGTATAATTCAGGTTAGGCATTGATTAGCCATGATGATCCTTGGGCATGTGATGAGGTAATTGCAAATATTGATGCTCACACTACAGGGTTGTATAAATGCTGGAGTAAGTCTCACTGTTTCTCCACTATGTCTTGGCTGTTGCACTCGTTCACAGAAATACAGCTGCAGATCCCTACATCAAAACAATCTGCAACAAATATTTAATCTTCATTTGAAGAGTTTTGATCAATGGAGGAGATGTAGTCCAACAAAAACAACAAATTTCAGAAATCATCTATTCAACAAAATTCAACAGAAATGTAACCTTTCTTTGTGTGGAAGAAGTAAATAGACCCTTACATTTAGTATCTGGTACCTGCAACAGATACAGCCTCTTTCATATGACTATCAGTTTTTTACATTTACCTGGAGAAATTGTTGCCCATTCCTCCACGCAGGATTCCTTCAGCTGTGTGATATTGGGGGGGCTTTTCAAACTCCTCTTTTTGTATGGCCTTTTTTAAGTGTCCCCCCCCCCCCCCACACACACACACACACACACAACATTTCAGTTATTCCTTTTAGATTTGCATGTGTGTTTGGGGACATCATCATGTTAAGAGACCTGCTTCTGGTCCAGCTTAGACTTTATGGCAGATTTTCTACCATTCTCCCCATGCGCTCTCTGGTATGATGTTGAATTCATTGTAGGCCCTATGATGGCAAGTTTGCCAGATTCCGATGCAGCAAAGCAGCCCCAACCCAAAACCCTCCTTCTGCCAACCTTCACAATTGGTATGAGGTTCTGTTTCTCAAATTGTGAATATTTTTTCCATCAAATGCAACATCCAAAATTTTGCCTAAACCGCTCCACCTTTGGCTCAGCTGCCCCAGAGCTCACTGTTCTAGTGTCCATCAGGCTGGTGTCTTTACTGGCAAACTTCAATCTTGAGTTGATGCTCTTTTTTGAGCACAGAGGCTTCTCTCTTGTTGACCTCCCATGTAGGATAAGTAAGTGCAGCCTCTTTATCATGGTTGACATCAGCACTTCCATATCGGCTACATATGGCAAAAGTTGCCTGCAGATCCCTTGATGACACTCTTGGAGTCTTTGAGACTTTCCGATGCATCTTGCACGCTGACTTTGATGACATGGCCTGGTCTGGGCAGATAGCCAGTTGTCTGAAAACTGCTTGGAAATGTATGATTTCAAAAAGCTTGCAAATATTTTAAAATCCCTTTCCAAGCACCAAAGACATTCATTGTGAGGGCCTTGCACAGCTATGTTCATCTTTTCATGTACCTCAGTGGCTATGACCCAACAAGACCAGTTGTTTATATAAGGTGTGACTTTAAAACTTCAGACCTAATCTTTTACACCTTATTTAGTGCATCTGATTTAATTTTTTAGATTTAATAACAATAAATAATAAATAAATATAACAATAACAATAAATTTAGGGGTGTAGTAACTATTTTCGCACAAGAAATTCAAATTTTTGTTCATTTTCATTGTATAAATGATACTTAACATTTTCATTGTAACTTTTTCATTTTAATCATATTTATTTGTCGGTTTTATCGAATCAAGATATCTGCCTGTCTAAATAAGATTTTTTTTGATATCTTTCTGGATCGTTTGAAGAACACTGCATCAGTTTCTAAACCTCTCCAAAGGGACTCAAGAAATCAGGTATGATGAAGACATGTAGGAAAAAGTGAAAAGTATTACAATAGTAAATAAGCATGTCTAATGGTGGAAGGAAGCTCCTCGTGCATAATGAGGATGAGACACAGAACAGGCTTGTGCAGTGTCATTAAAAAACTGAACGCTTCCTCTTTTTCAGAGTGTGAGGGTTTGATTACTCATGCCTGCTGAAACATTGTTTCTGGCTGGAGGTGGACAATTGCAGAATGTACTGCATGCCAAATGACTTCCTAAATTGCAAGCAGGTCCGGAGAGAGCCCCACCAGAGACACCCTAATTAGTTATGATGGAGTAAATGGCCGTGGAGAAGGATGAGCTTCTCAGAGGGCAGATCAGGACAGAGTAGCTTATGTATGTGTATGTATTTATTTGTGTTTGTTATGTCATATGACAGTGGTTCCCAATCAATTCCTCAGAGACACAGAGACAATCTGTGCTTTTGCTGGAAATGTGGACTGTCTGTCAGGGAGCTCAGAGAGAGCAAGAACATTGATTGACTGTTGGTCCCTGAGGACCGGATTGGGAAACACAGTCATATGATGTGAAATGCTATCCAAAGGCTTATAATAAGGGGAATGTTTGCTTTTCAGGAATTCATTATATTGACTAAATCAGGGGTGGCCAATTTTACCCAGAAGAGGACTTTGGGTATGCAGGTGTCACTGCAACTCCCTAATTAAATGACTAATTAGACTACTAATTGACTGGAGAGATCTTGCCCCTGGGTTTGAACAGCTGACCTAAAGGTTATCCAAATAACCTACACACTGGCTCTTTGCAGGTAAGATCGGTCACCCCTGGAATAAATATATAAAAGTGCATGTCTTAAGGAGAAAAGCCCTACCGCAATAGGGTTTCCAGTTGTAAACAAAAGAAACATCCAAATTAATAACCTGTGCTGCTGTTGACCATGAAAGTCATTCGGTTAGTATAGCTTTACTCAGCTTGTGTAATCACCTGCTTTATCATTGACTAGGAGTCCTATAGATAACTACACAAAAAGTCTGAATTATCGTATATAATTCCGGACATGCCGCAAACAATATGACGGGATTCCTTCAGTTCTTCCTTGGGTATATAAGGAATTCAGTGGAATACAAAGGGCACAAGGCAGGGACAGCACTGGATGGGATGGCAGACCATCTCAGTACAGAAAATCTTTTATGGGCCATTTAGAGACATCACTTCATATGAACAGTGTGGGAAGAAACTCAACGTTGAGACATTTCAAACCATCCATGAACTGGACCGAGGTCATGAACTGGCCTTGAATCAGTTGTCCAGCTGATGCCATTCCTGTATCTCTTTATGGATGGTAATGACCGGAGACCGTACTAAATGAGAGAGAACCCATGCAAAGAAAGAAAGAAGAGGAGACATATCAGGGGAAACCCCTGAAGGGATGGTGAGGGCGCTGCTTAGAAAGCAATCTCTGCCCATTGGATCAGTTCCTCCTTTATTGAGTTTCTGTGTGTCTTGTGTGTGTCAAAGCAGACTTACTCATTATTTGTATAGTCATTTTCTGCACAGTAAACAATTTATCACCCAGCTTGTTATGAAGCACCTGACTTCCGAAATGCATGGTGTGGCAGGACAAAAAGCACCAGCCCCTTGTATCAGGACGGGGAATATCAGCCTCCTCTCCTCAATGTCCGTAGGTCTGTTGGCTTCTGATATTTTAATTAGTACCTCATTCACTCCGCAGACGTCAGATATTGTGACTTATTAGGAAGGTGAGTTCATGTCTAAGTAAAACCAGCACATCTCGCGGTGTTAAAATGCCATAGGAGTATGTTAATGTGAACGTTAAAATCAAACATGTTCAATAAAGCATAAACTTTCATATCATTCTCTTTTGAAAGGGTTTAAGAAAAGGATAAGAGAATGTATTGGCTGAATCGTAGGCTGTTCTACACTTTAGCTCTCCTAGTTTTTATTTCAGTCTCCCATTTAACGATATGTCCCGGATTTTTGTGTACATTTCATACCCCTGGTTCCGCAAACTTCACTGTGGGGATCTCCCCTCCTGTCTGCAAACTGAGTCATCTAGTATTTCTTCAGGGGTCAGAGCCCCCTAAGGATCAACTCCTAGAATGCCCAATTGGCTGAAGGCTGAAGCTTCCATACTATGGGGATTGAGATCACAGCAGCGATTTCTCGGTAGCACGTTGGCTCAGTAAATACTAATCTTCTGCATGTTCTCCTCATCCTGGTAAACCCCAAGCATGTGCCTGAGTTAAACCGCTGTCTCTAGAATGGCCCTTAGTGTGTGACTATACATGTACAAGGGTCCTGTGATAAAATGGCATCTTATCCACGTGTGAAGACAGGAGGATACGCACACTTCCGCCAGAGCACCTTCGACCACCACTCTCACATCACCACGTCCGGTCACAGGTGCAGCACCGACAAGCGCCATCGACGTCATGCCAGAGACACATGACAGGGATCCAGAGAAGTGCAAAGGCTTTCTAGTGCAATCTTAAAGAATCACCCAGAGCAATTCACCTATGATGACAACAATATCCACTTTGTCATCTCTTTAATGACTGGGAAAGCCCTGGACTGGGTCACGGCACTGTGCGACCTGCAGATCCCCACACCCACTTCAAATCCCAGTCTATTGAACAGTTTGAGAGATTGTTTGATCACGCAAGGGAAGGGAAACAATGGGGCTGTCCAAAGGTGTGAATTTCAGCAGAGAAGGAGTATGACAGCTGAATATGTACCGACCTTCAGGTCTATTGCTGCTGCAAGTAGGTGCAGCACTTTTGACGGTATATGGCAGAGGTTTAAACCAAGGAATATGCCTGACTTTGAAGAGTACATGCAAATGTTTATCATACCGGACAAGTTACTAGGGGAAATGCAGAGACATCACCCGATCCTCCCTGTACTGCCAGTGCCACCGCCTGAGTCCCCGGCTGACCATGAACGCCTGCAGCTACACCAGTGACCCTTTGGTCCATTTACTGTTACTGCTTCCACCTGTTTCTTGTTGTTCCTGCACCTCCCTCACCTGTGCCTTGCTTTCTCTGGTTTCCTCTGTGAATTTAAATACTTAACTGGTGTTGTCATTTTATGGTTTCTTTAGTTGGTCCTTATTTTTCCCAGTTTTGACCCCTCGTGGTCACTTTAATTTCCGCCTTTACCTAGTGTGTTCCGTCTGATTTGATAAACCCTTGTTTGTCTTGGAACCACAAGTGAATCGTCACTTTTTTCCTGCCTGCATCATGACAATTACTACTTGAGATTAATGTTTTACTTCGAATTACTGGATGCTTCTAATTTGATTTTTTTTTTGTAAACAAAGGCATAAATTAATGATTTTTGTTAGAAAACCAATAAATTCAGTATTACTAAATTAAGCAAGTGTCCCAAGACTTCCTGTGAATTATCAGTTAATTGATTATTGGTTTTGTGTACAGTGTAACAGTTAAGCTCCTCTGTCTCCTTCTGAAAAACAGCATTATAACCTTTTCCTATTGAGAATATGACACAGCTAAAAAGACATAACTGCACCTGTCCGAACGTCAAAGGTCACATGCACATGACACTACTGAGGTCCTGTAGGTTGTATTCCTGCTTGTTGGGTCAATTTCAATCATCTGCATCTGTAATTCTAACATTAATATTTTTAACTTGCAAGAACCTTTTTATTGCGCATTGAGATTACAAAACTGCTGGCTTTGCAGACTCAGTTTGCCTACAGTGTGTGTCGTGACGAAGCTTGCATTTGCTCTCCGTGAATTAGTTTGCTGTTTCTTCACCCCGTCAGAGACACGAAGAAAACCTGCATTTATATAGCAGACTCTGCTCTCCCTGACGTCAGCATAAGACATCAAAATCCCTCCTCTACTAAACCACTCTCGGTTTACAAAAGCAAAGAAATGTTTCTCAAAGGCATTATCCAAAAGGTGATTTTTATACATAAAACTAGAAAATAATTTACATTAAAACAAGCTTCCTGCGTTTTATGAAACTTGAGTAGCAATGTTGGATATTTAAACAATTTAATTAACTACTGAGCGTTCTGTAATCTGATTGGTTGTAATGACGTGTAGACAGGCTTCTCTGTTATGACTGTGTTGTGCTGTGAGCCCATAATGATGCACTGAGTACATTACTGAATACAACATCCGTACCAGACTTTAAACACTGATGTATTCATATTGTTAGCAGCAACACAGAAATAAGAAGGAAAGACGTGCAGAAGAGACTTGCTCCTATATCTTCTTCTTTATCTCCTTACTGAGTTCTATCTTCTTCTTACATGGAAGGCTAAAATAAAATATATATATTTATATATTTTTAATCTGTTTGATGCTCATTGAATGATCTGCTGTTTAACGGTGTCCTTTAGTTCAATTTATTGTATCACTCTAATGAAGAAGTTTACTTAAACTATCCTCAAAAATCTTTAATTATTGAAATAATCACTTTTCCAGTTTGAGTTTTTTACTCTCCAGTACATCCTGTTGCCTAATAGGTTGTATTAAGCTGCATCATGTTTAAGTTGACCATAAAGTCTAAATACACCTGTAATGAGACACAATAATGCTTCTTTAAATTAATTAATCAGAATGTGTGAATTTCCCGCTTTGTTTCCAGTGTTTCCAGTGTTTCCAGTGTTTCGGGTGTTTGCAGCACATCTGTGCGTCTGTGAATGTGCAGGAGGGCTTTTGTGAAACGTGGTTCGCATGTGTTGTCATTCTGATGGAATACTTTTCAGAACATTTTTCTGTTAAGTGTGCATTTCTTTATTTTGAATTGCACGAGGTTTTCTCGGCCAGGAGGTCTCATTTGCTTACAAAGATTTCGTGAAATGTTCCCGTTTGGAGTTATTCTGCAGAAACACACCAACACTTGTTAACTTGTTCTCCCATTGGCACTATAGGGATTGTAATTGTAGCAGACAGAATTTTGTACAGTAAATCGATAAATATCTGATTCTCAAAATGTGCCACAACACACAATGAATGCCATTGCTGATGGGCAAGAGAAATTATTTCAAAAGAAGCCTGAGTCTGACCTGGATGCAAATAACCATCATGAATTAACCTAAAATGTTATGAATAATTCAAAATTTCTCCATACCAAATGAATCCTTCCACAGGGAACTGTGATACCTTCTTATTCCATTGAAATGAGAAAAGAATTTCCTGGATGCAGGCTTCTTCATCGGGTTTCTGTTCTAAATCATTATCCTCAATTATGGGACCACATTCCCTGGGGTTTGTGTATAATTCATTTAATTTTTCTTCTAATCACATTAGTGGCATAATCAAGCTCAGAATGACCACTGATTGGACATGAAATAGCTTTGAATGTGAGGCTGAGGCATTACTTCTGAATGGCGCCTGCCTTAAAGTTTGAAAAGCTGAAGCTAGTGCAAATTACATACATATTGGAT
>JAODKE010000044.1:17372271-17386970 GCA_026779605.1 Mormyrus hasselquistii
ATACATACTCAGTCTGCACGCTGGTGTTCCTGTCGCAGCAGCTCCTGGAGGTGATACTCCACACTAATTTGATATATCTGACACTAGTTTCTAGGAGAGTTACTCTAATGGATCTGAGTCAGTTTGAAGCTGATACAATCCATTAGATTTCCGTTATGCAAATGCATTTGCCCTATGTGAAATCTGGTGTAGTTTCGCTTTGGGGGGTTATGTTGCAAACCCAGCAAACTTTTTGCTGATGCTTATTTGATATAAGTGGCACTTGTTTCTATTCAGAGAGCCTTTGTAGCATGTATAATAACTGGGTTTGAAGCTGACACAATCTTTTAAGTTTGTGTTATGCATATACATTTGACCTTTTTGACCTACGTGAAATATATCCTTATTCGAAATATCTGACATTCTTTTAAAATGACAACTATTATAATTGTTATTTGGGGAAATGTAACAGTTCATTCAATTTTCCCCAAAGAAATTATGTCTTACTATACCACAGACATTATTTATTTGCTTATTGGGAATACTGTCTACTGAATGTTTACTTTATAAGAATCTGCTCAAAACTGGCAAGAACACTAAATTATGCGTAATGATAAAAAGCATGAACATGCGGAACTTTATCATTAGTTCAGAGGTTCAAGAATTTCTGCTGTAGTTAGTTAGTAAAATAGACGCTTCACCTTCTTTCCTTCAACAATCTTTGGAATAGAGGTTTTGTGAGAAAACCCCGTTCTGGAAGATCCTGGCCACTTCTTCTTCTGCTGGAATCCAGTCTTCTGTCACTGTAGACGATTAGCCCAGAAAGAGTTACAGGCCTACTTAACTTAAAATTGAATTTACAGTTCCATAAATCTGTAATGCAAAACATTAAAGACATATGTTCTTACTTTGAAAAATGCTTTGAATCATGACAACGGAAGTAAATCTGCTTCATTATTCTGGCTTATTTTTGCTATATGTTAGATATAGTAAAACATTCATAATTTCTTGCTCATTGCAGTGATAGAGATGAAGATACAGGAGCCCCTCGATATATGAATCCTTGACTTGCCAGTTTACGACTGAAATTATTGAAAATATTTAATACTATATACTGAGTTACAATTAAATTGAAGTCTGGTTTTGAAGCATACAAAGAGTCGCACTTAGTAACGTGCCAGTGTTGCGGCCACCCCGTCCTGATCGGAAATGCACCGATGTTGCGGGCGATCATTCCCCTGCGTGACGTTCCTTTCATCTAACTAGTGCTTAATTTTTCCCATTTGAAATTAATGGTAATCATGTATCTCTTGCACATTTCACCTTAAAAACGAATTCTCCCGGAACGTATTAGAATCCTATACTTTTAAATATAATAATTAATATAAAACAAATCTTAAAGTTGCCCAGCAATAACGATGAACGTAGGTAAAGTCAATGTATATTAGATTAGATTAGATTCATAAATTTTCTTTCTTCTTTCTTCTTGCGTGATTATACACAGGCCTACGTGGTGTCCTCACTAGACATCACTTTTAGCAGATGCAGCAGCGTAAGGGTGTTAAGATATGTCGTTATCAGTTACATATGCAGCATGTGGTTGGCTGTTTGCGGGGCTTGAAAAGCTCACGCAGTTCTTGGAAACGGGGCCAAATGTCGCCGAGTGCAGTGAACCTATTTCTTTGTCAGAGTCGTTGCTGGATATACATGCATTTTCTGTGAGTAGGCCTACATATTTCTTTTCTCGCGTCCTTAGCACCCTGTATTATCTTGATGTCTAATCAGTTCAGTATATGCTGCTTGACATGCTAAACAAAAATGAGACCGGTGAAAGTGAGCTAAGCAACGTGTTTCTTTTAATATTCAAAGACGTGTCTTGTTTGTCTGTGTTTTCTCTCTGTGACTTCTCTCATTACAGAATATAACAATCAAAACATTATTATAGTTTTACTTACTGCAGAAAATGTAGACAGTTTGTCATTTATATCACTGACTAATAATTACAAATGAAAATTCAAAATGAAATGACAGTAATTGCTTTTGTAATTGGATGTGTTACCCTATGGATGATATTTTTTGATAATATTCAGAAATATTTCATTTAAATGATCATTTAAATTGTTAAATTATTAATGATGGTATAAAATGATCTGTCAAAGTCACACATCAAACTTAGTTGGCTCTAAATAAAACCATCTAGTTGGATACTTTGCAAACTAAGTCACAAGAGATCGATCTTGCCTAGTCGTTTGAATTTTTATTTATAACCACGATTTGTCTGTTCTGTCCTGGATCCGTTTTTTAGAAACTTCCTAACTTGCAGATCCTGTCTTAACTAACTATGGTAACTAGGGTTAATACCTGTTTTAGGAAAATGAGCCGTGATAGAGTAACGGTTCCTATGCCATTGTTATCTTAACACAGGAAAGTATATTACACAAGCTTCCTAACTTCCTAAAACTACCCAAGTTAGCAACCCTGGTGAGAGCAATAAAAGAGCAACGGTATGGATGAAATATGTTTAGCTATTGCTAACACTATGTGGTGACCAGGGAAAGTTAGGACAGCTTAACTTTTATCCTAAAGTTAGGAGAATTTATTTGAGATTTTGTGAAGCTAGGATGTAATGCAGTGTCAGGATGGAACAGACAAAATGCATTATAAATGAGAATTAAACCGATCTGCTGTGACTTCAATCAGATGTTAGGATTTGTTTGGAGCCTGTCCACTGAGTTAATAGGTGAGTTTGACAGATCATTTTAATGGCTGCTGGTATAATTTAAATAATCATTTAAATAACATTAATTTATTGAATGTTATCACAAAACCCTTCATATTACCCAAGCATTTTGTTTCACTGGAAAATGAGGAGACCTATAGTTCTTACATATAGTATGAAACACATGGACATCCTGCCAGTTCTTGTGCAAATTATATGTTTTGATTGTGTAAAGATATTTTCTTTAGCTTCTCTATGTAGCTTTTCTTGCATATAAAAATTAAACCTAATAAAAACACCATGCACAGATTTATTCATTGTAAGTATTATTAGTGTAAAAAAAAACGATGATTCCCAGGTTGTGCTGCAAACATTGAAAAGAGTAATCCTGCCATCAGAAGATAACAATGACAGCAATCAACGCCCCCAGAGACAAGTAAGTCAAAGAATTTGATATTATTCTTAGAGCAGAGGAGGGTTAGCGTTTGCATTTTATAACCAGTTTGTTTTGGCTGTAGGTACCGAGCTGTGTGGCTCATATTTTTCATCCTCGGTTTGGGAACTCTCTTACCCTGGAACTTCTTCATGACTGCGACCATGGTACAGTGACTTATACAGTGACTTAATTAGTTAATTGAGGATTTTTAGGTCATATTACAATTTTTCATTCTTTTTAATCTTAACGAGGACTCCTGTATTGTATGTTAGTATTTTCGCTTCAACAGCAGCACATGGTTAATTTTGTAAAACAGGTCATGCCGTCACAGCGGGGTCCCCTGGTGGTGCCTCATGTAACTGCAGTTCCATAACAATACTACTCTCCACCCAGTATTTTACCAGCCGTCTGAGGAACTCATCAGAAGGGGGCAGCAGCGAAACTGATCCGGGTGGGGACACCCGTAACGTGCTGGAATCCAACTTTAGTAATGTGATGACACTCTGTGCCATGTTGCCTCTCCTGTTGTTTACCTGCCTCAACTCATTTCTACACCAACGGTGAGTGAGCGTCACCTGTAGCCTTTTTTTTGCCATGTTGTCGGTACGTATATTACGGTTTCAGTCCCCTGTATCTTTATCGTTTCCAAACTATTTGGAGCTAAATATAATTCCCAAGTTAGGGCCATTTCTGTACATTTGAACATGTACATTTGAATATTTGAATTTAATATTTCATTAGTATTTGTAACATTATTTTGAGTTATTTCTGACATTATTTTTCTGTAGCTTTGCATTTGTTAATATAAGAATTAGTAACCTTAACACGTAATTGTTTTATGTGATGCAATTTAACTGGCTGCTAAGTATAAAAGCGTAATGACCCACGTAAGACAGAATAAACCTTGAGCCTAGGAGCGTCACAGTCTTTTGACCGTTACGTCACATTACGTACATTTGTAGCAATTAGGAATTCATCTTTTGTTTTGTATAATTTTAAGTTTATAGTAAAGAAACAGATATCAAAGAAAAGACTGGATTATTTCTTTTGACACGTGTCACGTGTAAAGGAACTTAGAGGTTCAAGGCTGTAGTGAGTTAGCGCGCTGCACTCACATTCCGCATTTACGATTTTTTAGTACTGAAGTAAATCAGGTTAATGCTAAAATTCCTTGAGCTGAAGGATGGTGTTTCAAACTGGTAGCCTTTCCTATGGCTCAGTACTCGTGAAGTAGCTCTCAGTTTCAAAACGTCTGGTGACCCCTGTCTTAGGCTATAAAGCAGGCAGGTTTGTTGTTTCTGGGGGCCACTGAAAAATTAATTTTAGGGACCCCCACCCATGGCTGCATTCTACTGTAAGGGCTAATTTGCTTTCACGTTCAAAGGGACTGCAGCAAAAGCAGAACACTCAGTATCTCAGTTCTGGGAATAAGCTTGTTAATTACAGCTAATTTTCTGTCTGTTTTTTAACAACCCGGGAGAGAATGTCAGCATTAGCTTCACTTAATAAGGGGTCATGCAAGTGTGACGTCTTGGGGATGGGTTAGCATTAGCGCTAACTCTGGATGCAGCCTTGGACACTAGCGCTGCATCTGCATTCACTTCTTTGTCTGTGTTTGTGAAGTCTGGCGTTTTATCTGTGCTGAAGAAACTGGTCAGTTTAGGCAAAGTTTCTGTTACAGACTTGTCTCTGGGATATAATTATTTTATGGTTGCATATAACGTTAAAGTTAGCTAACAAGTCTTCATTTATGGAGGCACTTCCTCGACGTGATTGTCCCCTCCCACAGAATTCCCCAGAAGCTGCGGATAATGGGAAGCCTGGGAGTTATCCTGGTGGTCTTCCTCATGACGGCCATAGTTGTGAAGGTGGATGTTGATCCCTTCCCGTTCTACATGATCACCATGACCAAGATTGTGATTATCAACTGTGAGTCGCCCCACCCTCCGCGTTCCTTTCCTGCGGGCTCCATTTGATTCTCCCCGAGGCAGCAGATCTCGGATGTGTTCTCCATCCCTGTTGACAAATCATCTGACTTTTATGTCACGTTTTAACAGTCTCAGTTTCTCAGCTTTTCGGGCACTTGCTATGTGATCGACAGTGCGCAACCCGAGCTTGTTTCATGGGTGCCTCTTTGTGCCTCCGATGCAGCTTTCGGAGCCATACTGCAGGGCAGTTTGTTTGGCGCGGCCGGGCTGCTCCCCGTCTCTTATACGGCACCCATAATGAGTGGACAGGGCCTGGCCGGCACATTCGCCGCCTTCTCAATGATCTGCGCCCTTGCAAGTAAGGCTCACACATAGAGTGGTTTTATTCTATCTGCGGGAAGTATAAACATCACAGCCAGAGTTCCTGACTCTGAGCTAATGCTGATGGCTTTTCCCAGGTGGCTCGGAGCTGCAGGACAGCGCGTTCGGATACTTCATCACAGCCTGTGTAGTCATCCTCTCGGCTATGGGGTGTTATGTTGCCCTCCCCAAAATGGTGAGGAAATAACCGATCCTCTTTGGCGATTTCGCCGTTAAGGTTGCTTCCTGCTGTGACCTCAGCCTGATTGTTGACATTCTTGCATATTACTCAATGGCTTCGGTTTACTCACTCTTCCAGGAGTTCTTCCAGTATTACCAGGAGAACAAAAATGAGCTTGAGAAGGATACGCAAATGGAGTTGAATCCTACAGGTAAAATCGAAAGATTTATCCCCTGTTGATATATTTAATTAAAAATTCACAAACACTACATTGACTGCATGTTCATAGTGCCTTTATAATGCAATCAAAGAACATCCATAAGCAGCATGTATGTATGCTTTAATATCTTAACATACCTTGACAGCTTTAATATACATTAATAAAAAACACTATACGATTACATAAGTATAATGTTTGTTATTAATATATCATAAAGCTGTATGTTAGGGTATGCTTACATACAACTTCTATGCATGTTCTATGAATGTATTATGAAGTTGCAACGTTTATTCTACGATTGCATTATAAAGGCATTATGAAGGTGAAAAAGGTAAAAAATCTAATTATACAGCGTACTTAGTCTGACTGCGTTCCAGCACCTAACCCTAACCCCTAACCCTAACTTCACATTAAGAGTTGGTTTTGCACAATCATGCACCCTCACGAAGCGTGTTTTTTTACATGGTAGATAAATCCTGGTACTTATCCAGAACAGGGTAACGGTGAACCTAGAGTGTATCCCAGGAAGTAGGGGGGGTACCCTGGATGAGGTCTACTAACAACTGGTTTTAAATTGATTTGTACTGTGACTTCTCAAAGAAATATGGGGGGATGCTGATTGCATGTATTTTTTTAGTGGCAGGCAACATCGAAGGGGGGCCCACAGCTGACCTGTGCCCCTCGGACAAGGCCGGGTTGCCGAATGTCTCTATTGTCGCCATCTTAAAAAAGGTACTGAGCGATGCTGGCTTGGAAGCCTCGGAGCTCTTACTGTGCGGTGCTGAAGGCGCGACCCGCAAGCCTGGGACTGCGGAGCTGAGGCAGAACCAGAGACGGAACCTTTGAGCGTTTCTCTCCACAGATCTGGGTGCCGGCGCTCACCGTGTGCCTGATCTTCACCGTCACCATCGGCGTTTTCCCTGCCGTCACTGTGGATGTCAAGTCCACCATCTCCAACGGCAGCGCCTGGGGTGTGTTCCCTGCTTGGGCCCCATCTGTCACGTTCAGGCAGTCTCAGGCGTCAAACAGCTCTTTTTCACTGGATGTTTGCCACATTACATTCACTAAGCAGAGGCATCCTAACCGAATGAACCACACACCGACTACTTATCTGCTCCAGTTTAGGGTCAAAAAGGGCTTTTCCCTTGGCTTTCTGGGAGAGTTATTTTGGCAGTTAGAAAGCTTAACATTTTTAGGCTATAAAATGCCTGCATTCACCTGCACCGCAGGGAACCGTACCTTCATCTCAAACATTCCTCACATTTTTCCAGTATCTGCTTCCTTTAACCTTCAGTGTTTCCATCTTTTCACTTGAAATGCCTTGCAACCATCATCTCCCTTCACCTTCCAGAGACATACTTCATCCCAGTGTCGTGTTTTCTGCTCTTCAATGTGATGGACTGGGCTGGTCGAAGCCTCACCGCAGTGTGCATGTGGGTATGTGAAGAGCCGTACCAGCACCTGCAGTAAGGGCTGCAGTAAGGGCTGCAGCAACAATGACACCACGACTGTGTCTAAGTAAGGCCTCTGTTGCATTAGTAAGGAGAGTAACTCGCACCTGCATCAGCGCCGTATGATTTCTTTCACGTGCATCTGACTACCGGGCCATCCATGGACAGCATATGATGGAAATTTTTCGATTCTTTCGCATTAATCTCAACATCTTTGGATACTTATAGTATAATTGAGTTATATGCAGTTATAATAATTTATTTTAGTTGGAATATTTTATATGGGATATATTTTGCACATGATTTGCACATGATTATGATTACACAATGTGTTTTGGTAAATACAAATTTAGCTATATTGGTCCTAAGTACTGTAGCAGGGGTGTAAAAAATGATTTCCCTTATTGTTCGAGATCAAGTGCCTTTTAATCTTTCCCAATAACATTACAATAGAATGATTGATAATACAAGATAACAGGTTTGGCGACAGCCTTAATTACTTGATGCAAACTAGGAGTGAATGAAAAACATCAGGCTGAGCGGAGCAGATCCTGAGCAGTTCAGCTCATTAAACGTATAAAGTGTTTCCCATTTTGGTGTGGACTGTGCTGCCCCCTGGTGGTCATGTGCTGTCATTGTTTTGTCTCCAGCCAGGGAAGGACAGCCATCTGCTGCCCGTCTTCATGCTGGCCCGCGTGCTTTTCGTGCCTCTCTTCATGCTCTGCAATGTGCAGCCCAGGCTTCACCTGCCGGTTTTCTTTGCGCACGATGCTTGGTTCATCATCTTCATGATCTTCTTCGCCTTCTCCAATGGATATCTGGCCAGCCTCTGCATGTGCTTTGGGCCCAAGTAAACACGCCCTCCCCTCTTCCTGTTTACCAGTTTAATGCTCATCGCTGGCCACTTGCCTCTTTACGTTTGGTGACGGTGTCCTCATATTTTTTGGTTGTGGTTTTCTTTCTGAACAGGAAGGTGGCGCCACACGAGGCAGAGACGGCTGGAACCGTCATGGCCTTCTTTCTGACTTCGGGACTGGCTCTAGGAGCTGCGCTCTCCTTTGTTTTCCGAGGACTTGTCTAGACCCACCGGCGAGTCTGTATCTCCATGCCTCCACCTTCTAACCTCTTATCCTGGACAGGCTGGCGTGGACATCTTTATCTTAAGGAACACTGACACTATCGTTACATAATCTCTCACTGCAACAATATAAAAAATGCACATGAGTGCCATCTAGTGGCTCCTGCCAGCTGCTCCTGGTATGTTTCCAGTCGGTTGGATCCCTATGGTACTCATTTATGTTACCGTTTCTCAGCTACCTGACAGAAAAAAAACAGTTTTGAAATGTCACACATTTTCACATTTCTGCATTACCGTGATGATTACAGAACCAGAGAGACCAGCTTTACATTTTTATGTAAAGGAAAGCTTTTATGGATTTTCATAGGGGTTTTTTGCATAGGCTTTTTATAGCTTTTGTTCATTGTACTTTGTTTTTATGTATAAACATATATATAATATCTTAATTGTAATAAAACTAAACATGTTGGTGGCAATAGTGACTCAATAGGTAGCATTATAGACATTTCTCATTGGTTCTGAATCTTGCTCCCCCTTGATCTGTTTGTTGCTCTCCCTGCATTACATGGGTTCCCTCTAAGTCAGGAGTGTCAATCTCCAGTCCTGGGGGGCCAGAGCCTTGCACCTTTTTGGGTTTCCCCTCATTTAACACACGTCATTCACCTCCTTGTGCTGAATACCACACGACTCTTGAGCGGAATTATTTGTGGTGGAACAAGAAACTGGTGGAACACTGAGCTCCGCCCCCCCAGGACCGCAGGTTGATGCCCCTGCTCTAAGTGCTCCAGATAAAAACGGCATCTCTAAATTCCCTGTGTTTGGTGGGAGAGGTATGCCCTGCAATGGATAGATAGACACTCCCTCCCCTGTGCTTCAGAGACTCCAGTTTGTCTGGTCGTGTTTTGGGACTGAAGAAAGAAACAGGAATATCCAGAGGAAACTGCACTCACACAGGGTAGAGGTGCGATTCAACCCCCCCAACACAGGAGTCATTGGTGCTGCCCCCGACTGAATTATCACATATGCATCACAGCTTCCTGAGGGTTACATACCTTGTGTTTTACAGGGGTGCATATTCCTTTAGCCTTTTACTATGTTATCACCGCCCCCTGAGGCCCCTAGAGAATCATTTTTTAGGTACAGCTTTGACTAAGGGGCACCACAGCACATAAGGGCAGCCGGTCTGTATGCCTGGTGTCCCCTGTCTAGGCCTTAAACATCCATAGATTACACACAATGCCGAGTTAAACCTAGCAAGGAAAACACGACAGCAGCCTTGAGGACGCCGGCTGAGCTGGCCTATCTCCAGGGTGACTTTCGTTATCTTCATCTGGGCCAGAACTTTATTTTATTTGAGTGCTTCAGAGCCGGCAGGATGGATCCAGTCCAAAAATATATACAAGTAGAAGACCACACTGGCTACCAGTGTCTCCTCGGTCTGGTTTTGCCTACTCTGGGATGAGTGACAGTCTCCATCCCAGCAGACTGTAGTAGAGGATCTTATACCTGTGTTGTATAGTAGTGGATGAAGCAATCTGCCCTCATTCCGGCATTGAGGCTAAAGGCCACAGTGGGACAGTCTGTGCTGTCCTGGAGGGGGGGGAAATGGGGCAGCCATCTGGCAGATCTGACTTTGGCTAGAGAATTTCACTAGCTATGGGGGTTTGCCCAAGCTGGGGGGAAGCCCCTTATCTATCATCGTTTCCCAACTTGGTCCTCGGGGACCTGCAGACTGTGGACAGTCTGTAAATGTGGACTGTCTGGGGGTCTCTGTGGACTGGGTTGGGAAACACTGTGTTACAGTCTAATTGTGACAGCTGTGCTGCAGAAAACATCATAGCTACCTTTCAAACTGTCAATTGCGATATCAAGCAGGACCTGCGGCGTCGGGCACTGGAGCGTTCGTGTGTTCACACCCAGGACTACTTTACAGACTAGCCGGACATGTACGCACTACCAAACCAGCACCACAACAGAGTCTCTTCTCTCTGTGTACTTGGGCAGCTGCACAGAAATGAGGATTTTAAAACCTGGGTGTTTGAATGGGTGGAGAACATCAGGACGGACTGTACACCAGACAACAAGCCCGAGGAAAGCTGGCAAGCCCCTCGACCAGAATGAGAGCCAAGACAGGAGTGTTACTACATCGCAGTGCCAAAGAGGAGGACCAGCACTTGTCCGCAAAACTGGAGATGATGCCGAGCCTGAAATGCATCTTCATAGTCTATTAGGTTACTTATTTTTAAACTATTACACTCTCAGAAAAAAGGGTAATGTTTTGTTCCCCAAGGTACAAACAACATTAATGAATGACCCACGGTACAAGAAATGCCCCTCACAGTCCATTTCTGTACCATAAAAGGTACATTTACCTGCAGCTAGGGTACAATCGGCAGACCCTTGAGGGTACAGCCCCAGTGGCTAGTAATTGTACCCTCAAAGGCTTTTTTTTCTGAGTATATTTGAAGAATTTGAATTTTACAAAGAAATAATTCTGACATATTTCTAAGAAATCACATTGATATACATTTTCCCCAAGATGCCATTTCTGAATTACACTAATGAATTAAAAGGGTGTGCATGATAAATATTATGACGTTGGGAAAACGAAAGTACGGTCAGTGTGGACATTGGTTCAGGCATTTCCTGCCAAACAGCCTTGGAAATTCTTCAGCAAATGGCGTGAAGACTAGAGGCAGACTTACTGCACTCTAAACACCCCTGCACACACCCAGGAAGTGCAGCACATAAACCGGGGACACCCCAGACGGGACGCGGGTCCTTCACGGGGAGACCATGCAGACGCCCGACGCGCACCAAGCCGGCCAGCTCTGAACGCGAGTGGAGACTGAAAGGCGACACAACGGACACATGAAGAAGATCAAGAACCATTCTAAGTTTTTATTGGGGGGGGGAGATTGACAAGTTTTTCACTATACAGACAGCCTTCTGACCCAAGTTAAAAATAAAATGTAAAAAAATGACACGACAGAATGGTCCTGTTAAACATTAACCTAAACACTAGTATTTTTATGGCAGGGGAGTTTGGTTAATGACCAGTACAATAAAAAACCCAAACAGTCTACTGTACATATTATTTTACCCCCCCCCCCCCCTCCTGTTTATCACTTACATAAACTGTACATAAGTGTTCGACTCCACATTATCATAACTACCATGATGGTGGAGTTACTGAAGGCTATTTACAAAAATATTTTATTTACCTGTCTCTTGGTATTGATTCATCAAGCCAATGTCATACAAACCAATCACAAGCTTCCACAATCTTTACTTGAACTTCATCCCCATAATAAGGAAAAATGGCAGAAAAGGAAAGAAAAAAGAAAAGAAAAACATTTACATGAAACACAAATGCTATGAGGAAAATCATCAGGCCTCTCCTGGACATCAGCAATGCAGAGTTGCCTTAATTCTTCAAAGACACTTGAATATACAGTTCGCTTTGTGCTCAGTTTCTCCAGAAGTCTTCGGACCAGACCTCTGCGGCATGTGCTTCTCAGAATTATTATCATCTCCTTGGACCCACAAATTTGTTAGACACAAGGAGTGTTTAGGGATAAAAACACATCGATCACATTTTTTGTTTTGAAGCTTAAATTTGATGAAACTTAAAACGAAGACAAAATGTAAAAGTATAAAAGCCACACAATAAAATTGATATATAATGGTACTATATGAAGTTGAAACATTCACAATTTGAACGGTTAAACGAGTTGCACATCAAACCTGACAAAAATAATCAAAAGCATAAATAAAGTACTATTTAAAGAAAAGAAAACCTGAGTCAGTTCTATTTTTTTCAAGTTATATCACCTTACAAAACAGTTTCCCTTCACTCAGTCCGTCTTTTGAGTATATTGCATTCTTTCATTTTCCCTTTCTATTGTCTTCCATTCCAGAACTGAAGAACTAAAAAAATGTACACAGAGACCTCTAGCGGCCATTTGCTATAAGTGCATATCCGCCACAGTGTTCTAGTCCGTAATCTGTACGGAATTTCAAATATCTATGTCCCAGCAGATAGCAACAGTCACTCGACTGATGTGTCATACAAGCCGGAAATTAACTTAAGCGAAGGTTTTAGCAAAACTACTATGCCTAAAATAGCACTTCTACCACTGCTCTTTGAAGGACATAGAAATTCAAAGATTTACCATAGACACACTGCACACCAAAGACGGGCCAATCAGAAGCACAGCTCTTCATTGATACTGCGTATCAACATCGTTTCTCCTGTGCATCGCAAGAGTTAAGAAATATATGCTATATTTCATCTACCACTACTTTAGAAAGAGCTATACTTAAAAAAGAACAATTCTATTGTACATGTTTTCCGACCCCACACCTTAAAGGCTGCAGATTTTTAAGAATATATTTCACGTAGCACCTGCTAATGACACTTTAACCTCCAGATCAGATGATAAAGTATCTAAATAACAGAGGTGGATAGTTCTGGTCCAGAGAGTACAAGTCTGACTGATTCTTTATACTCTACTGGTTGGTTGAAGCAAAATCTTGGTCTTGAAATGCCCGAAGCAGATGTGGGTGACAGACCACGATGGTGATGATGAGGACCACCAACGTGAACATGGTCTGTGGAGCTAAATTACCCACCTCTGCTAAATAGTTACTGAAGTCAGTCAATTACGAGGAGATGTTCTGTGAGCCTGCATTCATCTTCGTGGTTTGGGTCTCAGGTCTGAGTAACATTAATTTATTCACGGGAATTCCGTACAAATGTTCTGAGAAACCAAAATTTCAAGTGTATCAAACTCAGTCCACGATCCTTGAGTGAATTGCACTGAATTACAGTGCATGGACACACAGCATGGTGACCAAAACAGATGGTGCCCACGGTCCAGACAGCTGCAGAAAGAAAATACCTGCAGGTAATTGGTGCAGGGGTGATCCCATCACAGTATTTAGTAGTACAAAGATATCTGATTTGTTAACCGAATCCAGATTCAAAACAAGTTACATTTCAGGGTCACAAGATAACCGGGACATGAGGGAATTAACATTTTGTTCACTCCAATTGTGCGATTCGACAGTCACCACTAAGCAGTGCTTCCGAACCTGGTCCTCAGGGACCCACAGACAGGAGCTGGGAGGGAGCGAAAATGTGGACTGTTCGGCTGGGAGCTGAATGTGAGCAAAAGGGCAAACCGTCTGCGGGTCCCCGAGAAGTGTGTCAGGAAACACTGCTATAAAGCAATAAGCAGACTATTCAAATCTCATTCTCTACGTATTGCTCTTTGCTGCCAAACACTCGGCTTCCACCAGCACAAACGCGTCCGGCTTTTTTCATCGAAAACAGCGGCGCTTCTTCACCTTTCCAGCATTGCTGTGCCCTGCGTAGCTGAATCGGTTAAAGCAGCACACGTTTCAGGACATCCTTTACACATTGAGCTATTGCTGAAAAATGCACACAAAATGCCATAAAATATTGTACAGTAATATTGTACAAAATATGGTACAATATTTGT
This sequence comes from Mormyrus hasselquistii, assembly GCA_026779605.1. NCBI lineage: Eukaryota > Metazoa > Chordata > Actinopteri > Osteoglossiformes > Mormyridae > Mormyrus > Mormyrus hasselquistii. The sequence goes on from JAODKE010000044.1 coordinate 17,386,131, forward strand.
TTTTCTAAACAAATTCAAGCACAAAATCTATAGCTATATACATGGCTACATACAGCCAAAGCCAGCGCAGGTGAAAAAACCGAAAGCAAATCAGTATGTATTCAGTATGCAATCAGTATGTATTAATACCCAAATGAAAAGACCAGCAAAACGCTTCATGGCCATGATGACTTTTGCATGTCACTAGGCCATTTTTAAAAGCACCTCCCAAGTGGATCGAATTCCCTTTGGCTCAGGCGATCAAGGGACGTATGCTGAGAAAGTCTGAGCTCGCTGACACCTTGAGCCACACGCAGCTAAGCGACAACAACCTTCTTCATTAATATTTATTTGGGGCAAAATAAGCCTCACGATTTCCATCGATCTACGATTATTTAAACCGCCGGAGGTCTAAAAACACTGCACTAATCTTTAGGACGTACATTTTTAAAATGTACGTAATAAAAAAAAAGATCCGAAGATCTCGCTGGCCATTAGAATAAGCAATTAATATGAAGTTAGATAGTACATAAAGTTAAATTCACATGGAAATATAATTTGATGAAAGGAATCGCAGTAGAATGGTTATGACATGCATGCAGAGTTCCCCCTCCCCAGGAACATAACTCCTGGGACGGCTGAACATCAGCGCACCATGACTGAATGGAAGGTCACATGTCCACCTCTGCTCTGCGGGGCAGTTGCAGGTCGCTGCAGAACTGAAAAATCGCACCAAAGCTATAAAAAAAAAAACCGAACACATCAAACCCCCCCCCCCCCCCCCCCCCCCCCCCCCCCCCCCGTTGCAGGCCTGGGCTCTCAAAAAAAGCCCCCCCCCAGGAAAAAACCAACCCCCCTCAA
>JAODKE010000044.1:17423825-17443862 GCA_026779605.1 Mormyrus hasselquistii
CCTGGTTTTCAATAGAAAATTATTTTTCTGATTTTGATGGATTTAGTCAGATTATAATTGCCGTCTGCTTCTGCTTCATTTGAATGTATGGTCATGAGGTGATCCGAAACGACGATCTGATTGGTCCTTTGGTCAATGACGTCACCCAACAGAGGTCTCCCAGGCCATTTGTGGGTGACCACAGGAAGAGCTGCTGGGGTCCCACTGGGAGACCACCTCTGAACTGTAATTGTCCACCCCAGATCACTATGTTACTAAAATATAACAAGCAGATTCTAAAGATGTCCATGTAAAAACAAAAATAACTTGGTCACCATCTTAAGGGCCAAAAAAAAAAAAAAATCTGTGGTTTAAGGAGATAGACTTACATGAGGTCACATGACAGCCCCAAAACATTACAGAGTCATGACAACACGGCATCTACATCAATACTGTAGTGTAAATGCAACTCTTCAATGGCATCACAATATTATTACATTGCATTACCACTTGCCATCAATATTTGCAAGAAAGAATCCACTTCCTTCGAAACTGTATATAGTTGCACATGAGTTTTGTAGGGCCTACCCATATTTTCTCCATGTAAGAGAACCTCTTAATTTAGGAAGATGATTAGGACATAAATATTTATGACACTCTTAAAAGATAACCACAAACAAATAGGACAGCATAAAAATGAAGATCCCCCCCCCCCCGAGTAATCCGCTTCAGCCTGCCACCATTAATCTCATCTAAATTGATCCAATTCTTGCATTTCCAGAGACAATTCAGGAAAAGAGATGTAGAGACCAGATATACAACAGAGCAAATTAAACGGCACCAAAAATAACGATGAAGAACAGATTTCACAAAAGGCGAGAAAGACACAATTCAGAGATGAAACACTCTCCTTCCAAACAGCTGATAATTTTCCTTCTCCCTTCTTCTGTAAGGACGCATCTCCAGAGATACCCCCCGCCCCGAGATCACAGACTTCCGAAGGCACCCCGCCCTTTTCATCCCCAACTCCGACTTCTGTCCTTTCATTTAAAACCGGCTCAGGCTTCCTCTGGGAGCCTCCCTTTGTTGTTAAAGAATATTTCAGATACTTCACCCTACTTGTATTTTTACCTGAATAACAGCCCACAAAGCAGGCAATACCTTCTGCGCGCTTTGAAAACCCTCAATGCTTCACACATTAGTTCCTCACCTACGCATCCAGCAGAGTACAGCTTCATACTTGCTCAGAATTCTCTGAATGGCACTGGTGCAATTTCTTTCATTTCCCCTCCCATTTTATGTACTGCGCACCTGCAATCAAGTCTGACTCTATAATTAAAGGTAAGAAAAATTATGTGAAGAAAACCATGAAATGAGTATAAGACAAATGGATCATATGTTTATCACCTGTAAGAAATCTCATTACCAACCGGCAATTACTTCGAAAGTCTTCATCATCATACCAGTACCTAGAATTTCTGATGGATTCTTTAAACATTTGCAGGCAGACCATGCATCCGCCCATCGTCAACTACTGCAAGCCTACAGCACAAGGCAGTGGAACACCCTGAGGTATCAGGCCCCCCCGCCTGTTATTTTGTAAAAACCTGTTATTTTTGATGTTGTGGGGACCAACATTTGCTCCTCACAATGTAATATAAACAAAACACACACACACACACCAGGTTTGTGAAGAATCTCCATTCATTTCTACGGTCAAACCCTTAATTCCAACTACGACACCCTTAGCCCCTACGTAGCCCTAACCTTAACCATAAGTAACCAAACAAAATACCAAACCTTTGGCATTTTTAGTTTTTTTATTGCAGTCACAGATTTGAGTCTCCTTTTGTGGAAAAAAAAAAACGTCAGTGGCGTTTGTTTAGAAACTTGTAATAAAAAGAACACAACATTGGTTTAGCATTCAGGCTAGCAGACTGCTGTGGGATGAGGTTGGGTGTGGCCATTATTTGCAAATTGTCACATTCAGAGGGATCTTCCAGCCCTGACCCCTGTGAATGTGAAGGGGCCACTGTACCTTATGCTGATGGAAAAATTAAGCAAAACTGCAGAGTGCAGTGTACAGTATGTATGTAAGTCTGAACACAGTCAAATTTATACAAACTAGATGTCTTTAGACTTGTATTATTTCTAATGTTCGGTTAATTACTACTTAAATGTTTCCTGCGCTCCATTGTACATTTTGTACTGGATACTTATGTGTAGTTTTTGGTTAGGTGGGGTACTTTTTTGATTGATTCCTTTATTATATTTAATTTGGCAACAGATTTAGTTTTGCAAATGACATCATGCCTTCTCTCATCAAAATAACAGGGTTTTTATCACATTGTAGAGACATTTGGTCCCTACAAAGTAATATATATACGTAACCATGAACACACTCACACACACAGAGTCACAGTATGAGCTACCGCCATCATTTCAAATGAAATTAAAGTGAAGTATAACCAAGCCAAGACAGATATGCAATATACCAAAAGGTTTTAGCCCATTGTTAAAATTAAAATTTAATCCCTTAATGTGAAATGTGCAAATCACAGATTGTCTCCTGAAATGGCTTTAGAAGAACAAAAGACATTCCGGAAAGTCATGTAGGTGACACAGCTGCGGGCCAAACATCTAGAGTGTGTTTCCAACACAAGGGACACCTGAAGGAAAACTGTCAACGAACAGACAGCGCTTCACAAACCGCTTCTAAACGTTTCATTCTTAATAAATCAGGAAAGTGTCTCCATTTATCCGAACTGACCAATTAAACCCACTAAACAGAAGATGGAATGTGAAAACTGCTATGAATGACGTAGATTAAATACACACATATTATTGTTGATTTTATAAATGGTACCCCCAAGCGGGAGAGAAAGAAAATACTACACATGTGTTTTTAGTTAAAACAATATTTCCAACAATGGAAACAGCACAGGACACAGTCCTAATTCTTAAATGCTTTCACAGCCTAATCATAACTTTAAAAATTAAAAATTAAATAACGACGCAAAAAATTATCACCCATTCACTGCTATTTGACATCTTTTGTTATCTTTGCTTATCGAAACATTCTCACTATAAAATCGAAGGGCTCATTTTGGCTTCAGCGCCCCCCCCCCAAAAAAAACTCTCCTCACTATAAATATAACTTTTGTAAAGGCATAGGGCAGAATGAAAATGCTGTTAATTAAAAGACAAATGACAAATACTGCAGGCACCTTGCACCAGTGGGTTACCTAGCAACCATTCTGCAGTCACCAGCTCCCACTGTTTCTAGGATACCGAGCGCATGCCAGGCATCACCCGCTCAGCCCTGGCTCTGTACCACACTGACCGGGGATGGCAGAATGATGGGACAGTGCCCCCAGTGGATAACATCAAAGCGTGCAGGCAGTTTATTAGCTAACCCTGAAACAAACACAAAATTAGCAGCTGTTTCAACTCAAATAAAAAATCATTAAGGTATTAAAATCAAATCACAAAAAACAAACAGGCATATTAAAAATGTTGCTGACAAGTGTCCTTCTGAGCAGTGTCACTGCTACCAGGCGATCTGACTTAATAAAGATTACCAAAATGGACAGATTGAAAAAACGGGTAAGGTAATATTCATGCACAAAATACATAATTGAGATATAATTCAACTGCACAGTGAATTCAGTTTTAAAATAGAAATTGCTTAAAATAATAGCGTATTTACTGATATCCATCAGAGCCTGTATTAGTCGTGATGCACCGACACTGTAAGCCTCCACGGCCTCGTATTTCGCCAGTGTACAGAAAGGAGATGGATATCAAAACCCCTTTGTCAACTGTGAGACAGAATGAAAGAACAATGCAAAATGCTTGTTTGACCTTCACAGCAACCAGGAAATCCAGCAGAAAATGTCCTATTCCTCATGACCACTGGGGAACAATTAAGATAAAAAGCATATAAACTGCAAGAGCGATAAAGTGCCAGGTGTCGTGTCCCTAAGCCAAGCGAGACGGACGGTTCAGAGAGCAGAGGAAGATGCCAAGGTCACTGCTGGAGTGCTGCAGAAGCACCGGCAACCTCATTCATCAAACTTTGCATAAATTTCATTGTTTAAGAAAAGAAAAAAAAAAAAACTAAACTGTATGCACAAAACAATTGAGTGTCTCATATGCCTACTTGACCACACTTGTGTTTTTGCATACCTGTTTAAAGTTCTTACGTTGCTGAAGACCAGTTCCTATACAAAGAACAGAAACACAGAGGGTGATAAAAATACCAGGTGTCGTTCTTCTCGGTCCAAATATCAAGGACGCGTGTTTCTGTACCTATACACATTTTTCCCGTCAAATTTTGTTTGATAAATGTTGGATTTTGCAGTCACAAACTCACATTCCAGGTGACTTTTTGTGCAAATAAGCCCCCAGGTCACCAGGACCGCAGTCAGGTCACTCTAATGGTCTAAAGTTTCCATGGAGAAAGTTTCCATGTCTTTACGAAAGGCCACCCGCAGCTCCCAGGAAGCTCCCTGCAGTCCCTCCATGCAGATAACATGCGAAATGCAAACAGATGCTGCATAATACATGCAGCATATAAAACTGGTGGTAATTTGATGCTGAAAACATAAGAAAGGAATATCATACCCGGGGCGAAATGTGGAGATTAATGTCATTGGGCTGTTTCCCCTTCACAGCCCTGACCCTGAGGGCCTTATTAGGTTAATACCACCTTATTAGGGTTAATACCACCTTATTAGGGTTGACACCAACTATTACAGAATTTGTGCTGAAAAACAGTTTTTTGCCTTTAAGAGAAACTTCCAGGTAAATAACTGCAGGCTTGATATATAAAGGGTAATGTTTAATATTTTGTGACGCCCCTCTCACTTTTTAGTGCTGGTCCGGAAGGAGACGGAGCGTCTAAGTGAGAAAAAGCACACCGAGGCTCCTGTCTTGATAACTACAGCAGGCAGTTCCTTGGAAGTTAATGGATAATTTCAGAAAGCTTGTTATTTCAAGGTGCAGTGGTGCAGTGGCCAGCACTGTCTCCTCACACCTCCAGTGTGAGGGCTTGGATCGCACCCTGGCTCCTTACATGTTCATCACATGGGTTTCCTCCCGCAGTCCACAGATGCAGTTAGGCTGCAGTTTGTCCATAGTGTGTGAGTCCTGTGATGGGGTGGCATCCTTCCAGGATATACCACCTCCCCATGTGCCACAGGTCAAGCCCCCCCAAATACCTACACTACAATAACTTCGTGGATGGCAGGCAGACCTTTTATTTATTCTATACTCTTCTTCAAGGTAAATTTATAGTTTGTTTGTTCATCAATGGTCAAGAACTGTTTTGGAGGTGACTGCCTTTTTAAAGTAGAATTCACCCAACGGACGGAGGCTCACATTGAAGCTGCCAGGAGCTGAAGGCCATCAGCGAATCCTTGGACAAATAACGACGGGGTGAGGAGATCGGGACACGCAGCCTCAATTAGCTGATGGCAAAAATAACCCGTAATGATGGCGCTCACAGGAGAAAAAAGGAAAAAAAATACATTAAAGAAACACAATTTAACAAATGCGATGGCAGAGGACAGGGTGTGAATGGCCTCCATGGGAAGGTCTTGACCAGCTGATTTTTGGATATGCATAGTGGCCCAAAATATACAGTTTTTGTTACAAAAAGAAAAAAAAGTCAAACAATCATAAAAGCAGAATAAGGCAGCAGGGGGTGCAGTGTTGCCTCACACCTCTAGGGTTGGGGGGGTTGATTCCTGCTTCTCCCCTGGGGGGGAGTGGAATTTGGCTGCTTCCCTCATCACACAGTTTTCCTCCCACAGTCCAAACACACAAAGACAGGCTACCTGGCATCTCTCAGTCGCCCTGAAGCTGACAGAGAGAGAATCTCTATCACTACTTCAAAGGAAACATCTTCCCCAGTTACCTACATCCAGGAGGAGAGTTAAGCTTCCTGCAAGACGATCTCGATCTCGACATGAAAGGAGGGACGCAGGGTGAGGCCTGGATATCGCAATACAAGACGTGTACAATGCTTATCTGACAGGTCACAGAACAAAGGGTATTCGGAAATTGTACGGACATAAATGCTTCCATCATATAGATGGTTAGAGTAAATATATGTTTTAAGGTTTTTAAGAGATTAAGCAAAGCTTACAAATAATCATTCTATAAATTTTGAAATGGCTGATGCAATAAATAGGTTTTTGGATGCAATTTTAATATTAATGAGCATTTCATTAAAAAAAATGTATGACGGCTTTAAATCTTCGAAGCTGTTGGTCGTAATGCAAGAAAAATCATTAGAAAAATTATGCATACTATAGAAAAGTAACTTTCCATATGTTATCCACAACAATGTATCAAAAGCAGGCCTGAACCTAGAGGATGCTGTAGGATGAACAAGCCAGGGGACACCTGGGATGTGCACATGTGCACGGGCACACTCGCGCACAGGCACCCGCGCGCACAGGCACCCGCGCGCACAGGCACACGCACATCGGCAACTTAGGCACACCAGTCCACTTCAGTCCATCCACAGAGAGAGAGAACATGGAAACACTTGGAAGGTATAAGACCACAACGCTATTCACTTCATAAATATTCATGCACGATATGCTTCAAATCTTGTAGCTAGCTAACATCGTGTTGCTAGCTTGTTCACAAATTAACGGCACCGACATAAAATAAATCAGGTCGGCTAAGCTAAAGATACGGTTCACGAACCGCCTGTTTACCTGAATCAGGTGCTAAGCAAATTCAATGTGCCCTCCTCTATTAAATGCTCCAGTATACTCAGTAGATACAGAATATTCCAGCCGTCATGTTCATACAGCCCCCCTTTGAGGGACATACAACACCATAATCTGTGGCATACAGCAGTTATCTACAAAGACACATGCCAGTGTGGCCCCTTCAGGGTGAGGTAACAACCCCCCCCCCCCCCCTCGCCCCCCATCCAGAGATCCCTCTGCTCTCGACAGACAATGTCATTCAAGACTATCTCCAGTTTTGCCTGAGATATAACAAGGACAAAAACGGTTCAAATGTCTGGCAGTTCATATGTTTTACTGTAAGGTTTCACTGCTTCCAAAGTTGTCTATGGTATGTAAAATACAGTGATTATCAAAACAAAATAATTTTGATAAAATGATTGTGCCACATTTCGTTTTGCAATTATCTTCCCGTTTTGTTTTGCGTTATGAATCCAGCACATCCCTTTTTATTAGTTTCTCAGTTGAATTATATTAATTTTAAAGTTCAAGGAAATCCACTGTCAACAAGACAGTTTTTTAAAGTTCAATAAATGCATGATATTTCCAAAGTCAGTGAGTAACCGTGTTTAATAATCATGATCGCAGTATTGACCAAAATAATTGTGATTATAAGTTTTGCCAGAACTGAGCAGCCCTGCAAAGAGTTTAGATAAGATAATCCTAAAATAATATGGAAAAATAGCAAGAATCACAACCGGGGTCTTTTGTTCTAAGTCCCCAAATCATAATTTACATAAATACTGGTGCATTTTAGTCATCCTTGAATAAACAAGAAACTTGACAATTACTAAATGCCAAAAAAATGCTAACTAGGAGTACAGAGCTCATCAAAAGCAGACTGCATAAGTACAGCATTTTGTCTTTGGTTAGCCCACGGCAAGTTTAAAAAACGAGTCTCTCACACGAGCGACAGCGATCCTATCCCTAACCCTAAACCTAACCCTAACCCAATATCCAACGGACACAGGCTTCAGGGACCAACACGGCTTCTAACTTCTGACATCAAATCTCTAACAGCGAGTGCTCCTTACATAAAAAATGAAGGTGCAAGGCAAGCCAATACTGGGATAGATATGAAAGACACAAGAAAATATTAAATCATTACAGAATAGACTGAATAAAGAACTGAAATGTATTGCAGGAACCCTAATGTCATTTAATGTCAATTAAAATCTCAGTTCTAAACAGGTTATCTTTAAACACACTGTGTTATTTGGGCATTCTTGTAAATCTGTGGTATAAGCATAAAGTGACTATTTGCACGTTGGTAGGTTGATGTCACAATCCACTCTAAATTAAGACGCATGGATTAACAGTAATCTGGCTCTGGCTAATTGGCGTTTATAAAATGCGGCTGTCTGCTGCTTTATTTGAAAAAGAAGTCACCTGTGACAGGATCCCTCCATCATTCTCTTTCCAAATCTGCCGTGAAGCTCCTAAACCATTTCTCTTGTATACGTAATTAGTAGTGACTGATTTTTAAATTTACGTGCTGGCTACATACCCTGCTCCTCTATGTTGCGGTGATAAGTTTTGAAATTTGGCTATAAATTCCCAAAATTATGCTCGATACAATAAAAAGGAATTATTAACAGTAGTTGCCTACATATAAAAGCAATTTTAAAATCGCTGCCTAAGGCTGCTTTCTAACAGCGTGGTCTCAGAAAGAAACAAAAGAGACAAAGGAACAAAGAAGATCTAGTTAAATGCATATTTTCACGGGACCCATCCTTGGTTTAGGCACCAAGGATCTTAATGCGTATGTGATTTAAATGGAAAATAACACATGCAGAATATAATGTATGATAAAGGAGGCCCGCCGGTAGATTAACCCCGCAAAGCTTTAAGCAGCTCCAGTGGTACGGTGTTTCCTCCCTCGGCACTTGCAGGGGCTGCAAATTGTGCAGGAGGCATTTTAGAGATATTTGCCGGCGGTAATATTTTTAACGTAGGTGGCTCATCTGGCGTATGCATGTAGCATAACCGTGTTTGGGGCTGGGCGACTAAATGCTTTATCTGCGAACAGCAAAAGGCTGGCAGATCTGATATGATTGGGAAGATCCGGCAGCTTCTCCCCGACCCCAAACGTCAGAAGATCCCCGACATCCTATGAGCGCTCGCCGGCTGCGCACAGTGAGGACCACCACCAAAAAAAAAAAAACGCAAAGATGAGGTCGAACCAAGTTGTCCTTTGATCTGATCAAGCATCAGATGTGCCATCAAAATGTATTTTCATACGCTTTGTGGAAGCATACCCCCGACCCACACGTTATTGAGGCTGGGAATAAAGAAAAGCAAGAATATGCATGACAGGTCGCGGTCACTTCGGTTCGGGAATTAAAGTCTTCATGGGGGTAATGACGATAAAAGGAGGCCCACTTCTAGCCGAATAATAAGCTTCATCACTAAAACGCGCAACCTTACTGTCTTTTTTTTACCTGGAACGCCAATGGATCTTCGGCTTTTTTTTTCGTCTTCAGTCGCTTCCCAGTCGGATCTCCATACGAAACGACCCTTTAATTAATCCACCACCAAGAAGGGAAAAAAGCATTCCCCTACATAACAATGAGAAGAGAGAAACACACGCACCTTACTGCGGCTGTGGGCCGGTGAAGGCGAAGCCGCATTCCGCTAAGCGAGGCTGGCAGGGGGAGAGGAGGGGGCGGTCTGCTCGCTGGAAGTAAGGACGTCACCGCAAAATGAGGCTTTTTTCACTCTTAGCATGCGTCGTGCTTGCGCAGACGCCCTAGCAAATGTACATACCATATAACATCGAAAATCTAAAAAAAAAAAAAGCCAATTTGCAACAATGGGGAAGTTGGAAGTCTGCTGTATTATTTAGAAATAATTGACTGGCTACGCACGGAGTGGGGGGATAAAATGATGAATGGAGGCGCGATTGTGCCCACACACGCCCCGCGACAAAGGGACGGACGGGGAAGGGTGACTCCCGATTGACGGGCATCGGAGGGCATAGGGCTCGGGGGTTTGAAGTGTTTGTTTTTTAAGTTTAAATATTAGAAGAGCAAAATGTTGTTGCTGATGGTGATAATGGGAATAATATATTGAGCAGTGTGATAAAATTATTGAATGCCAAGTAGTATGAAATTGCTTACACGCCGAAAAGCCACTCCAGACCGATATTAACCATAGTTAAAGGGTTCACCAAATACAAGCGAATTCTTCACTGATAACTGATCACGATATAATGATGGACCGGGTCGTGTTCACTGCTGGAAAGATACTGAGCAGCGTGTTTTTGTTATGGGAGAATAGCGCGTTATAAATGAAAACCTGTGGAAATACGCGAAAATGATGCGCACAGCAAATTCAAACTCGCCACCACGCACAGCATCACTTCAGTATTATTGTTGTTGTTGTTGTTGTTTTTATATCTTGTTATATCTGAGTCATATACAAAATTTGTAAATACAACATTACATTGCAATTTAGAGTAAAATCCAGTATGAGTGTACTATAAAATGACTGCCATTGCTTTTTTAAAATGATAATCACAACAATCTATGAAAAACATAAATCTATCCATTCATCTCCCATAAGTATTTATCCAATAGAGAGTCTTATTTGATATATTAAAAATATTAAATATAGTATTTTGAATAAATATTCATTCTTGATAAGTATTTGGAAAAACATCTATCCCTTGAATTCTAATCATCTTGTGTGTACCTCAGAAACATTTTAGAGACACTCTCTTCGAGAAAATGAATATTACATTTTTTAGGTCTAAGGATGCCTCCTTTCCATGAGATGTTTCCTTGGTCCCTTCACAGTAGTACGCTAGTGGGGAGAAGCAGTAGATGTTCAACCAAGGAGCCCCTGTTAGCTGACTTATTGCTTGGACTGTCTCACCATTGCATCAGGAGTCTGTCAGCTTTGAAAGGCAGAAGGGGTTTGAAGTTTGCAGTATTTTGCCTAAATAAGTAAAACTCGCAATATCCACTTGGCATGTGAAATCTTGGAGATACATTTCGAATAAATCTAAAGGTATTTGCATATCCAACTGTCGAAGTTCCAGGCAGCTGGAAAATCATCAAAATGGTATCTTCTCTGGAGCAACATTAGGAGTATTCCTTGGTAATGTCAATAACATTAAAGCGTATTCCTACATATGCCATCTCTTTCTGTATGTTAATACTGACCATTTAATTTTATTTTAGTTTCACTTTCTTTCAAAGGAAGGCCTGCAAATTATTTCACCGCGCTGGGTTCGAGAAATGGCACGCCATAATACACATTATGGAGGTGTGAAAGTCCCCTTGAAAAATTATATCATAAAAGCTTTTAAAAAGGAGCCGTATTTTGGGTGCTGAGTTGTTGGATTAAGATTGAAAAATAAGAGTGCGGCTGAATATGTAGTGAGGGTGCAGTCAGGCGGCTCAGTGGGTCGCTGGGTAACTGTCGTCACCTCACGCTTCCAGAGCCGTAGCTTCAAAACTAGCCATCGTCTGTGACTGCTGAGTTTGCTTGTTCTCCCTGTGCTTGTCTGGGTTTCTTCCAGTTACCCTGATTTACCTCCTGCACTCCAAAGACAAGCGGCTCAGGGGAGTGGATGATTCTAAATTTCCCATAATGCTTGGCTGTACCAGGAAATGTGTGTGTATGACAGCATGTCTCCTGCTGTACAGTCAGGGCTTCCTGGGACAGATTCCAGGGCACGGTGATCCTAACTAGACCAAGGAGGGATGGAAGGACGACTTTAGCTACCAGGTCGTTGGTAGGATTAAAGCAGGGGATCTCATTTTTCTTTTTAATTCAGTTTGTTTTAAATAGCAGGTCCTGCAACTTAATTGGCCCAAAGTGGCTGATGGAGAATCAAGACTGAAATTCAGTGGAATAGCGATTCAGGGTTACAATAGGGCAAATGAATATTGAATTTAGAAAAATATAGAAGAAAAAGGCACAAATGAAACTTCATAGTTTAATACAGGAGGAAATAAAAACACTGGGATCCATGGTCAGGTGACTGGGCATGCTAGGGGAGAGTGTGTGCGTGTGTGTGTGTGAGATATTCGCTTCTTTGCCCTCGTCTGCAGGTCATCACGCCATCTGTAGGTCAGACCTCTGTTCACCGTTCTGCAGATCAGTCTTCACGCCTCTCTTTTCCAGTAACCCTCTATGGTCTGCAATAGCATTGGCATGAACTCAGTTGATCTTCGCCCCAGGTACAGAGTATCAGGGCAGTGGAGAGGAGAGTGATTCAGAAGGTAACTGCAGATGCTGATACGCAACCAGATATGCACAGGCAGACCAGCAGAAGGCTACGCTGAAGTCAAACGGCTTCAGTGTGGATTTAAACAGAGACTGAGGGGGCAGCCCTCACATATGCTGGCAGATTGTTGCCTAGACCAGAAGCCCCTGTGGCTGAGGGCTCCACTGCCAACAGTCTTTTTATTTATATGAGGGATTGCAGGAAGGTCTGTATTCCTCACTCTCATTATTATATACCTAAAGCAGAAGTCTGACCTTTTAGTGCTTCATTAGTGAGCCAAAGAACCTTAAAGTCTGTCCCAAATTTTACCGGAGGCTAGTGGAGACATTAGAGTAGCTATAATAGGTGTGTTTTCTCTTCTGGTTTCCCAGGTACATAACATGAAGATGCCAAGCAATGCGCCAGCAGAGGAGGTTTTTATAGAGACTATAGACACATGTAACTAATATTAAAGATCTTCATTAGGCTTTTGGTGCACAGCAAACGATTAATCACTAAACCCACTTTGCTGTAGCCAATTAAGAACAAAGTAAAACCTATTTGATTAATAATGAAATTTCACTGTGATGTACTGAACCGACTCTTGTACCTTCTGGGTTCTATGGGGAAAATGCCTGTTCTTATGAATGAATATGTCTTCCAATACCATGTACACTATATCGGCAAAAGTATCGGGAAACCTGCCTTTTCACATATGCATTTCAACTTTAATGACATCCCATTCGTAATACATAGGCTTTAATATGGAGACTGCCCACCCTTTGCAGCTATAACAGCTTCATCTCTTCTAGAAAGGCTGTCCACAAGGTTTAGGGGTGTGTTTATGGGCATTTTTGACCATTGTTCCAGGAGAGTATTTGTGAGGTCAGGCACTGATGTTGGATGTGAAGTCCTGGCTCACAGTCTCTGCTCTAATTCATCCCAAAGGTGTCCTTATGGAACTTGACTGCGCACCAGTGCACAAAGCATGTTGGAAGAGGAAGGGGCCATCCCCAAACTGGTTCCCGCAAAGTTGGGAGCATGAAATTGTCGAAAATGGCTTTGAATGCTGCAGCATTAAGAGTTCCTTTCACTGGAACTAAGGAGCCAAAGCCCAACCCCTGAAAAACAACCCCACACCATAATCCCCCCTCCAGCAAACCTTACACTTGCAGTCAGGCAAGATCCAATCTCCTGACCACCACCAAACCCAGACTCATCCATCGGATTGCCAGACAGAGAAGCGTGATTCGTCACTCCAGAGAACACACCACTGCTCTAGACTCCAGTGACAGTGTGCTTTACATCACTGTGTCCGACACTTTGCATTGCACTTGGTGATGTAAGGCTAGGATGCAGCTGCTCGGCCAAGGAAACCCATTCCACAAAGTTCTCTACGCACTGTTTTTGAGTTAATATAAAGGCTACATGAAGTTTGGCGGTCTATAGCTATTGACTTTGAAGACAGTTGGTGACTTCTGTACACTATGCACCTCAGCATTCGCAATCCTCACTCTATGATTTTACGGGGCGTACCACTTTGTGGCTGAGTTGCTGTCATTCCCAATTGCTTCCACTTCGTTATCACCAACAGTTGACCATAGAATATTTACAAATGGACTTATTGCACAGGTGGCATCCTATCATGGTACCACACTTGAGTTCATTGAGCTCCTGAGAGTGACCCATTCTTTTGCAAATGTTTGTAGAAGCAGTCTGCCTGCCTAAGTGCTTGACTTTATTCACCTGTGGCTATGGAAGTGATTTTCACATGAATTCAGTGATTCGGAGGGGTGTCCCAATACTTTTTGCAATATAGTTTAACAGTAGCAGTTCAGTCTCCTCAAATCAAAACGGCCACCAAAGCTGATCTGCTTTTTGCCAGGATGAATTGGAATATATGACTTAAGTCACCCAGGAAAATAAACACCTCAGTCAGAATCAATGTCTATATTTTGTAAGATTACAATTGGCTGTAAGGGAAACTTTATCGAAAGACGTGATTCTAAATTCTTTGGCTCTAGTGAAAGTTAATTTTTGGAAGAGAGAGCATTTGAGCTAATGAAAACCACCTAACAAAAGCTACTGTTGTGGCCATGGCTTTTTACTGATGACTGAAATTTGGCAATACTGCTTAATGCACCAACCCTGCTCAACTTGAACAATGAGGTACAACCCCAGAGCACCACCAGCTGCGTGCAGACAGGCTCACAGTGAACATTGTAGGCACAATGAAGTTCAATTTGGGGACAGCAGGACTGTTATTGTCCTGCCACTGGTTTATCTACTCCTAATGGCACTTTTCCACTGCCACCAAGAACCAACCCACACTCAGAACTTGAAAATTTCAGACTTCTCTTTGGACCATCCTCCATGGGCCGACCTTGATGATTTCTTTACTCAAATAGCATTTCCCCATTCCCATTCCCATTCCCATTCTCGATTCCAGAAATGATGCGATATAGCTCTGGTTCCTTGAAAAAGAAATGGGTCGTGTGGTCAACTTAAAGAAAATAATAATCCCCTGAATTTTTTTGAAATGTTAAAATGTTCTAGCGGGTGCTACTGTATATTGACAGAGTGGGTAGCCTCACACCTCCAGATCACGGGTTCGAAACCTGCCTGCGTCTTTGAGTTTTTGAAGTTTATAGTCCAAAAAGACACAAATAGGCATCTTTAAACTGCCCTTAACTTGTGATTCTGTGTTTGTGTGTGACCTGCCGCTGACTGACACCTGCCTCATCATGGCCTTGTGCTCCAATTTTACTATGGAACATGGACAGATCGAAAATGTTCAGAGGAAAGAATTGCAGAATACATCGATTTTTCCATCCATCTCGGGGGGGAGCCAATCCCAGGCAGGACTGAGCACAAGGCAGGAGGATACATAAGACAGTAGGCCAATTACAGAAAATCTAACATTCCAGGCATGAGTCTTTAATGTTAATTATTTGTCAGCCTAAAATAGATGGATGCTGCCTTACATCCTGTGACTCCCTATATAGGACACGGATAATCAGGTACCAAAATTACAGCAGAAAGCATTAAAAGACCATTCTAAAATGAACTAATGTGTTGGCGTGTATATTCCAAAATCTCGATGGATGTTCTACATCATAACGTCACTGTCAGTGCACAGCATACGACAAGGGCTATTTAAGACAGGGCATTTTTATTATCCATTTGCATAAATACACATATAGGTACATAGGAATTCTTTGGTTGTTGTATATTCCATCTTGCTCTCCTATGGGGCACCCAAATAAAAGTGAGAGAAAAGTTTGAGGTCCAAGCACAAGGCCAGCCACTTATCTGACATTCCTGGAGAGGTTTTCAAGGTTCAGGGCCCAGCTCAAGGGCCCAGCTCGAGGGCCCACCACTGACACGCTCATTCTGCCGGCTGCAGGACCCAAAGCGCTGACCTCACATGGGCATAGATTCCTAACTTGCAGAGTACATGTTATCAGCTTAATATCCTATACAATTAAGTACACTTTCAATGAACCGAAAAAAACAATATTGCAATAATAGTGCTTAATATACCATAATTTTTAAACAAAAAATGTAACCCTCAATTATAAATGCAGAACCAAAACACATTGAGGGAAACATTTCAAAGGCATAAAGAACTTTCTTTATCAGGATAAAATGGTGAGATGAGACTGGGCTAGTATTACGAGTTCTAGCATCATTAATTATAATTCATAAATTCCATGCAGGCCGAATACCCTACTGAATTTCTAATACTTATAATGCTTATACAATAACATCATTCATGCGTCAGTGTTTTATTCACTGTAGTGCAGTGTTATGTTTTATGTAGACGCAGAGTTAAATATTAAATTAAGTATGACATAGTTAAATAAAAAGACCTCGTAGCAGCAGCAAAAGGAAGGGGTTGGGCGAAGAACAAAAACCTTCAGTCGTCTTCTTCGGTATAGATACGTTTGGGTTGTTCGCAGGCAGCGCGGCGAAGCACGGCTCGCAGGCTAGAGCGCCTCACAGGCCCCTCCTCTTCAGCCACACATGGTCATATAGAGCCACTGAGAAAGGCAGGAGGAGCAGGCTTTAGACAGGAGCCGTTTGTCCGCTTCCAAGGAGCGGATCTTTACAGGAACGACAGTTACCTCCGAGATGTTCAGCTCCACCACACCACTGGCCTCTTTTTCCATTTCCTTGAAAGTTCCTGTTAAAAAGACAGATTTCTATGTGTATATATGTCTGTGTGTGTATATATATATATATATATATACATACACAGTACACAGACACACACACACACTGTACACACAGACACACACACATACTGTACACACAGACAAACATACTGTACACGCACACATTCACACACACGCATATACTGCGCACACACACACACTCCCACATATAATGTATTTACACATGCTTTTTTCATGTTTTAAAGTCTTATCTAATATAAATTTAAGGAAAGAAAACTGAAATATTCAAATGTATTGCATTAGTCCTGCTTAGTCATGTCCCAGTCTTACTGGTACAGGCCCTTTAAAAAGGAATAAGAATCACATGGAAGTTTTTACTGTAGACCATCACATACTGAACATGGATTCCAGTTTGACCAGGCAGCAGATGAAGTTGTCGAAGTCGATCATCTCATTGTCTGCATATCTGGCTACCAAGACCTGGTTCAATTTGTTGTTTAGCTTGAAGCCTAAGACGGGAAATACAGCACATCTTAGCTTAGCTTAGCGCTAATAGTGCTGGAAAATTCAGCATATGTGTTATTTTAATCTCTTTAGACCCAGCTATTTATATTACTCATAAGATAGCTAAAGTTTGGGGAAAACCAGAAGAGTAAAGCAAACATACAGGGTGTTAAAATACATTAAAATACTAACAGGAAAGGTTCAGTAATGCAAACGAGAATAAAATCAGTCAGTAGTTGCTGTCAGAGCTGAATGCAGATCCACACCCATAGAGATTAAAATGGTGAGCAAAGCTGCCATGATACCTGCTGACTCCAGCGCAAGCCGCATCTCATAGGAGCTCATGGTTCCCGAGTTATCAAGGTCAAACTGCCTGAAGACCCCCTGGCAAACACCACGCGGGTAAAAAAAAAAAAAAAGAGTCAAGCACCTCTGCAAAACTGGCACCCCTTTCCTCTGGATACTACTGACAACACGCTGTAATGTCAAACCCATCTGCCATCCACTGTAATCATGCAAGTGTTCTGTGCCTCCAGGTCTGTACAGGTCAACATCGACATCACCTTTATGAAAACTGCTGCATGCCTTATGAATTATGCAATGAAATTACCAAAACGCACAGACAGATACCTACCAGCCACTTTTTAATCTTGTTCCACAGGATCTGAAACTCCACCAGCCCAAGTCGGGCGCTGCCATCTTTCTATATATATGCAGCTGGTCAAGGAGTGTTGATTTTTCAGCAATATAAAAGCACAATATGCTGTACATATACACACACACACACACAGACCTGAACTGATGTCATGTCCATTCATTTCTATAGGAAAAACCAAAACTGAAAAATGAAACCGTAACCGCTACCCAGCCCTAACCTTAACCATAAGTAGCCAAACATCTTTTGGCACTTTTACTTTTTGATTACAGTCAGATTTTTATAACGAGGTTATCCTTATGGGGACCAGAATATAACATATATGAATATATATATAATATAAATTTAAATAAATATGACATTTGGTCCCCATAATATAAAGTATACCTGGACCACACACACGCACACAGATATACTGCAGCAAACTAAATAAATTTTTTAAATCAGCACTGACAATATTTTTACAATTTCATGGTAAATATAAACCTGCCACGATACATCCAAGAGACTGATCATTCCTCTGCACGACTCCATGCTGAAGCCGTCGGTCTTCAAGTCTTTGTCTGATACAAAGAGATACCAACAGGAGGGCGATTTCACATGTCATTCCTCATGTTTATATCTCACGTGAGGGAACACTGTTTTGCCTGTGTGACAGAAGAGATTTTTTGCCAAGCAAATGGATTCATCTCTCAACAGACTTTCTACAGACACGTCCCTCCACGAAAGCTAACAGATTTAATATTTTAGTATTGAATGAATAAATAAATAAATGAAGAAAATGAACCATCATCCAGCTCCGCGTCTATGTAGCTTGTTTCCATGAAGTAGTTACGTCAATATATTTCAACAGCCGTCACGGACAGACTTACGCTTGGACACCACTCTGTTCAGTATGGTTCGGAGTTCATGAGCTGCAATCTCCATGTCCTGAAATATCATAATGTCATATGGGATCAGGACAGCGCTGTGGCCACCAAAATCATCATAACATTACCGGCAGATTCTTCTATAAGACAAAGGCTGTTGGTGTAACACAGAGTGACAGCAAAGAATGAGGGAACAGCAAGTATTTTGGGGCTCCCTGACATATTAATTCCATACAAAATTACACATCTGTGCCACTGAAGAATATGTATGCCTGAATTTCCCTCTGTGGATTAATAAAATATCCATCCGTCCGTCCATTCATGCATCCATCAAAGAATAGCAGATGCTTTTCATCAAACATTAACCAGTTTGAGCAGTGAGTGGCAGAAATTGTGGTGTACGATATCACGCGTTCATTAGCATAATACTAGAAAAATGTCTGCCATCATTTATCAGGATAATAGGAACTGTTTCGATTAATCTGTAATCTACTTAAATTTGTCACTGAATGTTACAATTTTTCAAAATTGTTTTACATAATGTACAGTAATGACAATCACTTTCAATAAGCAATGCAGTACATTTGTAATTCACAGGGGTTTGAAAAAGAAAAGACACAGTCTTGGGATGATTAAGAATTCATAATATTTTACAATAGAATAGGAATCGTACTGATTTTCTCAAAGGACACCAAAAGCACATATCCCATAAAAATGCCTTAAGATTCTGTCATTTCAGAACAGAACACAAATTACAAATAATTCCAAGATCATGATCAATGACACTCACCTCGCCAGACAACCTTGCAAACATTGACCTGAAGTTGTCATCAATGTCGCCTTCAGAAACGTCCTAAAATGAGACAAAAGCGTGAACCTCAGATGTTTAGCACCACACAATAACACACTGAACCAAAGTCCTCACCTCATCTTCTATGTTGGCAATTATGTCATTATCCAGCTCTCTGTGAGAAAAAAAGAACATGATTTTCAGAAAAGTGGCAACAAAATGACCTTTATAAAGAAAAAGTAATTTAATAATTTTGGTGCTGAGTGTAAAACCAGGCTATTTACTATCTGAAGGATCATAACAGCTTTCTCAACAATACGAAACCATACATCATGTAAATTTCAACAGGGACCTTAATTTAGTACATGTTATATCTGATCTTCTGTAAACTGGATTGAACTGGTGCAATATCCTGCAGATAATCGTAATCCACTAACATATTTCAAGCAGTTTATAATACATAGTAGCTAATTTGAACTAATTTAAAACCATAATTAGATTTGGAAGTGGTGTGCTATTCAATTTATTATACAAGAGGGGACCATCTGTCCAAATGATAATTACACAATAATTACACAATGGTTACACAAAACACAGGTATTTAATTCATCTGGGAGGATAAAAATCAAGATAGGAATCAGTTATATGCATGATCATACACAGCTCAGAAGCTAAAACATGCAGGTAAATAGTGTGAGCCTGCTACCCAAAGGAGGACAAAACCTGACAGCGCTGACACAGAGTGACACAGCGTGACACAGCGTTACACAGAGTGACACAGAGCCTGCTACCCAAAGGATGACAAAACCTGACAGCGCTGACACAGAGTGACACAGCGTGACACAGCGCTTGACACAGCGCTTGACACAGCGCTTGACACAGCGCTTGACACAGAGCCTGCTACCCAAAGGAGGACAAAACCTGACAGCGCTGACACAGAGTGACACAGCGTGACACAGCACGACACAGCACTTGACACAGAGCTGACACAGAGTGACACAGAGTGACACAGCGTGACACAGCGTGACATAGCACTTGACACAGAGTGACACAGAGCTGTCCTGCAGAGCCAGCACCAGC
>JAODKE010000044.1:17486476-17514473 GCA_026779605.1 Mormyrus hasselquistii
ACATTTTTATGACATGGTTCAATTACACTGAATTGGGATCTATAATTATTGCACAGTACATAATGCATAGTGTAGATAATGATTCATGCTTTGTCATTGTGGTTCCAGGTCTGTGGGATCTTCTGGACAGTGATGTGGGGGAAAGCAGACGGATCAAGAGTTCAACAGCAGATGCTACTGTGGAGGTTCGGCAGTACCTCAGTGACCCAAATATACCACGTACTGAAGACCCTTTGAGGTTCTGGGATATGCAGCAGGCTGTGTATCCACACTTATACGAACTTGCAGTACAGTTTTTATGTACTCCAGCGTCCTCCGTTCCATGTGAGCATGTATTCTCCAAAGCAGGAGAAGTGGTGAATAAAAAACGGAACCAACTTAGCCCCCGCACTGTTAAACAAATACTGTTCCTGAATAAAAATCTGTAGACTAATGGCCCCTCTTCCGTTACACAAGCACCCTCAGTCAATAGTTTCCCAGTCCACAAGAAGTCACATTCAATTTCACCAGGTCATTAATGTTCATAACGCACTACAGACCATAAGAATTTATGCCAATTTATAAATATTCAGATTCACTGCACTCACTCAAAATTAAGTGATATTTCCTTATTTGACCACTTGGTGTCACTAATGGTCACCATTTCGGAAGGCTTCGAGTACTGAACCATTTTTTGACACACTTGAAAAGGAAGCTTCAGTGATTTGGAAAGCTTCATTTTGCCATCACTAGCAAGTGGCGATCAGGTAAGGGACGCGAGAGCAGCCAGGTTGACGGAAGGACGAGAGTTTATTAGGAGAGTCGAACACAGGACGGGTACTCACACAAGGCATGGACGACAATGACAGATCTGGGGAAACTAACCCAGATGCGGACTAAATACACAAGACAAGCTGAACTCAACGAGCAACAGGTGGGAACAATCGGGCATTAACACGAGGTAACGAGGCGGGCGTGGCACACAGGAGGATCGGACGGAGTTGGGCGTGACAGCAGGCTCCTCAAACGTCTTTCTCATAACTACTTAAGCATTTGGCTTAATAGTAAACTCTCAATCAGCTAAGGTTAAAAAATGGTAGCAGAATTTGTTTTCTAATGTCCTGTAGGCAGAAGGCTGCTGGGATTTTGTCACTCGTGGTTTCACAGCCACCTCAATGGCCAAAAACTACTGTTAAAATGGATGATATATAGATATCTACTTCTTAACTGTTCGTTATTTTTTATTAGAACAGACTTCACAACTTGTTCATCCTGTCGTGTAATTTAATCAGGTTCTGTGAGAATGGAAAACAAATCTCACACTATATGAAGAGTTTTGTATAAATAATATAGTTAAATTGACGTCATGGACAGGTTCTACAGTTATACTGCTCATGCATCATTTCAGAAAACTACTATACATCATTCAGCGTAAACAGTAAAATGGATTATGCTCCACAACTGGAATGATGTTTATGATTCTGTGTGCATGTTTGATGCTATCTTGGGAATATCTTATTATTTAGCTTGTGCTTGTTGTGCCCCTCCCAACATAGGGCATTAATGTATTGCAGTAGTTAATTGAACATAAAAACACTACATGACTTTTGCTGGTGGCAAGTAGAACAGCCACAGGAAAAAATGTATGTGTGATAATTTAGGACAATATCAGTTTCATTGGTTCTGCTTCATTTGAGATTTATATTTACATTTTTTTAGAGACATATTCTGGACATTTCTTGCATAACCAGTTCTCAGACGACACTCTAGATCCACTCTAACCTCAGCTCAATGTGACTCTTGTCTGAAACAAAATCGGTTCATGTGACATCCCTGCATACACAAAATTAGTCAAGAAGAGTTGAAAAAGTGGAAAAAAATAGATCTTATATCACATACATATAAAAAAATTCAGCTCTAACATTGTCAGCAGCTATGGAAAAGGCAAGAGCCCTAACCGTAAGTAACAAAATCATCATGTCTTGCACGCCTGACGCTCCTGTCTCCTCCCTAATGTGGCCCTGATGAGCCATACTTGATGCTTGTTACCCCTCGTTAGTCCTTGTATTTGAATGACTGTTTGCCTTTTCAGCCCCAGGCTGATCAATAATGTCCCTTCTCCTGTTGCCTGTGTCCTTCCCTGTGCCAAGCCTTCCTGTTTTGACCCGACGTTGGTTTTATTTCCCTGGTTTCATACTATTCAATAAAGCCCCTTTTTGTTTTCCTGATGCCTGGTGTTAGTTTTTGATTGCATTCACAGATTTTTTTTTTTACAAAATTGAGGTTATCAAAAAAAGTCCCCACAAAGTAAAAAGTTACAGGTTTTTGTTACTCTGTGGTGCATGCGAGCACGCACACACACTAATCAAAGGCAGTGAGGCACACCCATATAGCTTCCACAGTTCATTTAAACTTCATTCATCGTGTTACTTTTTACAACAAAGGATACACATCCCAGGGTCGTGAACAAAACTCACAAAAATGCTAAGTTCCGGAATCGCGGCTAAGCTGCAACATAACCGTGACCGAGCTCAGGGAACTAGCAGCAATGAGAAAGCGGTGAAATTCCTGGAGCAAGATTTCAAGGCGCTCAGACAAGAGTGCCTGAAGAGTGGAAAGCTGTTCGAGGATGACGCTTTCCCGGCGGATCCGGCATCAATGGGCTACAGAGAACTGGGACCGAAATCGGCGAAGGTGCACGGCATCACCTGGAAACGTCCTAAGGTACATTATTATTATTATTATTATTATTATTATTATTATTACAGTACCTATTACTATTATTTAGCAGTACAGACTTAGCTGTGAACTACTCAAATAGATTCTTGTGTTTATGTTTAAAATAATCCAACATCAAGATATGGCTTGAATTGGTCATGTAAATTTCATGTATACACAAATAAAGTATTTGAGATCCACGATTCGGTGGTTTGATTGTCAAACACAGTATCCCAGACATAGGGGAATAGGAAGACACGAGGCGGAAATGTATCTTCTAAATTACATCATATTCATTTATATTTTCCCTGTTTTATGCATGCTCGGATATGTAAGATACTCAAAGGTAACTTCATATATAAAAATATATAATTACCTACCATTTAAATTTTTATATTGTGTGTTTCTCATGCTTAGCGCTATTTTTAGGACTGCAAACCTGAACAATACAATATTGTGCCAGACGAAAGTAAAGTTACAGCTTTCTGGTTGCACAGGACATAGCTTCATTACAGACGTCTTCGTTCTGTAATAAATCCAATCTGCGAAAAATTTTGTTCTTTTACTGAACCTTCTCAGGGCACCTTATGCGTTCTTTATATGTATGAATGTGGAAAGAAATCCAAAAAAGACTAATTGACAATTATGCTTATATTTTATTGCCTTTTTTCTTTGTAAGGAATTATGTCTCAGTCCACAGTTCATCGTTGGCGGTGCCAGGACAGATATCTGCCAGGGAGAGCTGGGTCGGTCATCAATGCTATTTGCTCACTTCTTCGTCTTTGCTGAGCTAAACTTCACTCCTGCAGTTAAACGATGCCCCTTCTCTTGTTTACGAAATGGGCTGTGGCTCATAATAAATGTTTCTTGTTTTTTAAAAATGCAGTGCTGGACAAAAAGGGTGTGCGACTCCCGTTCTGGGTTGGCTGCACTTGGATCAAATTCCCCACGAGGAAGTATCTTCTAACTACCAAACTGCAGTACAAGGGCTGCTGTGTGCGAGCCTCAGGGCTGTAAACACAGGTTTTAGGTAGCACAAGTTCAGTGTTCTGCATTACTGGCACTGAAAAGGAGCCTGATGGATGTTAGGCTTATCATAATGCGTTCTCCTAGTGTCAGAGAAGCTCTGCATTTATGAAGTGTTATACCCCCAGGACTCTGGTCATCACAGATAAATGCTGGGAAGCTATTTTGCTGATCAGCTCTGAATTACTGTTGCGGTAAGACTTCAGGTTGAGAGCTGCTTAATTAAGATCATTACTTCAAAATAGCTTTAATCCTGTGTTGAAGATCTTTGGACCCATAGGGGTGAAGCACAATGACACCTGTGTCTGCAGAATGATGATTGGTGTGCTGATCCCAGCTGAAAGCTGATTGCCCCCCAGAGTGCCTACTTCCCTTGTCACTCACAGATTCAAATGTATAACTGGCTAACAATAAGGTTGGTCTCGCTCTAGAATTATGGCCCCTCTTATGCCCTGGCAGTAGTGGTTCCCACAGAACTACCCTTTGAAAGCTGTTGCTGCAAATAAATGTTCCGGTTCGAGAGGCTGGGGCAGAGTGAGCAGAAGGGATGCATCCCTTTGCTAATGGATCATATTGGACCAGAAAACTGCTGATGGAAGCTGAGCAGGAAACTGAGGGAATCACTAATCCTCATTTTTAAATGGCTAACACAACCACCCCAGATGTGCTGTTAATCTCGCATAATAAGACTTTCAAAACTTAGTAGTTCCAGGATTTAAGCAAAGCACCACCTTCCTTCCAGACTTTATGGTTTATAATCTAATATGTATTATTATTATAATAGCCCTTATAATCAGTCTAAAAAATGGATGGGAGTACAAATAATCCATTCAGTAGTGCATACATTCATCCATCTACTCATTCATTCACCCACTCATCCATCCGTTATTTCTCCATTTGGTGGCCGTGGCTCTTAGGTTTACTCTGACATGCTGGTTAGTATAAGGGTGACCAAATAGACAGACACACGCACAAACGCACACACAGACAGACATACACACACAAACACACATAAACAGAATAGAACAATATAAATCTATGTGCTTCCTTTAATAACTGGAGTACGGCATTGACACTGGCTTTTCTTAGGGGACTGCTGGCTACTTGCCGTTATCGCCTCTTTGACCCTGAATGAGCAGGTGCTGGCTCGCGTTGTTCCACGTGACCAGAGCTTCCAGGAGAACTATGCTGGAATCTTCCACTTCCAGGTAAATTAAGGACTAGTCCAACCAAACTTTTCTGCATTTGGGAAAAACTGTTCTTCAGAAATATTTTGTCATAAGTATAAAAAGTGACCTTGAATGACTTCATTCAAGTGGGCCAATGAAGCTATTATGTAGCTGAAAGAGAAACAAGTTACAATAACAAGCAATGTTACTTCAGCAATCCGCTAATCAGTGTGCAGGGTGTTGGAAGTAAAACTAGCCAAATTGGTGGGGGAAACAGGGGCTATGCATTAATTTGCCCCTGCCAGGAGAGGTCATGGGGGTGTCTGGAGAATAACCCTGGCAGCAAAGGCCATAAGGTTTGGATTTTCCCTGGGTGGGGTGCTGTCTGTGAGTTTTTAAAATGTATATTATCCAAAAATATTAACCATTGTGTTGCCATAGTTCTGGCAGTTTGGCGAGTGGGTGGATATGGTGATCGATGACCGGCTGCCCACCAGAGACGGGGAGCTGCTGTTTGTCCACTCATTAGAGGGATCTGAGTTCTGGAGCGCCCTGCTGGAGAAGGCCTACGCCAAGTGAGTGAGCCATGCCTGCCAATAGTATGTAAACTGTCTACTCAGCTGTTTTTCCTGTTTGAGCGGCTTTTCAGCTGCATGCAGCTTAAACTTATTTTAAAATACCGTAACTGTAAAACACAGTATTAAAAACTATACGCACCTGAAAAGCTGTAATTAGAGACAGTCACATCACCGTCATCCAGCCTCGTGCATTTATATCCTTAGCTGCATTTAGCTACACTGAGCAATGTCGCCTGCTTGCTGTAGGTTGAACGGCAGCTATGAGGCTCTGTCAGGGGGGAGCATGACGGAAGGATTTGAGGACTTCACTGGGGGCGTCACTGAAATGCATGAGCTAATGAAGCCAAACCCCAACCTCTTCAAAATTATCCAGAAAGCCCTGCACAGGGGGTCCCTCCTGGGCTGCTCCATCGACGTGCGTCAACACATCCGACACACAGCCCCTGTCCAGTTAGCCAGCCACTAGCCATAAGCAGTTCTTGTTCTCTTTCTCCTTTAATTCAATGGTCTTGGGTATGGTGAACATTTTTCATTGATTAAATGATATTCTCATAATCCATTTAATCTGCTAGATTAGCTATTTAATGAACATACTTAGATTTCTGTTCTCAACATTTTTGTCGCCATCAAATGTGGACAAGTAGAGGCTTGTGGGTAGTGATGTACACTAATATACACAGGCCTCAATTGGTTCAGATCACAAGCTTGGCGGATTCGGAGGCCATCACAACCCAAAAGCTGGTGAAGGGCCACGCGTACTCTGTGACCGGCGCAGAGGAGGTGAGCTGCCTCCTTCATGCCCGGGTGTGGCATCGCTGAGGTTAAGGAGCTCAGGTTTCTGTGTGATGTCGCTGTAAAGGTGAGCTACCAAAGAGCTATGGCGAAGCTGATCCGTATCAGGAACCCCTGGGGACAGGTGGAGTGGACAGGCGACTGGAACGACAGGTACAGCTCTGCTGTTTGACACTGCTTTCCAGGGGGATGGGATGGTGTTTCCACTGACAATATTTGGCAAATTTCCAGGAAAGGGATGAATCTTAAAGAGCAAGAGCTGCACACCCATTGGCTTAATGCTTAAGCTGAGTTTCTGTGGTAAACATGAATTGATGGCATCACCTGTATTAAGAGCCACTCAGGTTACATTAAAAAATAGAATGAATGGACAGTTCATGATTTAATTTTCAGAAATTGAAATGCAAGCATTTATTTGCATTTTATGCACATTAGAATAGGAAGGTTCATTTTGTTCAGCTTGGTGGCTGTTTATGTTCACAGTTGATCTTTTTTCTTACAGCTCCGCTCAGTGGAGTCAAATCAGCGATGAGGACAGAGCGAGGCTGACCAACCGATCTGAGGACGGAGAGTTCTGGTAAATCGAATCATTGTTCGTCCTCTCTCTATGTCCCTCTTCTCATCATACATACTGTCAGAAAAAAAGAGTACTGTCCTCGTACTGTTTTGTTCCCCAAGGTACAAACTACATTAATGTACCTCCAATGGTACAAAAATGTTCCTCAGAGTCCATTTTTGTACCATAAAAGGAATATTTAATTAATAGTAATTGTACCCTTACTAGTACTTTAAGATTAGAATTTAAGGTAAAATGTTCTCAAAGGCAGTTAGTGCAGATAAGTGATTACCTAGCCTCTCTGTTTCTCACACCTTACTGGGATCTGCTTTTTGGTTTTTTCCCCATTTGCCCTTCAGGATGTCCTTCTCCGACTTCCTGCAACACTTCTCCCGGGTAGAAATCTGCAACCTCACCCCTGATGCTCTCTCTGAGGAGGATACCATGAAATGGAGCATGTCCAAATTTGATGGAACCTGGAGGAGAGGCTCCACCGCTGGGGGGTGCAGGAATTATCCAAGTACCAACCCAACCCAAAAACCAGTCATTAACTATGTCATTAACCAAGCAAAAGCTCTTTGAAATGATGACAGTGTTTGTGGAAGGTTGGCATTTATTCACAGGATCTGGGGTGTAGCTGGAAATTCTGGAACCCCAGACAAAATGTGACTTCAGGGCCTCCTGCTGAATAAAATTGACAATTTAATGTATTCAAGGACCCTCCCAAATCTGCCAGCATATCCATACCCTACTGCATTCCTGCATAAGAGCAAAAGCTGTTTGCCAGTTTATATTTTGCTTGTTTGGACGAACCTTGATGTCACAGAAATATTGCACCATTACTCTTCTTTGCAGACACCTTCTGGACAAATCCACAGTTTGTGATTAAGCTGGAGGAAGAGGACGATGGCCCTGATGATGAGGAGGTCGGCTGCAGCTTTGTGGTGGGCCTGATGCAGAAGAACCGGCGCCGCCTGAGGAAGATGGGGGAGGACATGCTCACCATCGGCTTTGCCATCTATGAGGTGAGGAAGGATGGGGTTCCCATGAAGCCAACAGGCATGTTTTCTAGTTGGATGTGTTGTAGGCTTACGGTTGTGTTTTAGTGCCTTTGGAGACAGACATAGGGTTACGAGTTATGTGGCTGATGCCAAGAGGTTTGGACCAAAAGACAACATTAAAAAGTGCATTGCATTATGTTTATTTAGTTAGCAAATGCTTTTTTTTAAAGTGATGTGCAAGTGAGCCAGATAGCACACTATAAGCATAGAGCTGTCAATGAGCCAACTAGCTAGACTGACCTTCCAGTGAACAACCAGTAACAACTGCAAGCTGGAGCAAATGCTATACAATGTAGCAAAGACCAAAAAGGAGAGCTATTCAAATGAAAGATAAGTGCAAATAGGAGGATCAAAGATAATCAAGATACCAGCCAATGGATCACAGGTGAAGATAGAACAGGTCAGCGGTTGGAGGGCTGGTGTCTTTATTACAGTTAACAGGTGTGGCTTATCACATTTACATTTACATTTACAGCATTTGGCAGACGCCCTTAGCCAACTTCTGTATCATGTAGTGTTACCTTCCCAAAATTTGATGGTGTTGAACTTAACATGCTTCCTTGTTTTCTGTCATCTACAGGTCCCTCTGGAGGTATGTGTCAGAAGGAGTGGAATTATGGTTATGTACAGAACTTTGTGTTTGTGTTGTTAATGTCCAGGTGTCTTTGCTAATTTCTGATCAAATGGGGCAGTGATGGAGACAGTCAAAATTAACAGAGATCAAATATTGCAGGGGGTGGCCAATCCTCAATAAAGCGCTTGTCTTATCCACAGTGTATGCAGGTTTTTGGAATAACCTTTAGGTCAGCTGTTCACACCCAGATGTGAGGACTTTTCAGCCAATCAATCCTTTTATTAGTAATGTGATTAGGGAGTTGCAGTGAAAATTTACACATACACTGTTCCTTTGGATAAGATTGACCACCCCTAAAACCAGAAATGCTAAAGATTTGGGAACCTTATTGCACCAGAACAGGGAAGGTAATTTGTTAATTACCTGGATTTAAGCAATTAGTATCTTTACTGATATCTGGAAAGAAATCCGCAAACATTTATGATAATCAGTATTGCAGGATGGGTTTAGAGTGACTAAATAATCCATTTCAGGGTGGACACTTTGAGCTATTTCAGGTTTTACAAACTACTTTAAAACTGAAAGAATCCTGTCCTTGGCTAAATAGTTTGGTTCTTGTGCTTTGACTGGTTTCCTTGATTTGAAAGACTCATCCAAATGTTTCACATTAACAATAGAGACAGTCAGGAGACTGAAAAATCAGTACACAGCAAGATCTCAGTGCTTAAACCCAGGTCTTTTCATCTACCTCCCTGACATAGATGATCTGGTCCCTCTAAGCAAGTTATAGTCTAATGTCCTCTCGACACACTCTGGTTCCCCTTTCCAGTTTGTGGGCCAAAGGAAAGTCCACCTGAACCGGAACTTCTTCATGCAGAATGGGTGCAAGGCTTGCTCTGAAACTTTCATCAACCTACGGGAGGTGTGCAGTCGCTTCTGTCTGCCCCCCGGGGAGTATCTTATTGTACCCTCCACCTTTGAGCCCCACCTGAATGGAGACTTCTGCCTGCGTGTCTTCTCCGAGAAGCAGACTGAGTTTCAGTAAGGGACCCTGTATTTTCACTGAGCTACTTGAAGTATATGTTATACGCTAAGAATTATTATTTTCTGGGAGCAGCTTGTTACACCAGTGCAAACCGTAAGTTCTGGACACAATAGCTATAGCTTTTGAACCTTTGTCTATAAGTCATATTTGCGTCTTTGCATCATCAGTTTTGAAGAACGATAAGGAAAGAAAGGGGTGTGATCAACCAGCAGATGAAGTGCTGGGCTCCTTTAAGAGCCTATGTGCCCTTTGTGTTTCAGAGAAATGGACAATCCCGTTGAGTCAAACGTGGGAGAGGTAAAGACGAAGTGCTTGCAGCTCATGTTGCAAAAGCATTTCCGGTTCTGCTGTTTTCTGATTATTCTTTGTAGTACTTTTTTGGCCACAGGTGGATTTACATGTGGGTGCCACAGGCAGCCAGACAAAAAAGGAATTGGTTGTGACATTTGTGCGATCAGTTTTCTATTAGTTATTTGCACACATCAATGACATCATGTCACTGTGTGGGTTAGTTAACCTTGTCAGAGTGGGCACCCTGATTCTAGTCTGAGAACTGGGCAGGCCACCACTCAGACGTACCAGACGAGGTGGGGGCCAAGCTAGGCTGAGCCTGAGGTAGGGTGGGCGGGCTAATCTATCAAATAGCACAGTACTGATGCAACTGGTGAAATTAGATTTAAATTTAAAATGATTTATTTGTATCACTCAAAATAACACTTATCACAAATAACACTTAGTCAAATGGTGATTTTTTTTGGCATGGGGGGGGGGGGGGGTTGCCCAAAGCACTATACAAGCTAAAACTTCCACAGTTTATACAAATTACTTTTATAGAGCATACAGAATGTCTGTCTCCTCAATGGAGTCCTGTAATTACCAACAACCTTCAGTGAGTTTAATGTGACTTCCTTCTTTGTGGTTACAGACGGAAATAACTGAAGAGAAGATTGATAGTACATTTAAAAATCTATTTGGGAAATTGGCTGGATATGTGAGTACTTTAATTTTAATAGTCATATTAAGAAAAATGTTGAGAAGTGTTAAAATACAGACCTTTTGAGAGTGTAAGTTGGATTATATCAGTATTTCAATGAAACAAGTTTGAGGAGCTTAATGTAGTAAGTCATAAGAACTTTAATATTTATTACATTCCCTTGTTACAGGACTGTGAAATCTCTGCCTTTAAACTAAGGAGAATTTTGAATAAAGTGGTGTCCAATTGTGAGTAGCCATCTGTATTCCTCAAAGTGCCACAATCATGTGACTCTCCCACTTTAAATCCCTTTTCTTTGGAGAACAGGTAGTATTTAGGAGTGTGAACTATGAACAGTCAAATGCGCTTCTTTTGTAATAGCAGTATTGCATCGGATTGCTGAGAACATTCCAAACAATGTACACATTGTGGCCATAGACTGCATGTGTACAGTGATTCTTTCATATTTTTGTTTCTTCATAACATTAATCATATATCTACTCTAGGGAAGGAAGTTCGGATAGATGGGTTTAGCCTTGAAACGTGCCGCAACATGGTCAATCTTTTGGATGTATCCTTTTCTGTTTTCCAAAATATTGCTGCAATATCTAACTCTTGGCAGCGATTTAAAAGATGGGGGACATTCACTAAAGGTTATGTTGTTTTTCTTTTTGGTATTTCAGGAAAATTGATATTGATTAAACTTGGGGCTGTTGTAGCGTTTGACTCTTCTGATACCATAAGCAGCCTCGCTTAATGCAATCCTTATACATCCCTATACTGTTTTATGTATAACTATAATAAAAATTATGGCCTCTAGATCCCTCAAGTGTGGTCTTTAAGCTGGATATTACCAGGGTCCATTTCTTATCAGGTGCCTGCTCATGTTTTATAGCCATAAGTCACTGTGTATACTGTGTACTGGCCTCTCCAGTGAACTGCACTTGTGTTGCTGTTCCTTAGACATTTTTACAGAAAGATGGAAGTGGAAAGCTGGGCCTTTTGGAATTTAAGATTTTGTGGAGCAAAATTGAAAAATACATGGTTTGTGCTGCAATTATCCACGTGTCCATTTTCTGTAATTGCTTGTCATATTCAGGGCTGTGGGGGTCTGGAGCTACAGGTGTAATGCAGGGAATAACCCAGGAGGGGGCGCCAACCCAATGCAAAATTTAACAATTCAGCAATTTGTTGCTTACAAGGCTCATGATGCTATATTGGCGCTAACTGCACTGTGGCTGTCATCATAACGTTATGCAAATGTGAATGTAATGTAATGCACCGTAACATGTAGTATTACAATTGTGGTGTTTTAGGCAATCTACTGTCGCAAGGATACTGACCATTCAGGCACCATAAACTCCACAGAAATGCGTTTGGTGGTAGAGGAAGCAGGTAGGATGAGTGGCCTTAAACGACACAACTGACTCACTGCCTGAACTACCATGTTACTGACACTCTGCACTCAGACGGATTAGAACCTTTACAAACAGAATTCAGCACAAGAATTCTAACCCTGTAAATATATTTGAAATACTTTTCAGCATGATTTTTTTTAGCCAAAGCTATGATTTGCTTCAACCCTTGTTTTTCTACCCAGTCTTTGGGAACTTCCAGAAAGTCCAAATATTTGAACTGTCCTGGATCCCAGCACACCTGAGGGAGAACAAAAATGTGGCCCATTTCAGTGTCACCAAGGATTGGGTTTAGAAACACACAGTTGGCTGTTAAAAATTATACTACAAGCTTGATTCTGCAGAGGATCATCTAATAAGTTACTGGAGGAACTAAGTTTCAGTGAAGTGGCAGTTCAATCCATCAAGCCTTTTAGGTAGCAACTTCTATCACTTCTGCTGGATGCTGTAATGCCTGATGAAACTGCATCTATGATGGATACTTTGAGTTGCATCTTGCGATCTATTAGTGTTATTGTGTCACGCCATGTTGAGGAATGGGAGGGCAATTAGATTTAGTCATTTAAAACTTCTGTCTGCATCTGAAGGAGCCCTAATGAGACCTTTTTCTGTCTTCAGGGTTCTTGCTGAACAACCCACTGCACCAGATCGTGGTGGCCAGATACAGCAAGGCTAACCTGGCCATCGATTTCGATAATTTTCTGGGGTGCCTGATCCGTCTTGAGGCCATGTTTAGTGAGTAGCAACTTGAACATATTACTGTGTACAGAAATCCTATTGTTTTTACGCTTCATAGTAATCTCACTGTGTAATACTGTTTCATATGTATTTTGATGCTTCAATTCAATTGTAACATGCAATAAACATGTTTCAACAGAAATATTTAAAAGCCTGGACACACACAGTTCTGGAATGGTGAGCTTTAACCTTGCAGAGGTAAGTCATCGGAAGCAATTAGCTAGGCCTGCTAATACTGGGCAGCGTAGCACAAAAACTGTTGATAAATAGCAAGTGAAGCAGCTTCAATACTGAAATCTTGCAAGTAATGTTTGTGGCTGCATTGTCTATGATGGATATTTCTGGTTTGAGTGTTGCTTTGTCTCCCTCTAGTGGCTGACTTTCACTCTACTCTAAAGCTTCAGACATGGAAGTCTTCACAGTCTCCACCTGCAGGATATTGTTCAGAATAATTATGTAGGAAAGCAATAGTATTATAGCATTTGAAACATTACCAGTTATATAATTGTTTTATTTTGAGTAAATGTGTTTTGGGATGTTATCATTGTATAAAATTATCATTAAAATAATATTTAGCCTAATTAACAGGAGGCTATAAAACGTTGTACCTTAAAAGGAGGCAATAAAACTTCAGTTATGAAAACGCATTTTTGTAAGTGATGTGTGAGTAACTGTTTCCAGTTAATCTGTTGCAGGTGGCGGAGGTTGTCCTCACCAGAAGCTGGAGATGTAACATTTGGCAGACTCATAGTGTCACGGTCCTCCGTGCTAAGGGGGGCTTTTTTTTTTTTTTGATTCTGCCAATCTAAGGAATGCCTCACGTTGAACTATCTTCCACTCAGACGTGAACAACAATAAAACAACAGCGAGACCAACCCCAACCACACTTGGATATAATGAATGGAATTTTGCTGATCTTTATAATTTCTTCCACGTAATATTCAATTTCCTGCATGAATGTTATACAACAATTACAGAAGAACAATTATTTACAGTCCCTTAATATCAAGGTGGTTCTCTGAGAAACAGACAGCAGGTGATGTCCCAATGCACTCAGCTCTGCCTATTGCCCTTTGCGAACTCCTTTGCCCAGTGGACGGCCTCTGTAATATCTGTGGTGCATCCCGTCCCCTTGGCCACGGTGGTGGAGCCGCCAGCGTTTCCCCCAAGGAAGGTGCATACGGCCAGGGCCCAGTCGCTGGCAGAGAGAGGGCCACAGCCCTACAGGGCACACAGGGGACATTTGTGATGCAACACTTCTGTGACAGAGGAAGGTTTATAGCCACAAAGGGCTATAAAGTGTATATGCAGGTTTTGGGATAACCTGTAGATCAGCTGTTCAAACCTAGGTGTGAGGACTCTTCAGCCAATCAATCCTATAATTAGTAATCTAATTAGGGATTTGCAGCGAAAACCCGCATACACACCGGCCCTTTGTGGATAAGATTGCCCACCCCTGGTTTATAGTAACATTTCCCAACCTGGTCCTCAGGGAGCCCAAGATGGCCCACATTTATGCTCCCTCCCAGCTCTTTGCCAAACCATTTTTGCTCCCTATTGGGACCTGGTAGGGAGTAGAAATGTGGATTATATGGGGGTCCCCGAGGACCCGTTTGAGAAACACTAGCTTAACAGCTATCTACATCTATTCCTGCTTAATGGCCAGTAGGCCAGCAAACTCAGCTTGAATGAAACTGTGTATCGGCACTGGTGCTTGCAGGGAAAAGTCTGTGCTCTCACAGTTTGGGGCTTGCAAGCCCTCAGCTGTGTGCATGTGACTGTCCAGTATTTGCATGTTCTCCTTGTCTCACATGGGTTTTCCCTGGATACTCCAGCCTTGCATCCCTAAAATGCATGTAGCGTGTGACTGTATGTTGGTAATTTCAATTACCAACGGCAAACTGCTACATATTTCTAAATGGTCTTAGATGTTGAAACTCTTAATTTCCTATGAAAGGAATGAATGCAAGAGTGACTGTAAATAAAGTGGCAAAATATTAACCTCACCCACCCACCAACCAACCCAAACACACACCTCAGAACAACTGCCCAGCTCATGTGAAAGGTAACACCATCAGTACCTTCAGAGACAAGAAGCACTCAGAGCAAGCTCGTCCTTGATATTTTACCTTGGGCACCTGACAGGCACAGATGACCTTTCCAGACTGCTGGTGTGACAGTAACATGACCAGGGTCCCAGGGGCTTGGTTACTGTACTGATTCACTGCCTTCATCAGCACCTGCAGTGATGAGCAAGGAACAAGTAGCACACCTGGGCACAATGTCACTTTTTCCACAAGCAAATGTCCAAAAGAGAGCATACTGATATTGAGTCTGTGTCCACGGTGTCCACAACCAGCTTTTCTTCCCTGTGTTTCGTCAGCAATGCCTGAACTTTGCTGGCTGCCTGAGGATTGACAATAAAAATAGCGTGAGTCACAGGACCCAAGAGCAAAAGCCCACGGTTCACTGGCTCCTAAATTAGGCCATGCAGTCAAACCAACAAATCGCATAAAGGAGGAGAGTTTTTGTGTGATGCAGTTAAACAAGCTTATTCATGCAATATAAAGTAACGTGAATAGAGCTCCCTAGGACCCCAACCACGACCAAGATAAAAATATTTTAATTCTGGACAATGAGACACTTTAAACCAGTGTTTCACAATCCAGTTCTCGTGAACCCACAGACGGTCCATGCTTTTGCTCCCTTAATGGGTGCTGGGGTGGAGCAAAAATGTGGATTGTCTGTCAGGGAGCTGGGAGACACCAAAAACGTGGACCGGCTGTGAGTCCCCAACGACTGGACTGGGAAGCATTGGTTTAAACATGGGGTGCCCAACTCTAGTCCTGGAGGGTCAGAGCCTAGCACATTTCCCCTCATTCAACACACCTGATTCAACTCCTTGTGTTAATTACCACACAACTCTTGAGCTGAATTATTTATGGTGGAACAGGGAAAGAACTAAGTTACATAGGGCTCCAGCCCTCCAGGACTGGAGTTGGGCACCCCTAGTTTGAACTATCAATAACTCTTTGGTCATCTGTAATTTGTCTTGATCTAAGGTTCCAGCACCCTAATAAAAGATTGCGGTTCCTCCGGCTTGCTGTGCCAAGTACCTCAGCGATCTCCAGCTTCCTGACCATGGTGTTGGCGGCCCGCTGCAGAGCTCGCAGCTGGCTCTGAAGCTCCCTCCTCTGCCACTGGGGGATGGCTGTGTTCTCCACATCCTGGGGCAGAGCACACTCACTGTCACTCACCCGCCAATTAGAAGTGGGGCGAGTGCTATGAAAATGAATACATTCAGCAAACACAATAATTACAATGGGTATTGAGTCTTATGCGCCAGTCATTGCCCTGCAGTACATCACATATTACAGTCACAGTGCATATCAGAGGTTCATTACAATTAACATTTACCGTTTCTCTGTTACTCCATTTTCATACCTTTACACATCTGTCATAGGTCTAGGGCTACACAGGCAGTCCTCAGGCTTAGAACATCCAGCTACTAGTTGTCCTTATGAATGGAAGGCCATAAAGCCTATTACACCAAAAATTTGGGTTAAATACAATGATTCGTAATAACAAAAGCACGCGCTACTTTATTTTGCATTGTTATTTTTATGAAAACATTGCACAGCTTCAGTGGTTTGTCGGCTCAGTACAGGACAGTACTGTATGTACTTACTTTTATTATTACTGTATAATCATTACTGATGCTATACTGTATTTTTTTTCGACTTTGTCAAATTTGTCTAAGTCAAAAAAATGGATCTTGTTTGTAACATGGCGAGTGCCTGTTGAAAGCTTATTTGATGGCTTTCTTTAAGTATTACACTGCTTAATAAAATTTTTCAAGCCTCCTTTCTGACCAACACTCCAAACAATCATTAACCCAAGCAGCCAGGAACTGGTATTAAAATTGACTTACAGTTCACAGCCTCTGCCCCACACATTTTTTCCCAACAGAATAACAGTTTAATTTCAATGAACAGTTACCACATGCATGCTGGGCAAACTAAAGTTAAATCATTAAAACTTCTCAATCATAATAATCAATCATGATATCATTTTACAAAAAAAATGTTCAAAAACAGGTTCCTCCATTGTCTGTGGGACCCCCCCAAAAAAATCAATATACAGCCTATAGGATTTGAACTGGTAACCTTTTGGTCAGTCACCTGCTGACTCACACACTACCCTCAGCCAAATACCTGTGTGTCAAGAATCCAGATTAAAGCAGTCTCCAGTTCATCTCCAGGTGGGCCATCTCTCATTCTAACCTGTTATGCTTTCCCAACTGGCTCAACCAGCAGGCAAAATTTACTGTAATTAATAAAACCTATTTTGTAAGTATGAAAGTTATAGTGGTAATGAAATGACTCATAAATGTAAAGCTCCTATGTGAAACACCCTGCTATGGAAGTGACACACACATCGATCAGCAAACCCGCTTCTTTGGACAGGCCGTGTGCCGAGGACAGGCAGGAGGGCACCTCTGGCACCCGTGCAAACAAAGACGCTACCTCCTGGGCGAGGGCATGGCCGGCCTCACGAGCCTGGGTGAAAAGAGAGGAGGCTTTGCTGAGAACGCATGTCAGGGCATTTGACCTTTAGGTGGCTGTATACTTTAAACAACATCCGGACAAAACAACATCAAACACATTGGGGAGAACAATCTGTCACATACTTATAACACTGCTATCTTGTTCCTTCTATGTCATGCCACAAATTTAGAGGACCCAGAATGTTTCCGGTGCAGCAGGGCATGCGTGTCATTTTGATAAAGGAGATAACATCTCTTTTAAAATGCAAGTTGCTCTCTATTAGCAGCTGCTGTTAATTTAATACTAGAAGTGGCAC
The DNA here is from genome assembly GCA_026779605.1 of Mormyrus hasselquistii. Classification (NCBI taxonomy): domain Eukaryota; kingdom Metazoa; phylum Chordata; class Actinopteri; order Osteoglossiformes; family Mormyridae; genus Mormyrus; species Mormyrus hasselquistii. The sequence goes on from JAODKE010000044.1 coordinate 17,503,964, forward strand.
AGACAGGGAAGCAAACAATTTACATCAGGGATTCTGAAACCTGTGGTTCGCGACCCAAGTTCTAAAAGGGTTGCAAGGCAGACTTGGAAATGTAAGCATTTTAAAACCCGCAAGCTCCTTTGCTGATCCACAATCAGATTTCCCAGCCCCAGTCCTAGAATTAACCTATATAAACGGGTCTTGGGTCTGCAGTTGTTTAGCACTAACCTAGTGAGCACTGACCCAATCCAAGAAACTAATTCAGAGGCTTAATATAAAATTCACTGGCACATCCAATCAGATTTGTGCGATAGGCACTGATTGGCGAAAATTGCAGTGCCCGGCATGATTCATTATAGCTAATTTAATTTAGACCTATACTTGATATAGGGTCACAACTGCACTGGCATGGTAAAAATTGGGTTACAGCGCAAAAAAGGTTGAGAACCACTGATTTAAATGACACTCACAGTTACATGCTAATAAAACACATGCAGTCCACAGCAATCATTACACATTTATGACCTTTACTATTAACAGAAACCCACAAACACCCAGATTAATGTGCACAGGCGAAGGTCCGGAATGGTGATGGAAACCACATTAAAGCAAAGCGAACCTTACACTATGGCTTAGTAAGACCTCATTCATGGAATTCCCAAATGGGACATGATGTTAGCATCCGCACCTTATTTGCTTCCTCTCCTGTGACAGCTACAACACGACTGATTCCCTTCACCATCTGCCTCTCAGACACGATGACGAAGTCCTGGATGTACCCTGTCCTCAAGAGGTGCCTGAAAGAATAAGGGAGGGCAGGGAGTCCAGCCTGGTCATTGAGCAGAGCGATGCCCATGTGCCCAGAGACATGCTATGGTGACCACAGCATATTCCCGACCGTGTGATTGACCTGTATGTAACGGCAAATGGGACCACTGATTGGATACCAGCTTTCCGAACACAAACCCAGTAATAAATGCCAGCTGTCCTAAGCTCAGGATGTGCAGGTTGGGAGGTACTGAGTGTCCATCTATCCCTACAGATGAGCTTGGAGTTGCAGTCATTGTTCCTCTTTACAGATGCAAATTGCCCATGTTCGTCATGTGCAGTCCTGATTTGTCAGGCTGTTGTCTTGACACGTTACATAATTTAGCAGATTTTGTTGCAAATGCCCCAGCAATTTGGGCATCAACAGTTCCAAGACTTCTTTGATACAATAGTTTTCCATATGGAACAACAAAGTGCCAACCGTCAGGCTTCTTAATGACAAATTTGTAGATGCGTTTGCAATTGTGATTTTGTCGCTTCAGCATCATGCTCTTTTCCATGTGCTGTTCTTTATTCACCCCTGTGCTTTACATTGCACCTGTGAATTAAGCCAGTGGTTCTCAATTGGGGGTACGCATACCCATGGGAGTACGTGAAGGCACTCCAGGGGGTAAGTAAGATTTAAATATATATTTAAAAAAATAGCATCCATGCAAAAATCCTTTAGAAAATAGTTTTTAAATAAATGTTTCAATAAAACGTAAGTAATTGTCAAGGTGCTGACCTGGGAAGCAGAAGCCGGGAGACTTAAATATCGGGGAAAATACAGGGTTTATTGGGAGTGGACAAGAACGAACAAGCACCAATGAAGATTGACACTACAATAACCGGACTGGGGAAACAAACTGAAACGCGAACTACATACATTGGACGAATGACAGCAACAGGGAAACAGCTGGTGAACACGGGGAATCCACATAAGGAAGATGAGGGGGCGTTGCACACGGAAGGAGTGGACGAGCGGGGCAGGACACTAAGTTCATAAACTGAATTTTATATTCAATGGCGTATTCAGTTTCATTATCCTAAAAAACTCAGATCCACAAGACATCTGTCATGATCCGCTCTGTCCGATCCTCCCGTGTGCCACGCCCACCTCATTACCTGGTGTTCCTGCCCGATTGTGTGCACCTGTGTCCGGTTAATCCCCAGTTAGTCGTGTATATCAGTCCCCGCTTTTCTGAGTCCTGCGTGAGTCATTGTGTTCAATGTTACGATCAGTCGTTCCTGTCTGCCTGTCATTCCTAATAAACCCTGCTTCCCTGCAAGTTCCAGCTCTGCTCGCCTCCTTACCCGCTCGTCTGCTGCCCGATCGTGACAACATCACCTGTCAGTCACTGATGCCTTGAAAACTCAAACAATGGTGTTTTTTTTGGGCCACTGTTTCTTTCTGTGGGGAGAGACTAGCCAACAGTAGCATGAAGCCTGTGCATCTTCAGTGGCATTTCAAGACAATACACGCAAAGAGCCTCAGTGAAGCACAAGCCCAAGTTTCTCACTAAAAGTGCAAAATGCAACAATGTAATCTTCAGTGTTGACAATTTGTAATTTTAAGACGTTAGTCTTTATCCTTAAAGAAGATATTTTAAGATAAATATTTTTTCATTTGTACAAATCTTTTATTTAAAATTGCTGATCATTTCTTTTTTGTGAAGAAATGTTTATTTATCTATAATTAAGTTCATGAATTCATTTTGAGAACAGATGTTTATCATCCCAAAAGAGGACACTAAGTTGATGAACTTAATTATAAATAGATTTGCACATCATTTCTTTTTTAAGTCTTTACGAATTTATTAATATGTTTTTATTTCCAAAAAGTTCAAGAGAGCACTACAAATGAGCAATGTTTTGCACATTGGAGTTTTAAATGTTTTGCTGATGTTTTTTTTCAAATGTTAACTGATAGACAGAGTTTAATAAATCAGACACTGATGGCACAGGGCTGTGTTTTTTTGTTTTTTCAACAAAAAAATGCTTTGCGCTGATTTGGGGGTACTTGGCTGAAAAAATATTTCACAGGGGGTACATCACTGAAAAAAGGCTGAGAACCACTGAATTAAGCCATCAAGCCTGTGAGGGGTGTTTGCCCCCCCAATACAGTGCTACAACTGAACAGCTAAAATAAGAGAAAAAGGCAAGGCTGCGCTCCATGAGAGTGTTTGGGAAAGCAGCTGAGAACAATGAGACCTTTCTGCACTTTCATGTAAACTGGACACATTATTCTTGAGTCATGGCATTTGAAAAGTGCTGAACACGAACGGGACAACCACCAAAGTCAAACGTCCATAAAATCTGGGAAATTTCAATTGCCACTCAAATACACAAATGAGGAATTTGAATTTGTGAGGATGGTTTGTAAAAAACTAAATTTAAGGACCCCCTGATGATTTAATACTTACAGATATTCACAAAATTTACCAACATGCCTTGTTAGTTACTGTGACACCAATGATTTTTAAGTTTGTACATCAAGAGCAGACTGTGACAAACACAGAGTGAGAGTGCAACCATATACAAGATCAACTGTGTCGACAGCAGATGTGAAATTACTCCATTTTGGGCTACACGGCTTGCAGTATGTGTTATATTAGCATTAGGCCTTACGTTCCGCAACAGAGCTCAACAGATGTTGTGCTGGGGTTGGGGCTGCGGAGCAGGTCAGACGCAGGGACACCTACTGACACCACCCTCACTGGATCAGGGTAGACCTGCAGTGCAGACATCACCCTGGGTCATGTCACTGCTTTGTGAACAATTAAAGCACACTAAAGGCTATGGTTCGGACACAAATACATCCTCTATTGCTAAAGAGGACTCCACAAGAATGGGCTTAATACCACAAACAGTGGGCTACAAAGAATCTAAATACAAGATGATGGATCATCAAGTTTTCACCTCATCCACAGTTCGCAGTCCAGGTACGGCTCTGGCTACCGGCAAGGGCAGCTCCTCCACATAAACAGGCTCGTCTCGTCTTATGATGTCCTGCATCATCTTCTCAACTTCCTGAAGCTGGTGGGTGCACAGTGGTTTCTGTACAGTAGGAAGCAGGAGACCACACTGAGGCGTTTTACCCATACTGTGACTGGGTTGCCGCACTGCATCACTGAAGCCCGACGCACCTTGATGCTGAAATCGAAACGCAGGCGCTCAGCCGTGATGTGAGAGCCACGCTGCTCCACCTCCTCTCCCAGCAGCTGCCTGAGAGTGAAGTTGAGGATGTGTGTGGCTGTGTGTTTCACCATGCAGGCCAGTCTCTGGGCCTGTGAGCAGCATGGGAGCAAGTCTCGTTCTTTCAGTAAATACAGCAAGGAAACCCAACAGGAACATCACATCTGCATACAGGCCTCTGTGATGCTCATCTCAATTTATTCTCACAATTCTCCACCTTAAGACCATAAGACCACTCAACCTTTAATCCCTTCATCCATTACCCCTTCTGACTCCATCCACCCATCTATCTCTTCATACCTCACTCCTTCCATTACTTCATCCACCCATCTCTTCAACAACTCCTACAACTCCATCCGTCTCTAAACCAATATCCAGTTGGAGCAGCAGAGATTCCAATTTGTAGTTAACGCACTCAACCACACATGCACCCATTAGGGCCAACATCATATGAAAACATCTCTAAGCACTCACAAAGCACAGCGGATCTGTAGCATTACATCTTTTATTAGACAACAAAAGCAGTCCACAGCCCCCACTGCCTCAGTGTAGTGAGGCAGAGAACTAAGGGGGAGGGGGGGACTTTCCTGGTGGATGAAAGTGTCCAGCAGGTGGTCTACCTTGTCTACGACGAGCTGAAGCTGGTCTCCCTTCCGGAGGGTCTCAGCAGCAGTGACCTGATGAACCACGTACCCTCCAACCAACTGCACCTTCTCCACGGGGAAGAGGACATCCTGCACAAAGACACAGTGGAATGTCAGTCCTCAGCAAGGAGGCCCAAGAGGAACCCCACTGATGTACCATTACATCTGTCAAATAACTTGACCCTTCAATAAATCAAAACATAGAACATACACATATATAGTACTGTGCCAAAGTCTTAGGCAGTCAAAGGAAATCATGCTTAAATAATCTTCATCTTGATACCAAACTGTGATATTACATCTGTCAAAGTTACATCTGCCATTTGAAAACCTCGCCTAGTATTTGCAGCAGCCATCCAATACACACATCCATTTGTTGAGAAGTTCAACTAGCACACCTTGCTTGCCTATTCGATACCTCATCACGTTATTGAGCTAATTAAGTTAGATTTCCCCACCAACTCAATTAAACACATGGAATAGACTGAGGAGAGCTTTGGGAACTGAAGTCATCTGTTTCTAGCCATCTAGCAAGATATCAGAAGACTTTTGGTGAACAGAAAAACACTGGTAATTTTTTTTTAGTACTGTGTCATAGTTTACTTGTAAACTAAGGATAAATACTAACCAAATACTAACCAAATATACACTTACTACCCAGATATATACCTTTAAATATTTCATTGACTTTTGCACAGTACTGTGTACCTACACACATTAAGCATGAGTAAAGGTGCCTGTAAGCTATATTTGTAAACAAATGCTCTGCGACATGTGGCCATGAGGAGTTTTACCGGCTGGCTGTCTTGGGTAAAGTATCCCTGGTCATGGCTCTGTCCTCCCTGCTCTGCATAGAAGCAGGTCTGGTCCAGAATGACGCCACACCTCTGGCCCTCATGCACTTCCTGCACCAAGTCCTGTCCACAGTAGAGTGCCTGGACGGTGGCCTGACAAGGCAGGAACGCTGAGGAAAGGGTCAGCCAGGGTACACAGGCATTAACAGGTACGCGTTACTACCCTCTGCTAATAGCGATGGTATGTTTGCATGACGAGAGTGTTCCTAAATATTCATACATACAACTCTAGAAAAAAATTAAGAGACCACTATAAATTTTGGAAAAAAAATAGCTTTGTTTAAAAATCCTGGTTTAAACTTGGTTCTTCAGGTAGAAGGCTACACTGTGAGGCAGGCTACTTGAAGGCTCAAAGTAGCAGGACTAAAGTCCCATAAAGCTACAGATAAGAAACACGCTGCAGTTTTGCAAATAAAATGTATATTTTACGCAGACACTCAAATTTGCTGTTGTCTCAATTTTTTCCAGAACTATACATTACTGATAAGCACTGATCCACACCACAGTCCTGCAACAGGACTGCATGATATCAAAACATTTCAAATATTAAGACATGGATGTTTTGCTATAAATATTACTATATTTATAAAAGCAAAAAAGGAGTGTACTCAAAATAAATTATATAAGTTATATTTTATATAACTTATTATCTACCAATAGAGTATGTCAAATAAGTTGGTGTTGCCAGGAATCATTGCAAAAGGTACAAAACTGTGGCAACAAATCACTTGCCTCTATGGAAATCAAAATATTCCATACAATGGAAGGTGAATGTCTTTTTCTGACCAGTTGTTGTTCGATTTCTCCTCCTCACTTGTTTTGTTAAATATCTCACAAATGCGCCACTCTGTGTATGACTGAGTCAGGTAGCATTGATGAGTGGTAACTGGCTTGAAGAGCACACGCAGAGCTCATGCAAAAGCTGGGAATGTAAACTTTACACTGATTTTTAATATATACTTGATAATCTTGAAAAGCAAGAACCATTAAAAAGTGCAAAGCTTTGCAATGCCGTTTCCTATGACAAAGTAAAAATGTTTTAAGTTAGAATTTTCTAACTTACTGATGATCTACTTTTGAAAATACTGCTATACAATGTCAGAATGGAATGATTAGATACCACCCAAACTGAAAAACAACTCAGCTGATTATCTCAGTACTTAAAATGCATCAGTAGAATGTGCATAACATGTGACGCTGATGTTAACATCATACATTATGGAGGTTTAACACACACACACACACACACACACACACACACACACACACACACACACACACACACACACACACACACACACTAAACAATGCAACGCTATTCAACAAAGGTCCGAAGCATGGCCCATATCCACAAAGAAGAGATAAAATAATTGATTACCATACTTCCCATCCTGCCCCAGACTGTAGCGGTATTTTGCAGAGTCCTCTGTGAAGGGAATGCCCTTGTTCTGCAGTTCAGTGAGGGTGAGGACATCTAGCTCTGTGCAGCTCTGCATGTCAGAGGCCTGAGCCTCGGTCTTCAACTGGTGGGAACAAAACAACAACAACCTCAGTCGCCGCCGGTTCACTTAAAGTGGTCATAAAAGTCTGGGGGTTCAAATTTGGGATCCACATTCCTGAATGGGGGAGGGGGCTGAAAATGTCATTGATGATAACTGATAAAAGGCAGAGACCGTCCTAAAGCTAATTCTAACGCTACGGGATCTGAAAGACAGAAGTCGTTAAACAGCACGAAACTTTCTAGAACTGAAACTTTCTTTTATAGAAGCCTGTACATCTTTAAGTTTCAGCTTGATGAACTAAGACACCAAATAAGGCCTGTGATGGATGAGGGACCAAACTGAGAGATACCTTCTCTTCCTCCATTGCTAACCTACGCAGGGTTTCTGTGTCCATGGCAACGCCTTTTTCCTCCACCATTAGGCTGATGAGGTCGAGGGGAAAGCCTAGGTTGCGATGCAGGGACCAGGCGATGGATCCTGAGGGAAGCCGGGGTTAGAGTAATGCAGTTCGCAGCATGAAGAGTGCGTCGAAGGCGAAGATCAACCTGGGAACAGCCGAGCCCCGTCCATCCTCCACAGGGTTCTGTCAATGACACGCCGGCCCTGGTTCAGCAATGACAGAAACTGGGCCTCATTCTCATTGATTACGTCCATGATCTGCAAACAATGTTTCAATATGAGTTTTTGTGGTCATGAGACGCCCAGTTACAGTACAGCATGAAGTTCTCTTTGTCTTCTCTGTCCACATCACCTTACCCTCTCAGTCTCTTTTGCCACTTCAGGAAAAGCATCACCCTTTCGGGGAAGAAACAGTCAGAATAACAGGGCATTAGACACTCGATATAACGATAATATCAGTAATTGACTTTTCATATGGTATGTAAAGGTATCAGTATACACAAATATCAGTCATCGTGGCAGACAGCTAGGGTTTACTGTAAGTTTGTGAAGCATGACTTTAGATGGGTTTACAGTCCATGACATGTCTGTAAATCATAATGAAATCCTGCCTGCCGATTAATCAATTCCTATAGAGACTAAAAACGATGATCAGTACTGCTCATTACCACCATCCTTCAGGTCTTCAGGTACCTGAAGATCTTTGTGACTCGTATTTGGCAGTTCACTGCTATGAAATCTTTTTCACAAAACTAGCTTGAAATGATATGAAATGTTGTTAAAGATCACACTTACAAGGATGTGGGCCACCGTGGGCACAAGTCTAGCCAGAGACCCCGGGGGAGACTGAAGCACCTCGATGGAGAACCGCACAGCCCGGCGCAAAATGCGCCGCAGGACCAGCCTGTTAACCATATGCAGGCACGCACATGTACACACACACACACACACACACACACACACACACACACACACACACACACACACACACAAAGATAGATTCATCTCCTCAACAAACACCCTGAGGTGTTTGCTAAAACCTCAAAGTTACAATGAAAGATGCACTCACTCAGCTCCTGACATCCCTGGATATACTCCATCAGTGATGCAAACTGTCAGAGTGCGGATGTGGTCGGCGATAACACGGTATGCCATGTCCACCCCTGATACATCTGACTCCCTGGTCTGGCCACGGTATTCTGGGCATTTGGAGCACTGAGGTCAAAGAGACATGAAGAACAATCTGAGCTTTGATCTTACAGGAGAATAACAGCTGACAGGGCTCATGCAGTTTAGGCAACATCCAAATGAATTACATTTCCCATGATTCAACACACCCACTGCAGCAATGCTATGTACACAGGCAGTTCAAGCAGTTCGGCTAACCCAATGTATCCAAACAAGGAGTACATGGAAAAACAGCAGTAGAAAACGGGAAGGAACATACAAATTCCATTTCAGATGGTTGTTGTTACGCTGGATAAAAAGGCAGATTTAGATGAAAGTGTGGTGCATGCAGTATAATTGAGTGCTGACACCTGGTGGATAGAGGCCATCAGGGGTGTGAAGAGGTCGGTGTCGTAGTTGGAGCGGTGGCCCTGCAGGACGGCCAGCAGCCGCTCCAGGCCCATGCCGGTATCCACACTGAGCTGGGGCAGCGCATGCAGGCTCCCATCGGCCTCCCTGCAAGGCGGACAACATCCAGCAGCACGAGGTGAGCTGCCTAAACGCAGGTACCTTTCCAAACAGCAAGCAGACCTAGCAGCTGTCAAACTGGCTCCGCCTACCCCAGCTCTGTCTTGACCAGAGTGGAATTCACTACAGATCAGCACATTTTCTCTGATGGAGAAACATTCACCTAAACGCCAATCGACGTGGAGCAGCTATCCTTGGTGCCAATTGGCCTTAGTGTCACGCCGCCCAGACTCCATCCTGACCTGCTGTAGCGATTAGCCCACGTTGTGCTTTAAGCATCATCCAGTAAGGACATGTGTCAATGGATGCCGAAAGCAGGGCGGGGCCACTGCTCTCCTACCTGTTATACTGCATGAAGACCAAGTTCCAGATCTCCACCACATCTGCGCTGTCCCCATTGACCAGGTGGGCTGCGTTTCTCTCCCCGACGTGATCATAATGAATCTCCGTACAAGGACCACAGGGGCCTGTCTCCCCCATCTCCCAAAAATTATCCTTCACCCCAAAGGGCAAGATTCGATTAGAATGCACGCTACAGGTGAAGGGAGAAAGAGGGGAAAGAAACTGGAGGGTCAAGGTCATCAACTCAAATCAGTGACATTTGCATCCAACTTTCTATCTGGTACAGCGTCACAGGGGGGGCGGAGGGGACCACATCCCAGGCCAGGGTACATCCATATCCATTTGAACTTCCTGCATTATCTGTAAAGCTTATCATTCTATATAACTGCTTGCAAAATAAACACATAAATAAATCTATATAAACAATAAGGCAAATCACAGCCTTTTAACTACAAATTAGTTTAGGTGGTGTAGTGCAATTCAGATATAGCTCCATCCTTTCAGTACAGAGTGACAGTGAGTGTACAGCCTATCCCAGAATGCCGAGGGAATAAGGCAGGGATCACCCTGGATGGGATGCCAGCCCATCACAAGGCAAACACATAATATAACTCTGCAGGTCATTTAGAGACACCAGTTACCATAAACCATATGCTTTTAGACTGTGGGAAAACAACCCACAGACAAACAAAGAAATAAGATATTCTCCAGACACAGAGCAGAGTCAGAAATAAAACCCACAACCATAACGATGCGAGGCCACATACCACCATATATGGAACAGCATGTGGACAGCTTACTCTACAAAGAGCAAGTTGAGGGAAGCGTAAAAAGAGATTGTCCCCATGGGGATCACTAAAGTATCAATTATTATTATACCACACTGCTTAGCCCTAACTGTAACTTCTTAACATAAAACATAGTTTAGTCTTTAAATTCTTTAGTCTTTAAAGAGACTTTTTTTACTTTGTTTATCATTATTTTCAGTTTGTTTTCAAGGCAGCATTTGTATTGCGTAGGGCTGCACGATTTTGAGAAAAAACCTAATTGCGGTTTTTCTGACAAATATTGCGATTGCGATGCGATTTTCGAT
>JAODKE010000044.1:17514866-17535772 GCA_026779605.1 Mormyrus hasselquistii
TCAGACTCCTGAGGTTAGGTTATTGCGGGAGTTAAAACCTCAATATCGATGCGATAAAGGTTAATCGTGCAGCCCTAGTATTGCGTTTCAGCGGCAGGCTATTTGCATAACCAATCATAGGAAACATTAAGTCCCACCCCAAAGTACCAAAGAAGTACCCCAGCTGGTTTGGCACTTTACCAGGTCCAGGAACTTTTCGTAATGACACTCGACTGGAAGTCAACGGAAAAGCGAAAGTACCAAAGGTATCATGCCATCAGTACTGTACTTGGTGTGGTGGAAAAGCTCTCTATGATAGAGCCACAATTACCCTAAACATACCAATTCCTCTGCTTAAATACTGCATGACATCAAACAAAAAAAAAAAAAACACACCTGAGAAAATTAGTACAGAACCACACAAAAGGAACATGTCAATGGGTAACATCATGTGACACATACCCCATGCTTAGCCAAATCTCCCGTGTATCTCTGTCAGGCTTAAGACACAGCCTCTCGTCACCGCCAAAATATGATACATAGAGCCGGTCTGGTGGGATGCCATAAACCTCGGTCAGAAGCTGCCAAGCCATGGCGCAGGACTCTTCCTGGAGGTTTGCACAACAAGGCGCTCTGTAGTCTCACCATGAACATACAAAAGAGCTCTACAATTTGACAGAATTGCTGAATATTTACAAAGGGGAGCCCAAAGAACACTGCAATCCTTCACGGTAGCATCCTCCATGCCCTTTTGGCCGCTTCTCTACAGGTGATTTGTCGCATTAAATGCTTGCGACCACAGCAGGTCAGACTGCCTAACCTTAAAGTAGTCGCCAAAGGACCAGTTTCCCAGCATCTCGAAGAAGGTGTGGTGGTAGACATCCCGGCCCACGTCATCCAGGTCGTTGTGTTTGCCTCCAGCACGGACGCACTTCTGGCTGTTCACCACTCGCCGGTAACGGGCCATCTCACTGCGGGGATCCACCGAGCCCAGGAAGATGGGCTTGAACTGGGAAGAGGGGCACAGGTTCAAGCCACCTGCTTCCACTTGCTGAACAGGCCTTACCAAATTCTCTGAGCTAAAACCACAATGGGGTATCAGTATTCACCTCAGATGATTAGGCCTCTGTGCTTGTAATCAGAAAGTTTGAATCCCATGCAACTAAAAAGTTCCAACCATCTAAGTCACTAATGGTAACTTTTGGGAAACATACCTTGTATAGTTGGAATAGTAGTTGCATCTCTATTTGCCTCATGAATATGGTCATTAACCTCAAAGAATGCTCCAGTGGTCCTGGGTAAATGGCCTGATTGTGCACCATAGTACTGGCTTTGCTCTCTCACCTATATGTGTTATTATGTCTTAAAAAGGAGAGCAATATGGGATATGCAGAAATAAATAAATAAAACAATGAATATACTACAAGTTTAAGCCAACAAAGCACATTTCCAATTTTCAACATTTAAGAAAAAACATTAAAAGCTTTTTTGCCTAAATATTTGTTCAAATTTGTGATATTACACATTGCATCAATATTTATATGTAAAAAGCATGACAGACGGCTGGATGCTTCCAGTTTCTTCTGCATCCCTCTCGCAGGGTACTGAACATACCTGAACCTCATCTCTGCACTTTGCACTTTACACATCAGTCTATATGCTGCTACAGTGCTACACACACAAAGCACACCAATGTTACAGGTACTGTATTGAAATTATATTGATCATATGCACACAAAATGCACACATAATTACACTGTATTATGCTTGTATTTGCCCTTCACTCTAGCCATTGAATGCAACATTTGCACAACTCCTGGATTTTAAAATACCCTCAGTATTTAATTGTACATTTTTCTTAAATTCTTGTGGAGAGTATTTATTACAATTATTTACACATCTCTTGCCATTTCTCTGTCTTTTTTATTATTTTAAACTCTATAAACTGCAGCCATGTCATCTCGTCTCATACATGTATACAGTTGAGATGACAATAAAGTTGACTTTCAATACTTCTGGGAGGAGTTTTTGCATCCTAAAAGCAATGACAGCGAGGCTTAAAAACATTTTCTTCCTCAAACTATTGGACTGTTGAGCAGTCTGGCCACTCCCAGCCTATGACTGGGTCTGTTAAAGGGACTAAGAACACTGGAGGTATAGCTCTGAATGTAAATCTTTTACATTCTGCTCCATGCCAAACTTCCTACAAAACTTGCACAATCGTTCCCCACCAATCAGGTAGTTAACTGTACCTCTTTGTCTTAATGTCCATCTCTGAGAGTCATGTTTAGATTATATGCCCCAGTATTTATATTCACCTCAGTGTATTACTCCACGAATCATGTCTCTGAAGCAGATAAGATACTTTAACTTGACTTGATAACCCTATTAAGCACACAGATATACAGTATAAGTGTTTAAACTATAAAAAAGTGTAAATATAAGAAATGACCATCACATTAAATAACTAAGCAAGCTGAATGTGTGTACTGCTTTCATTTCTTTATGAATGACTTTTTTGAATGATAAAAAAAATAAATAAATAATGCCAGAAAATAAGGATAAAACATGATAAAACATTAGAAATACAGACTGTAACGTTAGGCCGAAGTAAACAATTTAACAGGGGATGAAATCGAATGCTCCTTAATTCCCATTTTGTGAGACTTGCGAAAGAGTTTACATGCTTTCTCACAATGCCAAAGAGATCAGTCTTGATGTGCCTTTATAACATGCTCCAGACGTGCAGTTTAATAACTCCAATACCGCGAACACAAAACAACCTGACTAAGCTGTCAAACTCCCGGCCACAGCAGAGAGCCGAGACTAACCTGGTTCATGCCGGCATTGACGAACAGCAGGCTTGGGTCTCCCCGCGGGCGCACGGGGGAGGACGGCACGACCCTGTGCTGATGTTGATCCTTAAAGAAGTTTATAAACATACACCGCACATCCTTCGATGTAAGTACACTGTTCTTCTGTGTAGATGAATATAATCTACATCCATTCGTACATGTTATCGTAGAGATATATTTACACGAGATTCTAAAAGGCACAACAGCAGCCATATTTACAATAGAAGGGCCGGAACGGGTAAAGGGTCAAAGTTGAGATTTTTCTGTAACCAATCAAGCTTAAATGTTAAAAATTGTCGCGTTCTGATTGGATATGTCTGCAAATTATACCCGCCCTAATGGGCGGAGTGGCGTGCTGACCAATACTGTATCCCAATGTTAGAAGCGTAAAATCCCAAAATAAAAGGCACGTGCCGTTTTTGAATCATGGCCGGATTGTACGTGGAACCAAAATGGATTTGGGGTATGCCGGATATACTTTATTTGCTACTTATATAATACAGGGTATGCCGAACACATTGATAAAGCAACGGTATATCGGTCTGTCTGCAAAGTATGCTTAAAATTGAAAACGCTGCTGAATATTTTTGTTGTTTTCCTAGGACATGAACTTCGGAGGATAATTAAAGGAGAGCTCCATCACATTGCAGGTTTGTCATTCATTATGGAAATGTTTACTGGTGCAGGCATCGAACATTTGATCACTATGAATAAATATAGTTGTCGAAATATTGCAGGATTCCCTACAATGATTAGGTAATATCTATCTATTATTTGTGCAATACTGCACAAATAATACCAGGCTCTGTCCACAATTCAAAGATATATAAAAATTACATAACAAAGGGTATATGACTTTTTATTTTTTATCTTAAATTAATCCAACTGGAAATGGACCCCTGTGATTATAGAAGAGTTGGATGTCTCCACAGGACAGAGGATTCTTCTTCCACCCCCACCCCCCCATGACCCCTTCCTCAGGACTCCATTATAGAATGCCATATACAAAAACAAATAGAGCTATTACATCTTTTGTGAGCATTCAATTGCTAAACAAGTGGAATTCAGACAGGCACCCACCATTCTAAATTATGCTTTATACACATTTTATATTGCATGTCTTTAATTATTTGTCATTTTATTTATTATTAGGTGTGTTTGTATATCTAAGTGTTGTTTGGCTCTATGTTATTTATGGCTCCTAATTGCCAGACAAATTCTCCTTTGGGGCAATAAAGGTTTCATTCATTCATTCATTCAGTATGGGAGCCAAAAAACTCCTGGGCATGCAGAACAGCTTCATGAAGTTGAAAATATGCATCAATCCAGTGAGCTGTTAAACTCAGAAATCGACACAGGACTGGTGTCTTAGCTCTATATATATATATTTATCACTGGTGAAACTTTGAGAATAAGACACCTTTTTTAAGGGGATGTTTGATGTGAGAGTACACATGTAGCGGGGATCCAAGTGAGAGAGCAGTCGGCGGAACCCGGTGTGTTCCTCCACTGGTCATCTAGCCAGAGGCGCATCTTGTCAGCAGGCAAGGTAGGCAGCTGCTTGGGGCCCCCAAGCCACTAGATGGCGAACGAGAGCTGACACTTTAAAGTAATACATATACGAATAAACTTAAAACTAGTTATGGAATTATTATTGCTTGGGGCCCCAACAGACCCTAGGATCGCCTCTGCATCCAGCCCAATGAATTAAATTATTTTAAGGGTTATTTGCTTAGCCTTCTGACTGTCTCGCTCATACGGATGAGTGTTGGCAAGTGTAGGTTGCGTTAACTGTCATCTGACTGTTGCTGCGGGTGTCTTCTTTTCATTTTCTGCAGTGAGCCTTGAAAACTCACCGTACTCCACCAATTGTTTGCCCAGGGCACCCCAAGAGGTGGCTGCCCTTCGTGGACAGCTTGCTCTACAAAGAGCAAGTTGAGGTAGGCGTAAAAAAGAATTTCCCCACGGGGATCAATAAAGTTGTAATTATTATTATTATTATTATTATTATTATTATTATTATTATTATTTATTTATTTATTTAAGTGTCGTATTAAATTTGCAACACCACTAACATCAACCTCTGGTAGTAAGGTCTTAGCCAGCTCACCTGTGCATGGATCTATAACCAACCCCCCAGACAGTAAAACTAGCTCCCCACCATTTATTCACCCATACGGGAGACAATCTGCTATTATGTGGTATCAGTAATAGGCTTTGGCACATTGTTAAAAGGACACATACTAGGACATCAGCATTAAGGTCAGGTCTATTTAAGCATTACTGAGTGAGACCAACACCTGCATGGAGAGTTAGCTTAAAGAAGAAAGACACATTAGTAGGTCTGTCCATTAGTATGGTCAGACCACCAGCCCCAAGGGTCTTTAGGGACAGAGTAAACCCTCTCGGATGAGTATCTGTGGGAGAGATATAGGTTCAGCAGACCCAACATAGTGTACCTCTGTGTCCTTCTTGAACCACACCTCAGCAAATTCCACATGGTGAGGCCAAGCCCTGACCACAGTCCAGTCTGTCTGTATTGCACTGTGGTTCTTGCCAGTGGGACATGCCTCTACAGTGTTGGTGATGCTGAGCATCTGGGTAAAGCAACGGTATGCTGTGAAATAAGAAGGGTGTACCTTGCTCTGAGGCAATTTATGGACATCTTTGTCACCTTACCTGGTCATCAGCCAACACAGATGATCGAAGAGGATTTCCATACAATAGCAGGTATGTGACAGTTAAAATATACTTTAATGTATTGTGTATGGATGTGTCTGTGTTAAGCTACACCTTGCCTTCAGGTTTCCCAAGTGTCCTAGGTACTATAGATTGCACCCAAATACATATTCAGGCCCCAACTGGCCCAATGGAGGCAGACTACGTGAACAGGAAATCTGTCCATAGCCTCAATATACAGGTATGTAGGTTTGAAGAAACTCTATACATTGTCAGTTGGGGGCATTTATCACTGAAATAGGATTTAACATTTTATACAGAACAATGAATACTCTGCCAGGCAAAATGTGCTGTAACACTGAATCCACTCTCTGTGTTTAGACGATCTGTGATGGGAATTGCCTTATTTTTAATGTTGAGGCAAAATGGTCAGGCTCTCTACATGACTCCAGGATCATTAAAGCATCCTCACTGGCACAAGTTTACAGAAGGCAAGAGAATATATCAACCACTTTCACTGAACATGTACATTTCATGGAAACTAATGAGATGTAGTCATTTTACTATACAAACAAATCATTTTTAAACTTATTTAGTACACATTGCTTTCATGTTGGGGGGCGAGCGCATCTTTTGAACAGCAGGAATATCATACACAGCAATATTTTCTTCTACAGGGGAGTTTAATGGAGTCCTGCTTGGGGACAGGGGTTATACCTGCTTGTCATATGTTTTAACCCCTTACCCAGAAACTCAAACGGAGGCAGAGAAGGCATTTAACAATGCTCACAGCTGAACAAGGGCATGAATTGAGATGACCTTTGGCCAACTGAAATGCAGGTTTGAAATTCATACACACCACATTTCTTGTAGACTAACTTTTCAGGCTGACATATTTCTCCCTGTTGATTTAGGTGCCTGAAAGGCCTCAGAGTAAGGCCAGACTGTGCACGCAACATTGTGCAACATTGCAAAAATACGCCAGGAGAGACTGCCCACACTGATGGCAGCAGGGCTGGACTGGCTATCTAACGTACCGCTGGGGTGGGCTGATGTGCATTTTTGGCTCGGCCCGCAGCTGTCATAATTTAGCCAAAAAGGTACATTATAAATAATTTTTATCAACCGCGATGTCCCATTGGTTGATTTTCTTGAAGGACATTGGGCTAATCCAATATAGTGTTTCAGCCCTCCTCGGCTCGTCCCTCCCTCCTCTTTTTGACCAAGGTTATCAAATTTTGCCATTTGAGCTGACCGGAGTTGGAGAGGAGTAGCTATGGACAAACCAAAAAAGTGCAAAGGGGTGCAGAAAAGCTCAGAGAAAAAAGGCAAAAAAGCCCGCACAACAATAAGGAATCTAATCATCAACAATAACAACAATAAAAGGGCTATTTAAAACTTGCATGCAGGGCATGCTGGGACATGTGCCCCACCAGTGCTACAATACAGTTTTAAAATGATAAAAAATTGTTAAAGACACATCTTCCCTAAATAGTATCTGGGCCAAAAGTGTGTTTAACATAGGAAATTATTACAAGACATTTTATTCGCTCAGACTTAAAACATGCATAGTGATATTAGCTGCTATGAGTAGATTTGGTGTCCCACTTAGTGGTATTTTAGTTTGCCATGTAATATTAGTAAAACTTTGCTTTGCTGAAATGGATGATTAATCATGATAGGTAACCAGAGAAATAACACTAGTGAAGTTAGCATTCCTGCCTCTCTTTGTCTCTCTCTTTCTCTTTCTCACTCTCTCTCTGTGTTTCTTTGACATCCACTTTCACTTCAAGATGGGAATTGTGACACTGTGGCCATCTCCCCCAATGATGAATCCCGGAGTAGTAAAAGAGCATATCAATTTTTTAACGTGGTTACTCTCTTCCTTGTAGGCTGCTGCGCTTTATTTTAATTTTTGAAATCACACAACGTACACACATATCCTCTGGTATTGCATGTGCTTTCGCATATCGTATAAATAATCATAGTGGGCCTCCATGACCAAAAAATGCCAGGGCAATTTTTTGGTCCCAGTCCAGCCCTGGATGGGAGAAGAGCAGTGAGAGGACATTCCTGCTCCTGAAGATGACACCTACTTCACGTAGCCACTGGTGATGGTCATGCCCCCACCTTCCTGATTTAAAACAAACCCCACACATGCTGAAAATCGAGATTCTTTATTCTAAAGATATTTGATTTAATTAGAAATTGTTTGAAGCTGTGGAGGGAGGGAAGGAGGGAGAGAACAGAAAATTAAACTCAGTTCAAACCATATACCCTTGCACGTTTAATGTGTACTTACATCCTTCTCTAGTTTCTTGATCAGCAGCTTCATTTTCTTTATCAGAAGCACGTTTTGAATTAGTTACTCTTATTCAACCAGCAAGACCTGTAGTTTGCTGGATTACTTCTATCTCCTTTTTTGAATATGGGTGCTATATTAGCATGCTTCTAATCAGAAGGTACCACACCAGTAGATAAGGGTTTCTGAAATATTAAAGTTAAAGGTTGGCTAATAATATCCCTCATTTCTTTTAAAACTATAGGTATGATGCCATCAGGACCCTGCGATTTTATTTATTTTGAGCTTAGCTAGGCTTTGTACCAGATCAGCCTCAGTTATACATATATTGGTCATAGACAACACTGTATTTGTACTAAATGGTGGTAAGTTGCTTGTGTGTTCTACTGTAAACACCTGTGTAAAATAATCATTATCCTCCTGATCTTAATTTCTATAGTAAACCACCTTGGCTGCAATTTCCTAGATTTAGTTTTGCTGGAAACAGGTATGAAGTCCTCTTGCACTTGCAACAATGTGCTTCTAAAAAATTCCACCAGGCAGGCAAGACACCATATGGGACCCTCTGTCATGGGTGCACACATAACTGTCTACACCTCTAACATTTGAATTCCCTACTATCACAACCTCCCTCATCCTAGGGGGAGGGGGCTCCTCAGTACCCAAGTACTGTCCTACCTCCCCAGTCTCTTCTGGCTTTAAAGCTGGAAGCACCTGAAAGCGGTTGGACACAGTCACTTCAGGGGAAACTGTGTATGACCTTTTCAATTACTATGAGCTACGTTCATCCAGCTATCTGTTCTTTATTTTTCCCACTCCCCGCTTGTAACTCCCCGTCCTCCTCAAAGGCGTATTAACTCTCTCCTCTAACTCCTTCTGTCGGATGAGAGCCAGTCATCACAAACCTTGACCATGAGTGAGTCCACTAACTTACATCGCTCACAGATGAAGTCTGACTGGACACAAACATTCAGAAGGGCAAGCATCTTGCAAACGCAACACTGAGCTGGCCCCATAATTAACTAGCTCACTATGACCCTGTTCTTTACTCCCAACCCAGTATATTTATATAGCATATTTAACTTTTACTTGATTTAATTAACGTATAGTTAATATAATAAAGTGCTGTGTACAATAAAACACTAAATTAAAACTTACGTTAAAACTGTACTTTACAGTATCTGATAGGGTCAGAGGTAACTACTTTTAAAATAACGAAATTAACAATTATTTACCTGAGAATATCTTCAACTGCCCAATGCTCTATACTCCTTGGGTATCCCCTTCCAAATGCCCTGTACTTCCTGGGTGATCTCTGCCTGGTACCCTGTACTTCCTGGCTGTCCCCTGCCCGGTACTTTGTACTTCCTGGGTATTCCCTGCCCAGTGCCCTGTATTCCTGGGTACCCCTTACCCAGTGCCCTGTACCTCCTGGGTGTCCCTTGCCTGGTACGCTGTATTTCCTGGGTGTCTCCTGTCTAGTGCGCTGTGCTTCCTGGGTGTCCCCTGCCCTATGCCCTGTACCTCCTAGCCTCCACTCACGGTTCTCAAAGACCTCATTAATGAATAAATAGTTATGGAAAATGGATGGCTCTAATTTTGTTTTTATTCACAAAATAATATTAAATAAGTAAATTGGCAATCCGCATGGCAATAAAATCTTGAATCTATCTCTTATTACATTTTGCTATATTTTATTTCAGATGGACCTCTGGGTTTTATTGATTCCATTAAAGCCAAAGCTGGATAAGTTTAGAAAAGTTAAACAAGAGTTTGAGGAAACAGCCAATCACATCAGGGTATTGAGATTTATTCTGAGAAAGTTAAACTTCACTGTGAAAATTACCTTCAGGTTTAAACATAATTTCTCACTTTCAGCACCAGTCCCAGCACACTGAGAAGAGGATAAAGGAGGAATTTCAGAAACTGAAACTGAGAGACTGAGACTGTACTGAGAGAGGAAGAGGTGCAGAAGAGCCTGAGGATGAAGGAGAAGATAGAAAACATCTCCAAACAGATCTCCACCCTGTCACAAAAGATCAGAGAAATTGAGAAGGTCATGGGAGTTGAGCACATCTCCTTCCTCAAGGTAGGAGATGATTTTCCTGCATTGATGTATGTGTTTGCTGGCTATATAGTCCTATGCATGTCTGAAGCAGATATTAGTTTCAACATCTGTTACACTGATCATTTTACCATAGAATTTCATTGATCTATCATGAAAAACTATAGAATATTTTTCTATAGTTTAGGATGTGTTTTCCTCTTTTTCAGGCCTTCAAGGACACCAAAGAAAAGAAAATATATAATCATTTATATATTTTTATTACGGTCCCCGTCTAGGGTTAGGGACCGCCAGACAGGTAAGGGAAGGGGAGACAAGAGTGACCTCACATGCTGCTCCCACGTGTCTGAATAAATAACAACATCGTCGAGATAAGCAGTGAGGGATGTCCCCAAGCACTTTATTCATCAACCTCGAAACGTAGCCCGGGCATTTCGTAGACCGAAAGCCATCACAGTGTACTGGAGGAAGGTATCAGGGGTGGCAAAAGCGGAGATCTCTGAAGCCCGGGGGGTTAGCGGAACCTGGCAATAGCCTTTTAACAGGTCTAACTTGGTCACGTATTCCGCGGAACCGATGCGACCAACGCAATCCTCCATACGGGGAAGAGGGTATGTGTCTGGATGGGTTGCGGCATTAACTCTCCGGTAATCTGTGCAGAACCGAAACGTGCCATCCAGCTTGGGGACAAGCAGGCACAGGGAACACCAGGGACTATTGCTAGGAACGGCGAGGCCAGTTTCTAATAGGTACGTTGTTTCCCTAGATAACAGTGTCCTCTTCTGGGGATTAACCCGATAGGGATGCTGTTTAATGGGAACGTGCTCGCCGACATCAATGTCATGTTGTATAACAGGGGTATGTGAGGGGACATCAGCGAACAGCGACCGGAAGCGTCCTACTAAAGAAGCAACGTCAGCCTGGGTGGACCGGGGCAGATGACTGAGATGGGACGGAAGGGTTTGCAGAGCCTCCGAATTAGGGAGGCGTGCACAGGAAAGTCAGTTCCTGCCTAGGTGTAAATCGTCACTCTCCGGGGAGTACTGGTTAAGGGACACGACGCCTACAGGAGTGGAAACTGGAGCAGAGACGGGTGAGGGGGCGGAGCCCGAGCGATCAAGGTAATGTTTCAACATGTTTATATGACACATGCAAGTTTTCCTCCTACGGCCAGGGGTCTCCAACATGTAATTGGTGGGACTAAGCTTTTCCTATATCGTATATGGACCCGAGAAACAGGTGTGCAGGGAGGAGCCAGGCAGCGATAGAAGGGCTAGGACCCGGTCACCCGGCTGGAAACACCAGGACCTTGCAGACATGTCAAATTACCTTTTCATTTTCTCCTGTGCAGTTCCCAGAGACTCCAAAGCCAGTTCTCTAATTGCTGACGTCTGGTCACGAAGGGACCTAACAAACTTGGACACATTCTGCGGAAGGGATGACACCCCTGGAGACAACCATTTCTCTTGTAATGTCTTTAATGGACCTCGAACAGTATGACCGAACGCCAGTTCAGCAGGACTAAACCCGGTCGACTCCTGGACAGCATCACGTATGGCAAACAGGAGAAGGGGCACTCCCTCATCCCACTCCCTACCTGTGTCCACGCAGTAAATACGCAGCATATTTTTAAATTACTGGTGAAATCGTTCTAACGCCCCTTGGCTCTCAGGGTGATAGGCCCTGGAAACTATATGATGCACCCCCAACTTGCGAACGACTTGAGCGAATAGTCTCAATGTCAAATTGGTACCCTGGTCTGACTATGTGTTTAGGAAGCCCAAAAGTGGTAAAGAACTTAATCAAATGCTTAACTATGACAGGAGTCCAAATCCCCTGTCAAAGGGCTGGTAGAGTAGGTTCAGACATAAACGTATCGGCCAAGTCAATGTCTGTGAGCCAGCGCCGCTGCGTGCGGGTAAGCACACAGGCAGGGAACACAGTGGGGTGTTCCCCCGCAACATCATTCTCACAAATCTCAGGTTCGGAGACCACTTCTGGGAGGGGGACGATCCTTTCCCCCGCAATATCATTCCCTAGAATAAAGGTGACACCTGGAACAGGCAACTGGGCTTGGACCGCAACCCGAACTAAACCCTTAAAGTCAGGGGTACACAAGTATACCTGGTGCAGGGGAATCGCGGCCACGCATAAATCTATACCCTGCACCAACACATTGGTGCCACAATAAGTAGAATCGTCGAGGGGAATTACTCCTTCGATTAGGAAAGACTGTGCTGCCCCCGGGTGTTGTAGAATAGTAATATGGTGTCGTTCCGTATCTTCACCAAGCGAGACAGAACTGGGGAACACAAACGGTCGGAAGGTGGGTTCGACCTCGTCAGGTGACAATGAGGCATCTTCGGGACGGGCAGCAACCTGCACTTTTCATGCTGCAGCATGAGCGTCCTTACGCTTTAGTGCAGGACAAACAGATATAAGATGACCCACCTCATGGCAATAAAAACACTCTCGGTCCTCCCCAGGTGGTGGAGACGCAGCGGGTGATAGAGGAGTTGACATAGGATGGAAACCGAGCCTATGGGGCAGAGGGGGTGGGGCGAACATAGTCTTGTGGGTCAAAACAAACTCATCTGCCAGGACGGCAGCTTCAGATAAAGAAACAACCCTTCATTTGTTTAAGTACACCACCACCCTCTCAGGGATGCAGTTTTTCCTCTAACAATAACAGTTCCTTGAGTAGTTCGAAGGTAGAAAATCCACCATCTCTCAAAGAGCAGGGCCTTTTCACGTGCAAACTCAACATGGGTTTGACTGGCGGATTTACTTTTCAAGTTTCTGAATTTTTGTCGATAAGCCTCGGGTACCAACTCATAGGCCTTTAATATAGTGGCCTTCACAAAGTCATAGTCCGAACACTGCTCTAACACCAGAGCCGAACAAACCTCCTGCGCTTTCCCCACTAGTTTACATTGTACCAAAAAAGACCAAAGAGGTTTGGGTCACTTCAAGGTCGTAGCGGTCCGCTCGAATATGGAAAAATAGGCATCCACCTCACTCTCACAAAACATAGGAACAAGCCCAACAAGACAGCTGACGTCGAAGTCGGGGTGCCCAAACTCAGGCCGCTGGGAAGCTGGCGAACCCAAAGGAGGACACAGGTGAGGAGCGTCTTGGGCACCAGCTAAGTCACGGGCGGGTAGGTCTGCTTGAGGGCCCCCGCCCGGCGAGCGTACCTTCTATGGACGGGGCTCAGGCTTTAGGTCAGCCTTGCTTAGCCCCCGCAATGCCACCTCCTTGTCCGCCTCAATTTCCACAGCCTGGACATGGAGAACTTGTTCCTGATACTCCTGCCGTTTTATCTCTAACTCCAGCTCCCTCAGCTTAATGGCAAGCAGCAGCTCCTCCCTAGCTGAGCGAGGATCGCCGGGATTCGTGCGGAACCCCAGTCCTCGGTCGTCGCTGCCAGCCTCCGCTGCAGCCGACAACTGTACGGGAGCGGATGCAACACCTGGCGAGCCGCCCAACTCAGGTAGGATACCCTGCTGTATCAGCTCGTCTTGCAGGACCTGTTTTATTACGTGCTAGGATGCCTCAATGGGGACAGGCACATGAAAAAATTAGCTATCGCCAGCAAGTCGTCCTTGCGGCACCGATTGAACTGCTTGAGCGTGGGGTGGAGGGTGAACGTTACGAGGTCGAACTGAACCATTATCACCACTACCACTAACACAACCACCACCGCCCCCCCACAAAACCGCCAGGCAAATCCCAGAAGGAAGAGAAGAAAGGACAAGCCCCCAATTCTGTTACGGTCCCCGTCTAGGGTTAGGGACCGCTAGACAGGTAAGGGAAGGGGAGACAAGACAGCCAGGGAGTCAGGGAACGAGAACAAGGGAAACAAGAGGGATCTTTTTATGTTTTTTTTATTTTTCACAAACATGTTCACAAAACACGAGGTGCAACAGACTTCGGGAGTGACAAGGCCAAAACAACAAACAAAACCCCACTTGCGCGAACGCCCCGAGCTAACCTAAGTGCAACACAAAAAATACAACACCCGATACTTACTCCCTACCCAAACATACAGTAAACCACGATGCACAAAACAAAAGGTAGTCACTCCTTGCACACACCAGGAATGAATACACAAGCAGCAAGCGTACTAGACACAGGCAGAGGTACCGAAGAGGAAAGGCTTAGGACGTAGTCAGAAACACCAGCGAATAATCAAACAAACCGGGAAAACCAAAACAAACCAAAGCAAAGGTATCAAAGAGCGAGCCAGAAATCAAAAAGCCGAAAACCAAACAGTCATACACAGGTAATCCAAATCAATAAGCAAACCAAAAGCAAAGAAAAGAGCAGAGCTCCCGAGGTATCCGGCTGTCCGGCTTTTCTTCCCAGCCGCCAGGATGTGACGTGCGGTGCATCGCAGTCATCGTGGGTGGGATTCGATCAGCAGGCGGAGCCAAGATGCAGCCACCGAATGACAGCAAAGGAGGGAGGTCCGGAGAGTCTGCAGGGCTCCTCCTGGGACTTACGGCACGTAACAATTTTCAACTAATACTTATGTAAATTTGAAATCAGGAGTAGACGATCCCATGTTTTATACAGGACTTACTGTTATGTGTCTGACTCCCTTCAGACCACACAGCATCACTGACTCCTGCCTGTCACTGTCTTTGCAGAGTCCAGTGCTCACTGCAGGACCCAGAGCTGGCTTCAGGGACACTGATAGATGTGGCCAAACACCTGGGCTGTGTGAACTTCAGAGTCTGGGATGCTGTGGATTGTGCAGTACAGTGAGTACTGGGGGAAATGGCTATATAAAGCAGAGAGCAGTATCTGAGTTGATTATACTGTCAATCACTGGGAGCTCAGCCTAGCAGCACCGGTACCTTAGTTGGCTCCCTGACAGCTGTATGCCTGCAATATGTTATCATTTCACTTTGGACCAAAGGCCAAATATATTTTATTTTTAGCTTGTCTTAATAGTCTTGTAACTTTTTTAGGGTTTCCTGTGGTATCCCTCTGTCTTTCCAGGCAGTGATGCAGGGATCCATGGTTTGATTTAATGAACAGAACATATAGCCTGTGCTGTCACATCATTCCATGCATCCACTTTCTATATTTGCTTGTCTGATGTAAGGTCATGAGGGTCCAGAGGTCACGTTTACAGGGAATTTGGTAACTCCAATTCACTATAGCATATTTTTGAACTGTGGGCAGAAACCAAAGAACCTGGATGAAACCCCAGAATGACACGGGAAGAACATGCAAACTTCACACATGTAAAGCAGAGGCAGATACTTGAACCCTGGTTCCAGAGATGTGAGAAAGCGGTGCTAACCTCTATACCAGCCCACTAAATGATTCCACTATCAGAAAAACAGTGTTCATGTTCATGAGATCCCAAGAAAATTAGTCTGTTATTATGAGAAAATTATTCTGTTACTACAGTGGCACTGAAATGCAAAGCACAAAAACAAAACGAAAATGCAGTAATGCAACAATAACGAGAGCTCCTGATGTGCAAAACATAAACCTACAAAAAGAAAAAGCGAGAAAACAAAAACTACCGCTACTAACGTGCAAATCCAGCCATTAAATTACGGAGATATATCATCAGGTACTCTATTTTTGGTATTTCTGTAGTTTCTGGAAAACTTGAGAAATGACAGTTTTCATGCGAAATCTCTGAATATGTTTCATTAGATTATTTGACTGTAGTGATATACATTCCCTACATCCCATACATCCCGTTCCATTTCCTGATTTGGATTGAAATTGATCAATGTATCAGAATAGCCTCAACCCTGATGTCCAGTGAATACATTGTTCTGACTGCAACTACTTTTATTAGTATTAGTATTAGTAGAAACAGCAACTTTCTGACAATCCAGAGAGATTCTATCCCTGTGTGGGTGTGCTGGGTTCTGAGGGGTTTAACTCAGGAAAACACAGCTGGGACGTGGAGGTAGGGGACAAACCCAAGTGGGATGTAGGAGTAGCAAAAGTTTCTGTTGACAGGAAGGGGGACATTACATTCAGCCCAAAGAATGGATTCTGGGTTGTGTATCTGAGGAATGGTAATGAGTATTTTGTAGGTACCTCACCAAGAGTCCCCCTCCGACTGGAGAGGAAACCACAGAGGATCAGAGTGCAGCTGGACTATGACAGGGGGGAGGTGTCCTTCTTCAACCCCACTGACATGTCACTCATCTACACCTTTAAAGACTGGGACCTTGTTTCCATTTTTCTCTCCCTGTGTGAATGATAATGGAAGCAACCCTGGAGCCCTGATGATCTGCCCAGTAAAGGTGATGTCGTTGATGATGCCAGTGCTTTTCTTCTGAAAAATTTTGTGACGGCACTAGCTTCAATGTGGCAACCAATTTTTCAGGCTTTTGTAGACTCACATACTGTTCCGCTGTTACTTTGCATATAAAACTATAAAGGATTTTATACCTCAGTAATGAAATCCTTAGAATGAATTTAGTCCCAGACCAATTTGCTTATATGCAGGGTTGTGGTTCAGAGGACACTGTGGCTACTCTGGTTCATATTATTTCTAAACACTTAGGTAGACCTCATAATTATGTGAGAGCCCTCATTTTTTTATCAGATGCCCAAGCCACCTCATCTGACTCCTCTCAATGTGGAGGGGCAGCGGCTCTACTCTGAGTCCCTCCCGAATGACTCACCCTATCTGTAAGGGAGAGCCCAGCCACCCTGCAGAGGAAACTCATTTCGGCCGCTTGCACCCACAATCTCGTTCTTTCGGTCACTACTCACAGCTCATGACCATATGTGAGGGTAGGAACGTAGATCGACTGGTAAATTGAGAGTTTTGCCTTTTGGCTCAGCTCTTTCTTCACCATGACAGACCGATGCACCGATCCGCCTGTCGATCTCCCGCTCCATTGTCCCCTCACTCATGACCAAGACCCCGAGATACTTAAACTCCTCCACTTGATGGAGGACCCCATCTCCAACCTGGAGAGAGCATTCTACCCTTTTCCGGCTGAGGACCATGGTCTCAGATTTGGAGGTGTTAATTCTCATCCCAGCCACTTCACACTCAGCTGCGAACTGTCCAAGTGAGAGCCGAAGGTCATGGTCTGATGAGGCCTACAGAACCACACCATCCGCAAAAAGCAGAGACCTGATCCTGAGGTCACCAAACCGGACACCCTCAATGCCCTGGCTGCGCCTAGAAATTCTGTCCATAAAAACTATGAACAGAATCGGTGACAAAGGGCAGCCCTGACGGAGTCCAACCCTCACCGGAAATGTGTCCAACTTATTGCTGCCCATGCGGACTAGGCTCTGGCACCGGTCATATAGGAACTAACAGCCCTTAAAAGGAAGCTCGGCACCCCATACTCCCAGAGCACCCCCCACAGGACTCCCCGAGGGACATGGTCGAATGCCTTCTCCAAGTCCACAAAACACATGTAGACTGGTTGAGCAAACTCCCATGAACCCTCCAAAACCCTGCGGAGAGTATAGCGCTGGTCCACTGTTCCACAACCAGGGCGAAAACCACACTGCTCCTCCTGAATCCAAGGTCAACAATCCGGCGGACTCTCCTCTCCAGAACCCCTGAATAGACCTTATCTGGGAGGCTGAGGAGTGTGATCCCCGTATAGTTGTAGCACACCCTCCGGTCCCCCTTCTTAAACAGCGGGACCAGCACTCCGGTCTGCCGGATGGTGGACCAGAATCGCCTCGAAGCCGTCCGGAAGTCGTTTTCCATGGCCTCACCAAACTCCTCCCACACCTGAGTTTTTGCCTCAGCGACCACTGAAGCTGCAGCCCACTTGGCCTGCCAGTAGCTGTCAGCTTCCTCTGGAGTACCACAGGCTAAAATGGCCCAATAGGACTCCTTCTTCAGCTTGATGGCATCCCTCACCACTGGTGTCCACCAGCGGGTTCGGGGATTGTCGCCGCGACAAGCACCGACCACCTTACGGCCACAGCTCTGGTCAGCCGCCTCAACAATGGAGGCATGGAACATGGCCCATTCGGACTCAATGTTCCCTGCCTCCCCCGGGACATGGGAGAAGTTCTGCCGGAGGTAGAATTTGAAACACCTCCTGACAGTGGATTCCACCAGACGTTCCCAGCCAGCAGACCCTCACTATATGCTTGGGCCTGCCAGGCCTGGCCGGCTTCCTCCCCCACCAGCGGAGCCAACCCACCACCAGGTAGTGATCAGTTGACATCTCCGCCCCTCTCTTCACCCGACTGTTCATGACATGCGGCCGCAAGTCCAATGACACGACTACAAAGTCGATCATCGAACTGCGGCCTAGGGTGTCCTGGTGCCAAGTGCACATATGGACACCCTTATGTCTGAACATGGTGTTCATTATGGACAATGCATGATGAGCACAGAAGTTGTATAAAGATGCTACAGTAACTTTTATCAAAGTCTAAGCCCAATTCCTAAGCTCTGACAGAGCCAGCACTGAAGTGTTTGTGAAATGTGGACTACAAATAAAAGCCCGCCCCAACTACTGAGTTCAACCAATAGAGGAGCTGCACATTGAATATATTAGTGGCATCAAACCATTAATGTAGGGCTTTATACAACACACTTATCTGTAATCATACCTTTAATTGGTTGTACTAAAATCTACCTAGCACATCACCAATCAATTTTCAGTAATAGATGCACATGGTGTATATTTTATGGGTCAAACGCAAAAGTCATAGCAAGACAATGGATTCTAAAAGAAAACCAAACTGGCCGACAAACAGAATGGTTCTCGTGGTACAGTTAGTGTTTAAATGGAAGGAGGTAGTATGAGGAAAGTTTGGCCCAACTGTTACAAGCAAGGACAATAAAAAGCTTGGGAGGCTATTGTAAGCTCCATAAATGCTGCATCACCTCGTACAAGGCGTTCAGCAGAGGAATATGAAAAAAGGTGATCTTACAAAGCAAGCATGCAAGCTACAGGTTTGTGTCATTAATTATATTGCTCACATGACCTTCGCTATAATAGATGATGATGATGATGATTGATTATTATTATTATTTTAATATTTAATATTTTCCCATTTCTCTTGTTAACACACAGCCAGGGGTCCTCCAAGTAAACCTCTCTCTGAAATGGCAGAGATAGTAGAGGAGATATTGGGGGCGTCAAATGAGTCCATGTGTGGCATTGCATGTACACAAGATCCTGTAATGCTGAAACTGAAAGAGTTTCAAAGAAGGTATGCAGTAAATGTGATGGCATGACTCATGATATAAATGAACAATGGTTACCTTTATTCGATGTGTAAATTAAAGTGATTTGACACTTTTATTCCTTTTGAATTAATTATTTATTCAATCTTTATATCACAGAATTATAGGCAATGTTGATGCCAATGCTGCTGGCACATCATCCCCACAAATGGCAGAAAAAGCTGTTCACTGCTCCCCATTTGAAACTTATCCTGGTGGTGGGTTTCTGCACGCTGGACGTGACTTTGAGGATGACTCAGAAGTCCTACAAAGAAAAAAACTTAAATGAGAAATAAGCTTGTTAGAAGTGCAAAATGATTAAAAAATAGATTTTTTTCAATAGATTTTTTTTAATCTATTGATCAAATTATCTCATTCATTTGGAGAGGTAAAATTTCCAAAATTCGCAAATCATTGTCACAAAAATGCCAGCTCAGTGGAGGTCTGTCTTTACCTAGTTTGATATTTTATTATTGGGCAGCTAACATTAAAAAATATATTTACCGGCTAAAAGACCCTCAGGCAATTTGGTGTCAGTTAGAAGCTAAGTCATGTTTCTTGACCTCTTTCCCCGCCTTATTATTTTCATCTTCCCCGCCTTATTATTTTCATCTATCCCTCTGTCCCTGTGTCAATATACAAATAATCCAATTGTTCTTGCCTCTCTCAAAATGTCATGATCCGCTCCGTACGATCCTCTCGTGTGCCACGCCCCCTCATTTCCCACGTGTATTTCCCTGATTGTACTCTCCTGTTGCTTGTTAGGTTCTACTTGTCCTGTGTATATCAGTCCGTGTCTTTCCCCAGTCTGGATCCGTCATTAGATGTCTCGTGCTTGTCTCAGAAGTTTTTGCCTGTCTTCATTAAAGACCCTTGTTTTCCCGTCTTGCTGCGTAGCCCGCTTGCTTCTTGGGCTTGCTTGCCCACTGGTTCGCCTGCTCGCACACTCGCTCTCAGCCCCATCGTGACAGAATGACGGATCCCACGAACGGCTCACCGCAGCAGGGAATAGACCGTTGGCTTTCCCTGCTGCAAGAGGTGAGCTATTGCCGCGAGCTGCCGGAGGTCGGCACCGATCCGGACTTGCTCGCTCTCGCCGACCGATGCTGGGACTGCCTGCAGGAGGTAACTCCACGCACAGAGGAGCGCTGCATGGCGGAAGCGCGCTCACTCCTGCAGCAGCTCGTCGGCGGCATCAGGGAGAAGCGGCTACAGCCTCTCGCCTGCACGGAGGCAACCCCGCCTCCCCCTTCCGGTCCGGCTCGGCGGAAAAAGAAAAGACGCCGAGGGAAGGCGGAGGAAGGGGCTCCGACGCTCTTCCTGGGAGCCTGTTCCCTATGGCCGGCGTGGGAGGATGCCCTGGCTGCTTACCCCAGCAGCCCTGCCTGTGAAAAGCCCCCTCCTCTGGAGAGCTACTTTTACAGGCACGAGAGTCTTGGACAAGGGGGCATCAGGAAGGTGAGGGACGGCATTCCCCGGGTCTCCAGGGCCCTTAAAGGGGAAGCGTCCCTGGGGAAGAGGAGTGCTGGGGCAGACCTGCCCGAGATCCAGGACCCGCCAGAGCTCCCGGTGCCGCCTGCGGTGGAGGTCGCCCCCGCAGCTGAGGCACCCCCTGCTGGCCGCACGCCTGCGGACGACGCCGCGTCCTCGGCTGCCCGCACGCCCGCGGTAGACACCGCGCCCCTGGCTGTCTGCTCGCCCGCGGACGACGCCGCGGCCCCTGCGGTCTATACGTCCAAGCCTGAACCTCCTGTCCGGCCCAGCACTCCTGCAGCGCCCCCTGTGGGCCACGTGCCGGTGGCGCCTGCCAAAGCGCCCCCTGTG
>JAODKE010000044.1:17562030-17574596 GCA_026779605.1 Mormyrus hasselquistii
GCAATTAATTAATTTTAATCGAGTAATTTCTTATCGACAATTAATTGATAATCGATTAATTGCTTACATCCCTAGTCCAGATTATATTTAAGTGTTTGCTGCATCATTACATTACTATTACTAATGCAGCTGTAAGGTACCAAAGAAGTACTCCAGTTGGTTTGGCACTTTCTTTACTGGAACTTTTGTTTCTGCTAATTGACCAGAAGTCAATGTAAAAGCATAGTGCAGCAGCACTGCAGACAGCATAGTGTGCTGATTATAACGAAATGCCCCTAGTGCTTAAACCTTACAACTGCGTGCAACAGTAATGTAATGATGCAGCAAACACTACAAACCAGATGTACTCGCATTATACAGGCAGAAATGGAACCTAGAACTATTGCTTGAGTCAGGCATTTGGGACTAGTAATCAGTCTGAAGAGATGAGTATTGAGTCCTTTCTTGAAGTTCTTGAAGTGTTCCTCCCACCCATGCCTGGATCTTAAACTATTTTTACCTTTCAAGTCACTAATTCTTAGACTATGAGGAATTCAATGCTCTGAATCGAGTGTAAAGTCTGAGATCTGCAGAGATGATTCTGTGTTTGGCAGCCAGAAAGCTTGCATGTTCAGCTGAGAAATGTTGCAGTGTGGATCCTGAGGATACTTGGCCTAGGAGTTAATAAGCAGGTCCATATGGATATTACACTACAGATTTATGAAATAATATAATTTGGGATTTCAGCCTCCCTCTAATCTTATCTAATTTTACAGGTTTTGATTTCTCTGTGGTTGTCACTGTTCTCTGGAGGCATAGCCTGGGATTCACTCCAATGTTGTGGTGGAGATTATTTCTTTTTCAGTGACAATTTTTTGATCTCCACTTAATTACCAAGGACTTTGTCATTAATGCCGGGCGGAAGGATACTCCTTGCGTTTTAAGTGTGATTCTTCCTAGGGTACAGAATAAGTACTTCCTGTTTCGTAATTTGATCCACATGCCTGAGCCTCACTCCCACCATATTGACTTTAACATTTGAATATAATTTACTGTGGTAGTTTTATTCATTTTCTTGGC
The DNA here is from genome assembly GCA_026779605.1 of Mormyrus hasselquistii. Classification (NCBI taxonomy): domain Eukaryota; kingdom Metazoa; phylum Chordata; class Actinopteri; order Osteoglossiformes; family Mormyridae; genus Mormyrus; species Mormyrus hasselquistii. The sequence continues at coordinate 17,563,090 of JAODKE010000044.1, forward strand.
TTTTTGAAAAGAAGTTTTGCCGCAAAGCAGTAGTTTGCATGGACAGGCTGAACAGCGCCAAGGGGCCATGGATGGGGAGCTTTCGTGATATCCAGAAACGATTGGCAAGTCCCATCTGGCTGTTTCCCTCCTAACGCCAAGCACCGGAAGACAGTTGCAAAAGCAGCAGTTATGTTGCAGAGGGCCCATGGCAGGGTACAGCCTGCTTGTACCCTGGGACCTCTGGCCTGTCTTCACATGCCATATGTTGTCCAGAATCTTCTGGGGAGACTCGTGTCGCTACGCTCCTGCCCCAGGTAAAGTGAGAACAGTTCCTGTGGTTTTCCCTACCCTCCATTTCTATACTGAACACATACGTAGCTCGGGACAGTCAACTACGATTGGCAATGAGAAGTCCCACTTGGCCTGATGGTCGTAACTTTTTAAATCCTCACTGCACTCCAAGGCGCGGGCTAAATGTATGTTCAGAATCTGCTGCATTTCCGCTGCTGAATGCTCAGGAGGCATTTTCATTCGGCGACAGCAAACCCCAGCCTGTGAGAGATTTGTTTTGATGGCTGGTTTATTCCTGGATGGGCTGCTTCTAGACTCATTTGGTAAAGGATATGCAGTCTTCACTCAATTTCCATGTTTATGTTTTGGTTTTCAGTCCCTGTCGCCTTATTGGTCCCCTATATCAGAGGTAGAAAGTTCAGGTCCAGAAAGTAAAAATCCAGAAGGTTTTGTTTCAACCAACCAGCTGAGTACTCTGTGAATGTGACTCTTTGTCTGGATTTGTACTTTCTGGATCTGAACTTTTCACCTCCGTCCTATACCTTGGCTTCATGTGTCTGTTCTTTTGCTCCTGCTTGTACTCAGCATTTTCCTAATTTCTACTGAGGAATTTCTTCCTTAGCTCTGCAGTTATTCTCCCTAATGATTGCTAGAACCCCTGTCTCACAACCGACCAACTGGTGCTTTGTATTTGGAAAGCGCTGTCATTTGTTTTCCATTTGTTTCATATACCCCTGAGTCTCTCCTGAGGGGGTCGAGACTCACTTTAACTTACTGTCACATGCTTCCCACCGGTCCTTAGTGTGGTAAATATAAAGGATTTACACAAGCCCATCCTTTCAATATCTTGTCCCAGTGCCAAATTTTAATCATTCACACATTTACGTAGCCATTTGGATCTTCTGTGAGTTTAAATCTGGCAACATCTCATGCAGAGAAACTTGCAACACTTAAGTAAATCAATACATATCAAGTAAATTAAACATGGGACAGGCCAAACAAATGTCTTTGTTGTATGCAACTGTATAACTGGTTAATTAATGTTCATTGTTGTTCTGACAAAAACCCACAAAAACAAAACCCTATTGTTAATATGGTGCCTTAGACATGTTGTTTTGTCTTGGCTTTTGGGGGAAAGTTAAGTTATTTTTTTCATATTTTTTTATATTAACTGAGGCTGCTTTTATTTAGCTTGATTTTTAAAACAATGTTGAGCTTTACAATATCAAAGCAAATGAAATTTGAGCTCCACAGGCAGTAGCAGATTTACTTTTGTTTACATATTTTACCGTTTGTAGTTTAAAAAAGGGGAAGTGATCAGCCTCATAACTAAATAGCTGCACAGCGAGCTATTCACAAAGCATTTTATACCCTGAATAAACCCTTCAAATTATACTGGGATCCATGACTAGAAAACTTCAAAGACTCAAACATGCAGGAAACACTGAAAACAAAATGCTGAAAGAAAAGGGATTGGCTCTCACAGCCTTTGAGGTGGGAGGGGGGGAATTTAATCAAACGATCAAATGATCTCAACTATACACTTCACGCTAAATCAACACTTATTGGTGTAAGTCAGTGTTTCTCAAACCAGTCCTTGAAAACCCCAGACACTCCACATTTTTGCTTCCTCCAAGTTTCCTGCCAGACAGTCCTCCTGGAAGGGAGCAAAGATGGGGACCATCTGGGGGGGATTGAGATACACTGGTTTAAGTAGCTATAGAGAGCCTCTCTCTGCATCCCCTTTAACCTTTTTGTTCTTCAAAAAGTGGAACCACAGGTACTACCTGGCATCACCAAAACAGATTCCCCGGCCATTGTTGTATGATATGGACCTCTCTAATTTTGAAAATGATTATTGGAATGAAGTATGGGAAGCAGAAAAAAAAACATGTTGCAGATTAACTGTTAACATGAATTTGCAGTAAAATTTCAGTAAGTTTTGGCGTTTGTTGGGTTTACTGTGCATCAGATTTTGAATAGAAAGCCATCAACCAAGTCTAAACAAATTTTAGCCTGTGCAGAGTCGTCATTGAACTTGATAAACTCTTGCGATAGCGGTCTGCTTCCCATGGCTCCAGCTGGTCTGGTTGCATCATCAGGGCCCTCCCTGCATTAGTGTAGCCTCCTGAAGCCTGGCACCTCTCCATTCTCCAGTGTGTTAAGTGCCTGTGAGCACATCCTGGGAAGCAGGAGATCTGATGCTGTTCCCGCTATCTGGAATTGAAGCAGACCTTGTCTGGTGTTGCAGAGCACACCACCTCTTTTAAATGCCGCTCTTCATATATGGTACTGTGCAAAAGTGTTATGCTGCCAAAGAAAATTTTAAATTATTTTTTCGTTTGCGCAAAATTATGATTTGATGTCTGTCAAAGTGTGTTAGGTTAGCTAGTTCATGAACTCTCTTAAAATCATCCTTATGTTTGCAGGAACTGTCCTATTTGTTGACTCAAACACTAGCACACCATGTTTGGGTAATCAATATCTTATCAAGTTGCTTAATTGATTAAGAAAGCTGGTAATGAAATGTATGGAACTCTGGCCATGTGAAATGGCTGTGGTGCCCATGTGAAGAGATTTGTGAACCAAAGCAGCATTTATCTTGCTGTTTAACAAGAGTATCAGTAACTTTTCCAGGGAAAAGAAGGCATTCTTGTTACTTTTTATTGTCACTGTTGATTTCCGTATATTTTAATATTGTGTATCTTTTTTCTGAGCAAATAGACATTTACACCATTAAATAGTTTTAAAGGGTTTTGCACAATTTTACAAACTACATTTGTTGCTTGTTATCCTATTGATGAGTTTAACTCAACCACACACACACACATTTCTGAGAGCTTTTTGAAGGGTGTTCGGTCCCCTCAAAGTTTGAGGGGAAAAAAATGTTTGATTCTGATGGATAGTAGACAGCCCTAGTAATTCAGTTAACTTTTAGTTTACTATACACCAAATTGTTTTCATTACCAGCAAGGGTACATGCGCGTAGAATTCTGATGGGTTTCACAAAACGCATGCCCTATTTCTCACTATTGGAACTTGCAGTCAGTGCAGTGGCCTGGCCATAATCCCCTTTTTTGAGTCCAGTACTGTAAAAGGTCAGAGTTGTCTATGTGAAAGTGATGTGAATGGGCCATACTGTGGACCAGGCTCTTGGGTTTTTCCCTCGCCCCCATCTTGAGAAGCTTGAATGCATACATAGGTCTGCAGAGTGAAGCAGGAGCAGATATGTGCTGGAACTTCTCTATGTAGTGTCCATATGTAACACAGTATGATGCATTCAGATTTTGGTCATCTGATCTGTATTTATTCTTGCTTGGGTTTCAATCAGCCTTGCTGGTTTTAAGCCTACTCAGATACATGTGTATCTGCTTTTATACTTTTCAAAAAAATCTATGATTGATTAGTGGCTTTTGCACAGTATCATCCATCCATCCATCCATCCATCCATCCATCCATCCATCCATCCATCCATCCATCAATCAGGCAACTGCTTATCCAGATCTGCATCACAAGTGGCCTGGAACCTATCCCCAGGAGCACAGGACACAAGGCTGGGTACACTCTGGTTGGGGGTGCCATTACATCAGGACACACATAATTATACATTAAGGGCAAGTTGAAGGTGATGGTGAATCTTGCAGTACATCTTTGGCCTGCAGCAGGAAGCTCTTGCAGCTTGGGATGAACATACACCTCTATGTGAAAGCTCCCCATACACAGGAAGTTCTGAGATGACAGTGCTGCTCACTGAGTCACCCGGCACGTTATTATCCAGACTTGTTTTAATGGGGAAGAGACACACATATTTCAAGGCACAACAGAGCATCATAATTTTTTGAGTATTTTTCGTTTTATGTGATATTTATATACAAATTGTAATAATAAATTACTTTATTAGAATTAGAAGATAAGTGGTCATTGTTAACACACCACAGCACACAGTGCGCAACAACAAAATGTGTCCTCTTCATTTAATCCATATGTGACTTTCGTGACATAGCAGGGGGCAGCTAATTCAGTGCCCGGGGAGCAGTGCTTGGAGACGGTACTTTGCTCAGGGTACCTCAGTGGTGACTTGCTGGTGGGGGATTCGATTCTGCAATCTTTCGATTATAAGTGCGCTTCTCTAATCATCTAGCCGCCACTGCCCAACTAAACCACAGTCAGCATTATTATGGGGGCATCTTACCTTAAGTACAGTTTGGCCATGGTACCATCCCCCCTTGGTTTGTTATGGATTCTTTCAGGTAGTTCAGTCCACTTGTGGATATACACATCTGAACATCTGCTTTTGTGTCTAATTTTGTATGTACTTTGAAATAAAAACATATATACATCTTAAGCTGTTTTCATACATGAACTCCGGACATTGCCCAGAGAATCTGGTCCAGACATTTTCCAGAGTTGCCCTGACACAGATGTGGCATGTAGCTGCAGATTTTGTCAGGCACATTTACATACTAGAAATACTCTAGTTGGTTTTGACGAGGGTTGGTGCTTGGGTAGAGTGCGCGGGAGGCAGGACATGATGCAAAAAGTATGCTGCAGGAAGCGCAGTGCTTTGTTTACAGCACTACTGACAGAAGTTCCCGAATCTCATAGTCTCTCCAGTTGGCTATGTTCGTTGGGGTCGTCTTTGTGTAAATGACCCTTTTTCTTTGCCCTCAGATGTTTGTATTCTTCCACTTTCGCACCAGTTGCATGATAAACATCATCAACAGGCCCACTCACTCATGGGTCATGTTGTCCTGAACTCTCCCTGCTCCATTCACACATGGGGGTTAGTTGGCAATTAGCTGGACTTAGTACTAGGAAGCTGGCAGGATAATGCTGTTTAATGTCCAGCACGACTGATTGCATTCACACATACAGCCCCTCTAGGGAATGTCTAGGAAGGTCCAGGGCAGTACTGCATGTCTGAAAGGGGCTGTATGTACTTCCATCCAGTAGTTACACTAGGAATGCACAACGGGTAAAATTTCAAGCATTGCAAAGCGGATTTTTCTGTGATTTAAAAATTGCAATATTTTTACGTTAATTTCTTTTCTTTTTGCAACATGTACCAGATAATCTTGAATCACCGAAATTGCAGAAAAATTGCAAAAGTTTTGTTTCCTGTTGCAGAATAAAAATGTTTAGGAAAAGCTAATGACCCCTGTTCAGCAAATCTTATCAGGGTCATGAGGGGGAATCAAGTCAGTATTAATATCACACGTCCCTACACACCAGAAGAGGACTCTGTTTACTAACAGAACAGTGATACATAACTGCAAGTTTTTTGCAGCTGGACTCAGTGATTTGTAGGTGGACTGAGCAAAAGAGAAATCATCCTTAGGACTTTCAGGTAGTTTACGAGCTTCCTGTTGTGAACTGCAACCTTTGGGTCAACATGTTCTGCTCAGATTACCATGGGTACCTTTCTTGTAACTCCAAACTCAAGTAATTAAGTGTAGCGAGCCTCAAAGGACAGGTGGTCTGCATTATCATCAAGGCATTTTATTTGATGTGTCTGTTATTTCATTTGACCCATTTTTCTTTCACTTGCGACAAATTGGGCTGCATCTGAACCAAGAATTCAGGCTCTAGTGCCACATCCCCTTTGAGGTCATTAGTTAGGAGTAGCTTCAGATCACCTTCCTCTTTTACAGCTGGGTCTTGTTGTATTGTCTCCAGTACCACACACAAATCAATCAGTCCATTCCCTCAGACACAGTTTGGGCCATTTTTTGAACTTTGCAAAATAACTTGCAGGTATCCAGTCAGGACCATAAACATACCAAAACCCCAGCTTGTTAGATTTCTTGCAGGAGCATCAGACAGTCTTGATTTGAAAATCACTTGAGGTAAATTGTACACTAGAGTTTGAAGTGAGTGTTCTCTAAATCATAAGTTCAAGTCTAGGCAGCCTTTGAGGAAAAAAAGACATCCCGTGGATTTCCCGGCATCCAGAATATCCCGTTTTCCAGATGTCTTGTCCGGCTGCAGTTGCTGCGAACTCTCCCGATGGACCGTTGCTTATTAATGACGATTTAGCACCATTGCAGCAGGAGGAAAGAAATGTCAACTCGAGTAGAAAGGGCTGAGCCGCAGCTCAATCTGGCATTCCTTTAGCTAGCCGATCCAGTGGGCAGTAGAAACAGTACACACTGCCTGTCCTTTCTGCAAACTCCAGCTGCTTGATGTTCTCCTGCACAAGATGCACAAGTAGCTTGATGAGTGAGTTGAATGACCTGAGGCAGAAACTCAGAGAGAGGGGAATGGGGGATGGAATGTAGCTGGGGGGATCCTCCTCCTGACCAACAAACCATAGAAGAGAACCCAACAAAGATGCAAATTAATTCAAGATGTCAATGAACTAGGAGTGCTGGGGGTTACAAGAAAAGCACCCCGGGTAACGTGAATGATCTTGTTATGCCCTTCATGGGAAACCGTGCCAAGTGCTTCCCAGCATGTGCCTCTCTGTGGACTGTTTCAACTAGTTAGTTAAACCACATTTTTGAGGTTGGCTCATTTATGTTGCATCCCTTGTCACTGTATCCATTTCAGTGAAGCACTGAGGAAAGGGCTCTCACTAAACTCATTCAAACACTTGTTTCTATCCTAGGAGAGCTGAGGTTGTCACTCTGCCATCTTGTGTGTGAAAAGTCAAAAGTTTTCGCACAAGTTGAGATTTTCTACATTTGCAGGTTACTCAATTGACATTTACCAGAAATGCACTCAGTATTCTTTGCTGACAAATTTACAGTATGTTCAGCATTTGAGTACCTTTATTGGAAAATGTCATATCTTTGGTTCATCAAAGTAACGTCCTCTAGCTGTTATAACAGCAGAGAAAACTTGAGGCATTCTTTCAAGAAGAAACATTAAATACTGCTCTGTTCATGGGATGAAACAGTTAACTAGTATATTTAAAATTAAAGGACAGCCTAGAATTTGACTATGCTATCACCATACAACCAGTTAATTGGATGTCAGTTATACACTGTTATATACTCTTTCCATGTGAATGGACATGTTTTATTTGACTTACTTTCATTTGTAGTTGTTCACTCCACTTTCCAATGTTTAACAAGAATAAAAAAAAATAGCAGTTCACGAAGTAGAAGGAAAGTTTGTGTGTTGTGCAAAACCTTTTGGCAGGTAATGTAACCATCTATAGGATGCACCGTTTTCTATTTTATACATGTATTAATTTCACATAGAGGCAATGTTTTATTTCAGCTGTTTTTTGGAAGGCGGAACAATATGTATTATTTCATAAACGTAAAATAAAATGGCCATAGTTCAGGCATGGTTACTTGTAATCTGTCCACACTGGATTGTATGATAACAGAAAGAAGCAAACAGTGTCTCCCCTCCATCAGATCAGCATCTGTTTCATGAGGTTTCCAGGCTGTCCTCGAGTGTAGGCTAGCCCAGATTCAGTCCTCGTGTGAACTGTGGGTCACGCTGGCTGTGCTAATATCCAGTTTGTTTTTGCTTTCCTTGGCCATTCACGTCTCCCCTAATCCACGTCCCACACAGTGCCAGCTCTGTAGCAGAAAGCAGTGTTTCAGTTTATCCCTCTTTCGGCAAAGTGTAAATGCCGCCTTTGTTGCACTGCCGTTTAGAAAAGGCTGCAAAGACTTGGCAACACCGTATATTAACGGTGGCCCGACAAGATCTGCCATAAATGACAAGGGTCTTTTTGCTGGACTGCTTTGAGAAGTGACTCCTTTTTGGAGTCTTGGGTTGACGGGCGCTGTTTTGTCAAGCTCCATTGACCCCAACGGAAGTAATTTTGACTTAGGAGCTCCCAAAAATACCTGTCAGATGGCTTTTCAGTACATGTTAAAACACAGTCATTAGTGGAAGTATATCTGACTGTTAGTCTATCCTGTGAGCCAGAGGTAAGTCAAAATTTCTGGGTGGTCTTAGTCATATGGCTGTAGCTTCTGGCTGAGTATATTAGCAAAGCATGTGCCTCTGGCGTTTTTTTGCTTTGCTTTCCATTTGTTTGTGAAACAATTTGGTAGTGAAAATTCTGTAGATTAAAAGCCTTTTAAAGTTCTTACCCCAAAGATGCAGTTCCCTTGTGTTAGCTGATGTTGTCCTTGAAGCACAGCTGCTGAGAGGTGGACGGAGCTTTGGGAACAGCTGGACCAGTTCAGGAATCTCACCAGCAGCCTTACAGTAGGGATGATACAAATGCTGCAGACATCTGGTGGATTTGGTGTCACATCCAACATTTAATGTCAGATGTATTTATTCAGACCATAACTGTTCAATATTTCAGGGACCATGTTTTTACTATAAAGCAGGTGTCTCAAACTCCAGTCCTGGAGGGCTGGAGCCCTACACAGTTTTTGGTTCACCATCATTTTACACACCTGATTCAACTCCTTGTGCTAATTACCACGCAGCTCTTGACCTGAATCATTTGTGGTGGAACAGGGAAAGAACTAAGCTACACAGGGTTTCGGCCCTCTAGGACTGGGGTTTGAGACCCCTACTATAAAGTGTCTGCGAAGTTTTATACAAAGCGTAAATGATCTTGGACCTGTACCCCCCACCCGCCCCCCATTGACAACTCCGATGTCTGCACACACCCTGGATATATGATCTCCATGCCTTTTGAGGGTTTGTTTTCCATGCAGCAGGAAAGGGGTATTAATTCCAAAAATCACAAAAAGGTGAAACTGAGATGAGCAGCAGTTGTTTCGCATGAGCTTTGGGATAAAAATCAATACTGTATATTCTGCTTTCTTTTCAGGTTTTAGAGCAGTAATTCAGCACAGTCTGAGTACTTTAAGTACAGATAAAAACACACACATTAAAGATGAATGGCTTTAGGCAGGATCAGCCAACCCTTTTATTGAGCAATTTCTTATTTTTATATATAAATGGTCTCCTTCCCTCTAAGCCCAAACGTTGCACTGCAGCCTGGCTGCGTCTAATGGCTTTGAGAGAGTCCCAGCTCTGTAAATCACTGGTGCTGCAGACTGTGGTTTGCCTGAGCGCTTTATGTGGACGCTTTCCTTTGGAAACGCTGCAACACGCTTCGTCCTGCTCCTCCTCCTCCTAGACATGCGGCGATCCAGCGGGGGCTCGTTATACCCAAACCAACATCTTTTGAAGATATAGCTCACGGGGGGGGGCAAGCCAGCTATCCAGCAAATGTGATGGTAAATGTGCCCCCATCAGGCCCTATTGTCAAGGCTGCTGAGTCACTTCTTAAATCTGTAGGAGGGTGTTTAGATTTTCACCAACCCCTCCACCCCCCAATATGCACCCCTGATTTTCCTTGTGCTTCGTCTTGGATGTGAGATAGCATGAATTTTTGGTCCTCTAGCATAAGGACTGCCTTTTTGCAGGTATTCTACCCAACAAAAACCCTCAATTGCTGGATCTTTTATCCCACAATGTGTGAAACCCAGGAAGTTTTGGCTGACATTCTGAATTTTTAACTGATCCACTCGGTTATGAACTTAGATCAACCCACCCCCCCCAAAACAGGCCTTTGCGTACTTGGCAACCTGACTTGACAGGCTGTGTGCTTGCCTGATCTGCACATGTGCAGATAAGATGATCCAAACTCCCATGTCACCTTAAGCTTTGAAGCGCTCTTGATATAGATGTTTTACTGTAAACCCTAGAGGCCGTGGACAGTGATGACAGGCCAGCCACATGGGCGACGGTGATGGGTAATTCCTTCTGATATAATGATTCAGTCAAACTCTTGTGCCAGGAGATTCGTTTCCTGTTGGATCGCGTGTTGGTTTATCGCAATGATATCTCTCCCATCTGTAGTTATGAGGTGTCATTAAAAGCAAATCTGAATTGGGGGAGCCCAGGAACAATGGATGAGGGCGAGAGCTGTGAGCTGTCTGGTCTCCTGACACCAAACCTCCACGGCTGATGTTGAGGTTGCCCGAAAGAATGCGGCTGATTCAGGCCTAGCGGGGCTATCCGCCCTGCAGGAGCATCTCTATGGCTGATGAATTTATCCCTAGCTAGTCACTTTTAGTCATTGATTTTTCCCCCCTGTCTTTTTTTTACCCAGGCATGAATGATGTCATTTTTGTTCCTGTTGTCTCCTGACTTATGCTTGTGTCCCAGGTCAATTTGCATTTCTCATAAAAAAAAAACTGTAGGTTGAAATTACCTGAGGTGTACACCTGTTTAAAATAACTACAAGCATGTTAAACTCTGTAAATCTTTTGTATTTGTAATTATGCATTTTATTAATATGCTGATATTTCAAGATGGAATTATACTTGATTATGGATTTTACAATATGTACAAGTGTAAATCATCCGCCCCCAGAGACTTGCCACCAACATGTTTTTTGAGTTGGGCAAGTCCCCCTCTGAGTCTTCCAGTTCTACTTCCTCCAAAGAAGATGTATAAGTGAGATTCAGGAGATCTTCAAAATATTCTTTCTACCGCTTGACTATATCCCCATTTGAGGTCAACAGTTCTCCATCCCTGCAGTAAACAGCATGGGTAAAGGCCTGCTCAATCTCCCCTGACTCCATTTGATGAAAAGATAAGTTCTGTCAGAGGTGCAAGTGAAAGATCTCCCAGACAGGGGCCTCCAGCAGATACTCCCAGTAGGGCTGCACGATACATCGTTTCAGCATCACTGCGATGTATGCACGTGCAGTAGTCACATCGCAGGACATGCGATGTTAAGTAACGCAAATTAAGCAATGTTGAAAACGCTTTTGGTGTTTTTGCTAAACTAACAAATGTCATGTTGTCCTTATTTCTAAACAATCCACAAAAGTGGATTTAAAGGTTTTTGGATACAAGCTTTGCACCGGCAACTAACAAACATGCTGATCACAGAACGAACCACCAATCACAAACATTCTCAATCCCAGTGCTAACCATTTAACGCAACGCTAATTTGTAACTCATGTTAACTCCCATATGCAATAAGCTTCCTTAGTTTAATGCTCATGCACTATTTAGTACTGATTAAGTAACCATTAGCATTATATTTGGTTTAGCACTCAAACCATTTCCCACACCAATGAATGTCAAACGCTTTTAACCACGAGGCATAGTTTGGCATATGCAGCCCTTTGTCTGCACTAATGCGCCATTAGTGTTAATTTTGTTCCTAAAGCTGTCATTCTTTTGAACTCCTGACATCCCCCCAAACCCACCATTATCACTTCTCTCCCACCTCCCTCTCCCCCTACAATCCAGACCTCCCCAGAACTGAGTCTCTCTCACTATTTCCC
>JAODKE010000044.1:17574696-17592320 GCA_026779605.1 Mormyrus hasselquistii
AAAGGAGGCAGAAAAAACGTGGCATCTAATTTTTTTATGGAAATGATTTAGAAGTGCTTCAATTTCTTGATTAATTGACAGGCACAGTTTAGACTAGTATATGTAATGAAGAAAGAATATTTAGTTGACATCTAATTAGGTGGAATATTACATTATACCATGCTATCATGACTCCACGTGTCAGGGCACTTTACCTGCGATCAGAAGGTCACTGGTTCAAATCCCCTCTCTGATTCCCATTTGTACATCATTCTGGTCAAGAGTGCTGCTAAATGTGTAATTTCATCAAGATGCAAAATTTAAGCACTAAAAATGCTTTCAAGGGGACAAAGGGCCACCCTTGGGGTACCTGACTGTGATATAAAGTAGTTGAGGAATCAGGCCTATGGACCAGCTCCATAAAGCAGAATGAGCAACAGACTGCATGTTACCAACTTGCCCGTTTCTGCTTAATTAAAACTGGGAGTTTATTCATGCAGAAAAAAGAACCTGACGACTGTAGATAAGTCTTTGGAATAATCCCAGGAAACTGAAAAGGAAACCTTGAGACAGCCACAGTAAGCTAAGGCTCGGGCTTTCGTAAATGCACATATTACCGCAGGATTTATCAGAGCAAGTGTAAATTACTTTTTAATGGCAGGATTATATGGAGGGTTATAAAGGCAATACAAATATTTTTACCAAGCAGACTATGCATCAATATTGGCCTGTGGCTCCAGTCTGCTCCATCACACGTTCCACTTAGCCCACACTTTCTCACAAAAATAATCAGGGTATTCACCACGAAAGAGGATCCTTTTGGGTGAATAGCTCAGACCTTTGCTATTCCATCATAGCAATTAGTGGCTAATGTTCTTTTACTGTCTGCCAAACCTGGCAAAGGTTATAAACTGTAGCAGTAATCATAATTGCACAATTACATGGCATTTTCTTTTCTTCACGTTAACAAAAATCCACAAATAATTGAGAATAATAACCAAAATTTCAATGTAATAATCGAGTAGATAAAAACGATGGCCCATGTCCAGAGCTTAAGCTGAAATGTGGCCAATGTTCGAGTTTCCTCCGAGTGCCCTGGTTTCCTCCCATAGTCCGAAGGCTAGAACGCTAAATGGCGTCTCTGAATTGGCTGCAGTGTTTGAGAGCGAGCATGAACATGCCCTACGATGGCCTGGTACCCTACCCAGGGGGAGGCCTACATATCGAATCACCCTGAAAGGAGGATGGATAGATGGATGGATGGATGGATGGATGGATAGATGGATTCTCTGGGTGGTTTCAAGTACCGGAACACAGCTTCATCCTTGTTTCTTATCCAGAAGCTACACCAAAGTTATCCTAGATCACTGTAGAAATCCAAAACTTAGAATTTTCTTTTTATAAGTAAGGAAGAAACTATCTGTAGTCATAGGACATGTACGAAAAAGAAAAGTGTGGAGCAGCAGTAAGCCAAAATGACATCTACTCTGCCAACAAGCAAAGCGAGCCATCAACATCCTTCAGCACGTCGCCCTTGTCACGTCATCTCTGTAACCAATATGATACCATATCCCACAAAGCAAAACACATTCAGGGCTACTCCTGTACGAGGCTTTACTTTTTATGGCTTTGTTTGATTATGCATTTTTCATTACAGTGATTTGGATTAGTCCCAGCATTAGCCCTCGGTAGGGCTGGGCCGATAAACGATAAAATAAATCGCGATTCGATATTATATTTTAATAACGATGATGAGCATTTTTTGCTCGATATGGATTAATCTAAGAGCCAATCACACAGCAGAACAATACGACAACAGCTGTCTGTTTTTGTTAATAAACTATACTTTAAAATGTAATTTAATGAACCCTTTAATTTTTGTGGCTTCAGTCATTGTTGGGATACTCTTTTAAAGCTGGCAGCATTAACAGCTTATATCGAAATATATATCGTTACCGTTCAATATGGGGAAAAATTATCGAGATTACATTTTTGCCATATCGCCCAGCCCTATGTCTAATGTTACTACTGTTATGTGTGTGTGTTGCTCCTCGATGCCTTTTAAATTGCCTCTCAGGGACAAATAAAGTTTTTTTGAAATTGAAAATAGCAGCAGTGAAGCAACCAAAAAGCCATAATGTTCCTAACAGAGTGGCTGATCTGTCTTGAAATCATACAGCTGAAAAATTTTCAAACAGTATGTATAATATAACATGTTGGATAAATAGACAGTTTATTGGTGATTTCATGTTTGTGGAAGCTTCCGCTTTTTAACAACTGTATAAAGTAATGTTATCTGTTATATAAATCAACTCAGGTGAAAGAAAAATTGTACGTTTTCAGAATCTGGCATGCCACTCAAGATTTCAGACTTGCACAGGAAATCTTACGGCAAATCGATATTATTTCATTATAAAACTAAAATAATCCACGTCAAAAGTGTATTTACACGGTTAAATACAGAAGTGGACTATTTACAAGGCAAGAACTGTTACATATGTGTGCAGACATCTCCAATTGTACTGAATTAACTTGATTTGACAGTCAGGTACTGATTACATGCAATATTGATACAACTGATAGGATACTTAAATATAGATCACACTAAGTAGTTGGATATTATGATATTCTGGACCTTTCCTTCAAGAAATTTTCTCTGACTGGATCTCCATAAATTTTAGTTGAATACCCCTGCAATAGAGCTACTCACCTAATTGGATTTTTTTTAAATGACAATATCGCAATATATATTGCAGAAAGAATAAATATTGCAGTGTGATTTCCCCCCCAATATTGTGCAGCCCTAGCTCCCAGCCCCAGGTCCATCTGCCATCTTTCCCCACCATCAGATTTAACTCCCCACCAGGTGGTGATCAGTTCACAGCTCAGCTCCTCTCTTCACTTGTGTGCAAAGCACGTGGGTACAGATCCAAGGATACAATTACGAAATCAATAATCAAATTGTGGCCTTGGGTGCTCTTGTGCCAAGTACACTTATGAACACCCTTATGTTTTATACATGGTGTTTGTTGTGGACAAATTGTGGTTAGCACAGACATCCAATAACTGATCACCGCTTAGATTACGATCAGTAGATCAGCAGACTCACCCCTCCCCAGAGCCTTTCCCCATAGGCAACTCCAGAGTGAAATGGAGTCTTCAGGAGTTTGGTTCCAGAGACAGTTTCTTTGGACATCGCTGATATGTTGTTTCTCTCTTTCTTTTCAGACTAACTGCTGCATTGTTATGGGTTCTGTACTCACAAAGAGATCCTTTCTTTGTCTTTACAAACTTGTAATGACTCTGAATTGACTGGCTGTACACTAGTCATAGCTTAACTCTTCTATTCACGGACCAGGCTTGAGCAATATTGTTGTCCACTAAAGAAACAAACCAAAATAGGTCTGCTTTCGATTGAGTTATTAGGAGCTCAAATGGACAGTACAGCTATGCCAGCTGTCTCTGTGCTGCGTGGCTGGGAATTGGGCGTCAGCTGTGTGTCTGCTAAGCCTCACAGTGGACCATTTGTCCTTGAACCCCCTAGTGACAGACCCAGAGTTTCCCTGGAGTAGAGTTAAGGTTTAGTAAGTAGGATCCCTCTCCAGAGCTCCTTGATGGAATTGTCTCAAGGGTAATATCCACGACTGTAGTGCAGAGGATAAGTGCCTGTGTAGAAGGGGGGTCAATCTAGCTTAGGACATTTGTGGAGCAGGTGTACACTGAGTGGTGAATTAAAGCCCCACCAGGAGGTTGCACTCGTGGGAAGTGTGTCTGTAAGCAGGCCAGCCAAGTGGGCTCTATTGCTCTAGCTACTTTTTTAAATCGCTGTTTTATTTCCCCAGATCCATGTGTCTCTTGCATGTCACACTGCAGAGATTTTAATAGGTCTATGATTATGACAGACTCTGTTCTCGCTATTGGTGTAATGATGGCATTTTGATTCATATTGGCTTTTATTCTGAGGCATTCTGAGTCTAAGTAAAGCTGATCTAAAGCTTGTACTTTGTCACTCTTGAAGCACATGTCCTCACAGCTTCCAGGTGTTCAGAGCGCAAATAATACGAGGCATAATTTGAGAGGTGAACAGATTTCGGTATCTCTTAGACCAGGAAAGCTGAACAGACTGGATTTTTTTACTTTCTTAAACAGCCGCTTTGAGTTTTATTTTGTTTTTGTTTGTTCGATGTTTTGGTAAAGGAATTTAAGAGCCAGTTTCATTCCTTTGAATATAGTGTGCCAATTGTAATGTCTCAAATAAGCTGATCCTAAAAAAGAACATGCTGGCACTTTTGCTGTTCTTATTTACTTATGAGAAAGACAGATTGTGTAGCTTCCAGTGGCTTTGAATTAAACTGGGCTCTTGCGCTGTTTTTTCGTTTACTAGTGATTCCTCGTTTTCAGACAGCTGGCGCTGGTCGGAATAGCCCCGGATCCAGATGTGGATCTGCTCATGGAAAACTGTGGACTGAACCACATGATGTGACGGGCTTTTTGAATAGAATCTGTTACCCGTGAAGTTTAGGATTAGCAACCTGAGCTGTAGCTTTTTAAACCAACGCTAATAGGTGTTACATCATAGCACAGAAGAGTTTGTATTCATTGTATTGATTTCGGTTTGGTTGTGTGTTGTTTTAGCTTTAATTGCGATCTGGTCGGAAGAACAGATACAAGATGAGGATAGCATAACAAGAAAATATTTCATGTAATATACTATGACAGCACGGTATTGGAAAATGTTCTGATTTTGCAACGTGATTTTATTGTAATAAATATTGGGGTATTTATAAAACAAAAAAGGAGTTCAACATACATTTCTTACGAACCCATCTAGGAGTGATTTAAACAGCAAGATGAAAATTATCATGATTGTCTCAAAGTACACATGAAGTGTTTATGCAAAAGCAGCAGAGTTAAACGTTAAACTGATTTTTAAACTTATACTAGAATCTTGAAAAGGAATACTCATTAAAATTGTAAAATGTGCTAGCTTTTTTTCCTATGACACAGTAAAGACTTTTACATGAGACTTAAACTTCCTGTGCCATAATATCTGTACCTGATTGAAGTAAGAGAAAGACTGATCTTAGTCTGTGCTGATAAGTGATATAAGAATATGTGATGTTGGTACTAATATCGCACGTCGTCCAGTCCAACCACAGCCATTTGTCGAATCCAGTAGAAAATGCCCCACCTTGCGTTGTGATGTTGGTCGTTGCCGGTTCCAGTTTCTACGCCAGCGGAAAACCAACACCTTGAAGTACTATACTTTCGGTACCTTCTTGAAGTACTAAAAGTACGGTACCTTGTTCAGTGGAAACTTTAGTTGAGCAGTGAAATTGACAGCTTTCGTATGTGTTGTATGTTCTGCTATGCTCCGTGCTTCTGTTACTTCCAGGTCAAAGCCCACTGGGAGGTTTATCCCCTGTCTTTTTGGGGGGGGGGGGGGGGGGCTGAATGCTTGGCTCAAGTACAGAGTCCTCCTCATTTCCAGTGTAGAGCTTACACATCCACTTTGAATATCAACCTGCCAGAAATCCCTGAAAGACATGCACTGCCCGGCCGGGTAGTCATGCTCTGCATTTCACAGCTCACATAACATATTTCTGGTAGTTGAAATCTGGGGGTGAGGGGGAGCCTTTCGGGAAAGCCGCTAGTCAGCCAGCAGTCATCCTCTCTGATCACCTTTGTATCCAGTCCTGAGACCATTTGGCTGAAAGACCAATGGGGCTGGATGTGTACCCACAGAAAAGCTTCCCTATCTTTGGTTTTATTAAGTGACAAGATCTACAGAGAAAAATGTCATAATGAAGTTCTGTGCTGGCATTTGCCATTTTCAACAAGTTTTGAACTCCTCAGATAACACATCTCTACCTACCATAGACTGTTTAAAGCCTCAGAATGATTCTGCAGTTATCCCTTTCCAGTTTTGTTTGTCCTTTGTTTACTAAGGTTATGGGGGCTGCTTTTTGGCTACATAGGATCACTGTATTTTGTTGGTTTGCACAGCGCCTCCTAGAGGACTGGAGTAGCCCAGCTCATGAAGTCCTCACAAGTAATATTTCTATTATAGAACATTTGTCATACTTCAGACTGGAAAGAAATGGCATCATAACGGGAGACTGCATAGGTCTAAACGTCTTGGTGTCGAGCCCCATGTGTGGGACTGTTATCAAGAACAGATGGGACTGCATTGGCCACTTTGGCCATCTCAGAACTTCTCACCCTGGATCCCCGAGAGCCCGGCCTGTGTGTGGCCGTACATCCTGGCACAGGCTGTTTTATTAGCTATGCTGGAACATTAAATCGGCCATGCACGGCAGATAGTCACTCGTTAATATAATACGAGAGGACAGACCCTCTGTGGGGTTGGCTGGGATTGAATAGTTTGGAGTTACTGCAGAGACGGCCGTGCTTGTAGGAGAGGACCCACTGGAGTACAGTCCTGTGTGGCCTCATGAACCTGGGGTGGGTCAGCGGGACCAGAGAGCGGTGCTGGCTTCATCACCCTCATTTGTTATTTCACATTTCACCCCCCGATTACTGTTCCGGGCTTTTTTTTTGTTTTGTTAATGTTTCTTTCAGGCGTCTGTTGGGGCGAGAGCTTGAGTGATTTCTCGGGTAGTAGAGAGGCAGAGGCGATGGCCCATGGGAGAGCGCGCAGGTTGTTTCTGCTTGGCTCCTTTGTTTCGCCTTCATGTCATCTGCAATGTGAAGTGGAGAGTTGGGCACCTCTCGCTTTTAACGCAAAGCTTCTTATTCTAGCAGAAAAGCCCAATGAATTATGTGAAGGTGGACTTTTGCTTTCTAGCCAGATAAAATTTAGCCATTTCAGCAGGTCACCATGTACAGCCTGTTATTTTAGCCGCATGCTTTCCTGGAGTCGTCAGTGTCATGGTAGATTCATTATAGCCAGGAGCGTCTTGGTGAGAGCCAGCCATTGGCTCCAGGTTTGATATTGAAATAGCGACCCCTAGGTCTTTGATTTTTCACTGCTACTCCCCATTCTGTTCTTGATTTGCCTTGATTGTCTGTATCTGTCCAGGGATAACATTTGCCAGCTGTGTTGTAACTGGAGACTCGTAAGACGGCTAGCTGTGAAAGCCATTTTTTATGCAGGCGAGCTAGATTAGCAATACTTTGAATCTACATGAAATGTTTCTGTGCTGCAGGGCACACAATTACTCTAAAATCCTTCAACAGCCAGCCTTTCATCGATAATTGAAAAAAATACAAGTTTGACATTTTGTCTGTGAAGTCCACTGGTTCTTTTTGCTTGAGATTTCTATTGAGCAGAAGTCCAGTCTGCCCATCATTTCATGGTGTATCCCTGACCATCTCTTACTGTTAATTTCTCAAAGTGACAGAAGCATCCTTTACCAACCCTGATGAGCTTCAGACTCTTGTCTTGTTTATCGTCTGCCGAGAGACATCTTTTATTCTGATGCCAGTGTTTAAACCTGTGTGATCTATAAGCATTTGGCGATTATTCTACAGAGACCCCCACTCCCCACTCCAGCTCGGCCCTGCTTTTAATCAATGCAGCTCTGAAATGCTGAAATGATGGCTTTTTATGAACCTTAATGCATCATACTTGGCCCTAGCGGCTAGAAAACCAGGGCGAGGATTTAACTTCTTGACTTAAGGGATAGAGCATGTTTTACTCTGCGATCTGTATCCCCTGATATTACAGTTACTGTTTACCGTTTTGTGCCCTGCTCCCATTCAGAACTTCAACAAATACATTAATATCTGTGTTTATGGTATAAAGCAAACTGGCACAGTGCTGTTGTCTTTTGTGACTGGAGTTTGTTCTTGGGTTCCTGCCCAATGATACAAACAGCCGGATCTCGTTTCTTGGTCCTTTCTTTAGCAGACATTTCTGTTGGCTATGAAAGGTATGAAAAATGATGAGCAGCATATTTAATAGCGGTTTCATTTGTAAGTGTGTGTCAGCAAAGCAGCAGAAATGTCTTACCTTAGCACAGCATCTTAAATTTTTAGGAAGTGAAAGGTTTTTCTTAGGTCTTCCCCTGGCCCTGGAGTTCAGGATCTACTAGACATGGATCAAACAAGTGATACTTCAATCAGGCTTAATAGAGATGCAAGCTTATCATACTCTAACATCACAAATAGTTTTCCTTTCTAAGACCCTTAACCCCCAATTTCACAGTACTCACACTTTGCCTGGCTGCCCTATACTGTGCCTGAGCATGATTGTCCCCCCTCCCCACTCACCCTCTCATTTGTGCTTAACATTTTGGGCCCGAGCATGCTTTCATCATCACCATGTGGCCAGATAGTTTTTGTGTGTTGCATCCAGTTGTTCTTAAATACTCTTGTTGTCCCAAATTACCAGCAAACACTGTGCCTCTGCCATACACCAAAGTGATCCCTTTACCATAAAGTTAATCAACATTTAAAACCCGAGAAACACGAAATGCATTGTTTTTCACGTTCATTAATCCCAGGCTCATAACTTTGGATAGGTATAATGCACAGACATGAATCGCATATTGCAATTGAGAGAACATTCTTGATTGGGTCGTCTAAGTGCGCTAAAGTATTCCAGAGTAATCCTGTGCTCAATGACACAAATACAGTGGTACCTCAGTCCTCGAACTCATTAGAACTCAAATTTCTTAAAAGTCGAACCAACCAGTTTGAAAAAAAATAACCTAGAACTCAAACTGAATCTCAGAAGTCGAACTGTGAACGCTGACCTAAGATAACTTGTACGTGTAGGGAAATGAGTCATGCGGCACGTCTCTAAGCGGAAACAAAGGGTAAAGCTTAATTCGGTCTCATCCTTGCATTTGTGATAGCATTGTTTGTTGGTGATAGTGTTTTTTTAAATTAAAACTATTAGGTAATACACTGTACTTTATATGATTTTGGTAGCCTTCGCTCACCAAAATGTTACCCAATAGTTGTACTAATGTTACAACCTAAAAGTTTGTGATTTACGAGCAAATAAATGAATACAGAGCAATAATAAAAATTAGGGCTGCAACAAATAATTGATTTAATTGATTAAAATTGATTATTAAAATAGTTGCCAACTAATTTAATAATCGATTAGTTGGGTCTAAGTTATTATACACGAGTACAGTCGCTACCTCGTAATTTGGGAGCAGTAAACTAACCAAAGCCGCGGTGGCAGTAAAGCACCATTGAGCTGGATGCTGACCGCCATAAAAGAAAAAAGTGACGAGAACCAACGGCGTGCCTTGAGTAGCTTATGTGATGAATTCTGGAAGAATTGGAAAAAAATGCTTAAAAACCGACGGAGGCTTGTATTAATTCTGCCAGAATTTGATGATAATTAGCTGAAATGAGGTCGGAGAGAAACTGATGTATTATGTGACGTTGTGCAGTGTTTGGATTATTTTATGCAATTATTCAGATTACTTAACACAAATCCTTCATTCAGTGGTGTAGTGGAGGGTAAATGCACATAAACACCATTTACGCACCTTTTAAGTTTGCAAAACAGCGTTTACTCACCTTTTTTGAGATCACTAATGTTAAGGATATAAATATTTACCCACCGATTTTACTGCTGTGCATTTAGTTTACCCACCTTAAATTTCTTGTTAGTCTATGCCGTTTTGTGCGAATCGTCTTTGATTAAAGATGGCTGACTTCCTCTTCCTCTTGTCACTTTGCCATAACATCTGGAGCGAGTCGGGCGCTTCTCGATAATGCCTAAGGTCTGACCATGTCTGTGCCTGCAGCTTGGTGAAGCTCCGCAGCCTAATACAGAAGCAGTCACGTCCCCCAATAGGGACCCCCTTTCATCTTTCAGTGTTTTCCAAGCTAGCTGTTTTGTTGGATTCTGAGAAAATTGATGGTAAAGTCGACCAATTTTTTTTAGGGGGACAGTTGATAAATCATTGGATTTCGATGGATAATTTCAGTGTGGTTTTTGACAGAAATTATGAGAAGTTATAGGTTGGATGAAAAAGTAAGAAATGTCGTTTATTATCTTGAAAAAGGGTTTAAATGGACAGAGAAATAAGTTGAATTTGCATCATTTTGGGATAGCTTCTACACTTTGCTCCTGTCATTGCACTTAGCCGCTGGTTCCTACCTTCAGTGCACACTGGCCTGTACCTCCGGCTCTCCCCCACCGCTCAACCTCATCTCTGGTTGGTTGGCAGATGATGCTGCTCTTGTCTATTGCCAGCCAGCCCCCAGAATGAGTATGACCCAGCGACTGACAGGGAGCATGTTGGGGGAGACGTGCCAGTCCTTACCCATCCTTACATGGCTTGGCTATAATACATCGACTAGTTGTTAAAAGCTGGAAAAAAAGATGGCTTTTTATTAAGAAGGGCCTCAGACATAACCATTCTTTTGATTAAAGCTACGGGCCTCTCTTGGTGTTGGTGGGGCTCATGTCATGTGTGATGTGAGAGGGCCGCTCAGCTGTCAACAGCCGCTTTATGAGCTACGGTCACGTCTGACATGCTGCCGCACAACAACCATGATTAACTAATGTCTTATCTGCCGCCTCGCCTCCCCGCCCGCCTGTAGGAGTACATCCTGGGCTAGTCCCACACAATCACCAGACGCGGTTACCAGGGAGTCGGTGTTTGTGGGTGATTAGAAAAGCAACTCTTTTTTTTGTCTTATTTTGTTGGAAATGCGTTCTGCTCTCCTGATAGCCAGATGCATAGCCAATGGCACACAATGAAAGATGAAAACATTTGATAATGTAGCTCAGCTAATTTTAGAGGCGGAACTCATTGTGCCCTTGGAGGCTCGTTCCTTCCCCATGTGGTGAGCCCCCACCTCCACACATCTTGAGCTAACCCGTCTTCAGGATCCATCTTGTTTTTCTTTCCTCAGCCTGGGCTCGAACGGCAAGCTTATGCTGTAACTTATCCATGCTACTGCAGTGTTGCCGTGACACCAGTTGTCCACTGGGGGTTTTATAGCTGGTTTTTCAAATTACATGTTAATTTTATATTAAATAAACTTTTTAGAAAATGCATTGTGTTTACATTTCACGCTATTCAGTTATTGCTGAAGGCCTTTTATACCACATATTTTTGTTGGTAGTCAAAAAGACAATATGTGTGTTATGTACTTGGCACAGATTTCTGGCCTCTTTGTGCATCCAAATGTTTATACGAGTAGTATTTTGGGGATAAAAAGGTTTCAAAACTCGGAAAGACAGCCATGGTGCTTACAGTGAAGCATTGTTTCACCACAAACATTTGTTTTTTTGTAAGCAGTTATTACCCGTCGTGGTGTGAGTGCCTGAGCACAGGGACCAGTCCTGTGGCTGTCCTTGTCACCAACCTACAACTGGAACATCTGCATGTTCTTAGGAATGATGTTGGTGTCGCTTCTTAGCCTCAGGTAGCTGGGAGCAGACCGCACTTGTACATTTCTCGCTGTGTTGTCTTGCTCTTCAGAGGAGTGGTGATCATGCCAAATTTCAACCCCATCCCACAGAACTGAACCTTCCTCCCATGAAGCTCATGCCAGATACTTACTGAATAGTCCAATAATAGCCCGCGTTAATTAACTGCACATAAGCCACCTGTTTTTCTGTTTGGTAGCAGTGTTGGCCATTGCGATCCTTAGTCTGGGTTGTCTTTGCTAACTGTTGATTTGAAGAGAACAGCAGATGAATTTCTTGGGGCAGCAATTGAACATGACATCATAGCCTGTTTACCAGGGTGCAGGGCCTCGCTGGCGACTGAATTTGTCATTGGACACTGCAGCCCCTAGATCACCAGTGAGCTTTTATGACGGGTGCTTAAAAACTGTTTACATGGCTGAGCAGACGGCTGCCTCCAGCATGGACGATTTTTAGGCTTTAAAGGAAGGAAGTTCGGCATGTGTTATGCCGAGTATGCGAGTGCTTATTTTCAGACCCATTGGTTTCAAGGTTCATCATAGCCATCTGCCTGATCAAAGGCTGGAAAAACATGGAATGGGTCTCTGAGTCATAATTACCGTTTCCCCCCGTCGGGAGTCCAGCTGCCAGGGCAGGAAGCTGAGGAAGAGGGGCAGTGAGGACGCTTAGGAGCAGACCGTGGGGGGCGCCGCTTGTCGGTTTATGAGTCGAGAGAGGGCTCTTTTGGGGTTGCCTTATGCGAGACTGAAACCAGATCCCAGAGAGTGATGGAGAGTGAGATGAGAATGGGCGGTTGTCACGGCAACGCGAGAGCACTGCTAACATCTCTTCTGAAGGGTTTGAATGGGGAGAATGCAGGCTGTAGGTAGAAGAGAGGGCCGACACTGTGATGTGGGAGGCTTGGAGCTTTGAAATAGCCTCCCCCCACCCCCAATATCCCAAGGATGAGTCTGTGCATTATTTCTCAAGAGTGGTTGGAAGTGAATCTCTGCCTTCTCAAGCGCAACTCAAACAGGCGCAGAAGCAGGAGGGGAAACTTGATTATTGTAAGAAAATCCCAGCCATATCCCACCCTGAGAGCTACCGTTCACATTTTAGTGCTGATGTGAAAATGAGAGATAAGAGAATTTGATTCTTTTGAAGGTTTGAGACTCGTAGAGCTTAAGGCTAACAAGCAGATGAGTTTGGTGCCGCATGGGTGTTAGATCTGTGTACCGCCCTGTGCCACCTCTGGTGTCTTGCGTGCCTGGCAGTGTGGCGAGGCCTAACCCTAACCACTGGAATTTCCTTATACTGCATGCCTTATAATTTATAAGTGATCTTGACTTAATAAGCAGAACAATCATTGCTAATGCTAAGACAATAGATAATGATGCTTTCTCTGTGACACAGGCTGTTCTACCTCATGCTAGAGTTTTTTTCTTAACACCGGTGCAGTGTTATGTTAAAACGTGTTAGTTTGTGAGGAGGAACCATTTCATAGAAGGCTGGTCTTAAAACAGTGCTTCCAGTATGAACAGCGGTCAAGCTCCTGTATCTGATGTAGAAGCTCTCCGATAACATCATCTGGGATCCAGGGGTCTGGATAGAACAGGCCAACTGGTTTGACGTCCTGAAGATCAAGCTAGATCATGATCTCTAGTCGTGCCATGGCCCTCTCTTCTCAGGTGTGCATTTGTTAATTCCTCCATTTTCAGTTTTTAGTGGGGATGCCCCGCATATGTGCCTTTTGACTGTGTTAATTGCTGTATCTTGCTGCTCCAGGCTGTCTGGTCATCCCTTAAGCTTTCAGTGAACAATAAAATCAATACATTTTTCACAGACCTGCAGGGCAGTAGTCAGCTGTGGTTTTTTTATACTGTAAGAGATACGGATACAGTTTAGTGCCTTTATCCTCTCTCCTCACTTCTGGTAAGAGCTCAGATGTTGGTTTGTTTGCCTCTCGCAAACAGACCAAGTTTTTAAATTTGTTATGGTCATCGGCTATAGAGTCCTAATTGTGATTCTACTGTTCAGTGGCTTGGACCAGCCACTTGTATGGAGAACAGACAGCACAATGGGACATGAAGCCTTGATGCTGTCCTAATCGGCCCCTCACTCCATAATCTGAGGTGGTGCTTTATCTGTGTTGTTTTTTTTTCTTCCTTCCTTGAAAAGAGATCCATCTTAAAGCATTGGGCTCTGACCTTTTCTGTGTGAAAACTGGCTGATTAATCATGACCAGGAAACAGGATTAGAAGTAATTTAACGTCTCGTTTGCACCTCCACTGCACATTTGGCACTGTCACAATGGCTGGATTTCGCAGTGAATTTAGACACCAGGGATCACTGCTCTGATTTCCTTCAGGCCCTCCTGTATTGCTTCCTTAGTAAATTAGCGGAAGCAATACAGGAGGGCCATTTGAAAGTAGGTGACTGTGGAGTAGCTGTGTGGTTTTAATGAGGGGTGGGCTGAGACCTCTCCTGTCTCGTGTCAACCCAAACCAAAAAGGGCATGGGCAGGAAGGACCCCCAGTATTTCCGCAATGTGTTAGTATGTGTGGCAGCCGTTCTGTATCAGCGATGTCTCACAGCAGCCCTGGGGATGGTTGTCTGTGGCTCAGTGGTTAGGCCTCACTCATACCCCAAGCTTTACTCTCCCATCATGCAGCAGGAGAGCTGTCGCATATCCCATCATGCAATGGGAGAGCCTACACATATCCCACCATGCAGCAGGAGAGCTGTCACGTGCCCTGTCCTGCAAAAGGGACAGTGGTTGCTTGATGGTTAGGGAAGCGCTCAAAGAGCAAGGCACCACTGAGGTACCCTGAGCAAGGTACCGCTACCAAGCGCTGCTCTCTTGGCGATGAATTAGCTGCCCTCTGCAATGTCACGAAAGTCACAAATGGGTTAAATGCAGAGGAAACATTTTGTTGTTGCGCACTGTGTGCTGTGGCGTGTTAACAATGACCACTGATCACCTAATTCTAATTCTAAAACACATTCCAGTATAAATAACAAATAATATTTTATTTCAGCCAGGCGCTGGGTCACACAGCAGCCTCATTTCAGCCTTTAAGTTGCAAGTTAAACCGTGTCACTCACCGGAGACATGGAAGCTGAAGTGGCTGCTTCATTACGGTATCTAAGGATTTGTGGAGGACAGAAAAACAATGGGCTGCCGACTGAAATGTGGCTGTCTTAATGTCTCTGAATGTCCTCTTTGTTCTCGCGGGACATTTCAGAGGGGTGATAAGAGTGCTGGCTCAACGTCCATGCTGCTGAATGGTCAGGTAGGGTGAAGTGTGCATATGTGAGCAGTTTTGCCTGTGAAAAGAGGCCATTGTGTGACTCAGGTGCCTAAATGCTTTAGCACCCCCTGGCTACTTTATGCTAATGTTGTTAGTGAGGAATTCCCGTCTGCAGGATTTCCGCGGGTGTAAGATATTTGGCTTTGTTTGCGACTCTCCTGGAAAGCCACATAAGTTTAAGCAGTCTGGTGATTCTGGGGAAGAGGGGGCGTCGGTGACGCAAGTGCGAAGGTGTGGATGACGTGAAGGCAGCCGAAGGGAGAACTGCTGGCCTTCCTTGCAGTCCCTGTTTAGATTGGTTTTCTTCAGAGATCTGAGGCGCCATAGCTTCTCTAAAGGCGGTGTACACCATGCGGTTTGTCTCTCAGACCAGCGTACTGGATAAGCAGCAGCAGGAGATTCCTTATTGTCATCTTGCAGGCAGATAATTCAGGATATTTTGTTGTTGATGGACAGGGATAAACTCTGTTGAAAATAGTTGTAGTCCCTTTCTTTGGAACTTCAGATTATTTTCTTTTGCACAATGATATTTTTTGAAAATGCTGCCATTTCATTCAGGATGATCATGATGATGATCTTATTTTTACATTGCATCAACTGCTGTGTTTGCTGCTGCCCCACCCTCAAAAATACCCTAAAATACATTTGTCTGATTAGTGTTCTGCTCCTTTCTGAGTGAAGCTTATGTGAGGTGTTCAAGCCAGTTGTTCATGGCAGCAACCATAAGCAGCAGAGGCGTCATGCTCTATCAGGCAGGGTGTTACGCCCTCCCGCTGGCCAGCCCTGGCACACCACATTCCCCCGTGCTGCTGTGCAGACTTACTTCTCCCTCTTCAGGTGTCCCGCGTGCTTGCGGCAGAACAGTGGTGCTCACATGGTGTGTGTTAGTCCATGCACCATGTGACCTGCTGCCCGCAAGCCTCCCGCTCAGCTGACAGCAGCCTGGCGGAACCAATGGCAGCACTACAAAGCGCTCTCATGTGCAAAGCCATCTGTGGACTTTTAGAGGAAAATGTGCTTTTTTAACATTAAATAATGGCCTAGTCTGTTTCCCTGCTTGTCCCTGACTTCCTAGGGATCTGTTTACAGGATGTTGGGGTTTTTTCATGCCTTTTATCACCCCCTTCCCCCCTCATTCTCTGACGGTGTGAAAGACCTTCTTATAGCCGCAAGGATGCCTCCATCCATCCATGCACATTTAGCAGATGATTTAATCCAAATTGACACTTTTTCAGAAAGCAAAACAGTCCCTTGTGTGGGTGGGGTTTAAGGGCGTCGCTCAAGGGTCCAACAGTGAAACCACTCTGACAACCATGGGATTAGAACTGGTGACCACACGTTATGGCACAGTGGCATGCACTGGGGTGCATTATCGTCTTTCAGTACAATGACCCTTACTGATCATGTCACTCAGGTACAAATCCATTTATAATATTACATTTCTGAGACGGAATTCAGCTGACTGGGTGTCGGAGAACTTGGCTGATGTCGTTTCCCATATGATTTACTTGATATTACAGCTGCTGGAACCAGATTAAGAGCGAGTCCTACAGAAGAGCTTTGCTTTCATACATCTACTTTCAGGTGGCTTGTAATTAAACACTGCCTCTGGTTGGAATGTCTCTTATCCAGCCATGTCTGAATCGTTTTCGTTTCCATATCATATGCATGTGTACGTTTCCGTAGCCCTGGCTGTCGTTCCTCGGCGGGCGTCTCGCAGGTGGCCGGCAGCTGTCGCCATTCGCCATTCTTAGTCTGCTGTGTTCGTGTCTAAAGTGCCAGTGTGTGCTTCTGCAGCCATGTGCCTGCATTTGCCTGTGTGCACATTCATGCGGAGCCAGTCCAGCTCACAGAGGGTCCTTGTCTCTGAGCACCTTAAAAAAGCCCTCTAGTTCTTAAGATTCTTTCCAGAGTTTTTCAGAAGGTCATGATGCATTTCGGTGGTGGATGGTACATGGGGGAGTTTTAGGCAGAAAACTTTCTATGCGCTTCATGCGTGTGTGGTACAGATATACCTTAACTTGTGGGGACCAAATGTCCCCACAACATGATGAATACCTGAATTCCTGGTCCCCATAAGGAAAGAATCTGTCAATGCAATCAAAAACCTAAAAATGCCTTGTATTTTGTTTGATTCAATATGGATATTATGGATATGGTTAGGGTTCAGTAGGGGTTAAGGTCATAGTTGGCATTTTTCCGATAGAAATAAAGGAGTGGCCCCCACAAAAACATGATTACAGGTCTGTGTGTGTGTGTCTGTCTGTGTGTGCTGCTTGCCAGCTTTTGTTTGCACTCTGCATAACATCACTAGGTATTTCTGCTTTCAGCTGTGAGTGGACAGCAGCTACTCTGTGCCCACTGGAAGTGCCATTAAGGAAATGGACATACTTACTCCCTAATAAGCCTCTTTGCTCTGCATGGCTTCTCCGTCCTGCATACCTCGTTGAAATACTTTATCTGAGCATTTCCACCTCATTATCCCCCACCCCCCCAAACCCCGGTGGTCTCGGTTCGTCTCTGAAGTTGCGTTGTTCCTGAAAGGACTGTTTGTGCTGGACTGCTTAGCCGGCCCTCTTAGCATGCCATTACCCGCTCGATCCCCGCGGGGTGACCGTCTCTGTGCCTGATGGGGCCCATACCACCCACAAGGTTCCGGGTGAAAACCGGGGGGCTGAGAGGGTCTCATTTGTTTTATCTGTGTGGCAAATCATGGTGGGACAGAGTGGAGGTAGAGCTGCCTATTTAGCTGTCCCTCTCGAGCCCCAGTGACAGGACAGGCCTCAGTTGTCCTGTGAGCATTAGGGTAGGCAGTTTGAACCGTGCCCGAGTGCGTTTGACCACCGAAGCGCTTTTTTGCGACGTACTTCAGCTGGTACTTTGCAAGTCTCCGCATACGAGCAGCATGATTGCGTGAAAATTTCCGTGCCACAAAAGCGATAGACCTGTTTAGCAACAGGCTGTGAGAGGGCTGTGGACCACCG
>JAODKE010000044.1:17592420-17612152 GCA_026779605.1 Mormyrus hasselquistii
GCTCACACTACATGCGAACCGCGCCCGAGTCCAACTGAACCGCGCTCTGGCACACCTCTTTCAAGCGGGCCAGGGACGGCTAAACGAACCGCGCCCAGGCACGATTGGGAGCACTCACACTAGTCAAACGAACCGTGCTTTGGTGATCAAACGCACTCGGGCATGGTTCACATTGCCTAGTGTGAGTACACCCTTAGTCTCTCTGTTCCTCTGGATCTGTTCCTCTGTTCCTGCCTGGATCTTCGGGATTAGTGACGTGTCAGCGCATGGCTTTTGTTGGTTGGAGCAGAAAGTGTGCTTTTCAGGCAGATTTTATTTTGTGTCACCATCTCTATGCGTCATGGGCTTTAGGGTATCTTAAGGCACACATGAAACATGTTTGTGGAGAGACAGCTGCTCCTTTTGTAAGCAAAGCTAATTCTTTAATTCCTCAGACAATTTTTTTTTGGGGGGGGGGGGGGGGCAGTTTCTGCTCTTCTTTAGATTAAAACCACTGCAGTTCCAGGACAATGGCTCTGGTCATCTGAAGACACTAATGGACTTATAATGAACAGATGAGTGGCTTTGTTTCCTCTGCCTGTAATCTGGATGGAAATCCCTCTGAAGTCTCCAGTGGAAAACTATCTTAGGGTCACCTTTGATCATCCAGCCATCTTCTAGTTGCTTATCCTGGTGAGGGTCATGAGGAGGCTGAGTGGTTGTGATTCACTTACAGGACGCCAGAAACTTTAATCAGAACTATTTTTTTCTGCAAAATGTCCCTGTGGCATAAAGTGTAGAGTGAATTGGGTTTCTAACGTCATACCAGCGCTTACTCATTAAATGGTCGCAGTGCGTGCTGAGTGGCAGGTTCTCTCTCATAATAATTATCGCTCTTTGTTTGTCACTCGGCACAAGGAGGTTGAGTTCATGTGGGGGGGGGGGGGGCAGGGCTCGGGCCCAGGTGTGCCGGGGGGTTCATGGGTGCCTCTGCCACCATGTGTAAGGGTGAAAACACCAGGTAGGAGGTACTTAACCCTTAGTGGCTGGGTCTGACCCATGTATCACATGCTGAGCTTGGACTTTGTGCCTTTGATGCTCCTCAAGAGGTCAGCGACTGGAGAAACAAAGGCTGTAGCAGGGGGGCGGACAAAGAGGCGATAACCCGCCCCTCACCCCTCACATCATGGCAAAGAAAACAGATTGAATGTCCTCTTATTCAAACTCGTAATTTTCCTCCAAAATGGAAGAAGAATTTAAAACAAGATGCTATAAAACTGTGAGTTTCTTTTGTTTGTAGTTGGCACTCATGCCCAACAGTCATGCACACATCCTTAAAAAGAGGATATCTGCCATAAGTATAGTTGTCCCAAAAATCAGCTAATCAGCTTGTCACTGTTTGGTGTTCTCCAATCGGACACTTCTGTCCTCCCCAGCCCACGGTTAAGTGGCTGGTCTTTTGTTGTGCCATGGAACGCTGATCTGAGATCAGAGAACTCACCTTCTCATGCCCCCCGTGGGGGGAGGAGGGGGCAGTGCTTGGCAAGAGCGAGGAGGAAAGGTCCTTTGTGGTTAGTCATCCGCCGTCTAGACGCATGCTTCCTTGTTGCACTCCCAGGTGCTGGGTCTCTCCTTCTGTTTCTCTCGCACCTTGGGTGCCCCTCCCTCCCCTGCCAGTTTCCAAAACAAGCACCTCAGTTGTGATCTCAAAGGTGCCACGGAATGGCAGCTCGTCCAGACTCATTCGGGGTCATCCATGTGTGTCGATGGGCAAGGGAGGTGGCAGGGGCTGGCTGGGAGCCACATTCCAGAGTGGCATGGTTTCCTGAGCACTGCACTGCACCATGCCGCGTCTGCCCTCCCCGCTTAATGGTCAGCCGGCGCATTCCAGACCCGTCATACCTCTTGCAGTGTGGTAGCAGCACGTTTGCTTATAGCCCACCTGTGGGCTGGGGTTACCCAGGGTCAGGACAGGCCTGTAGCATGGCCCCGATTTTCTGCGTTAACTAAAAGTAAACAATGGTTTATGGGTGTACTGGGTCTGCGAGTCTCACCTCGTTAAATTAGACTCTGCATTCCGAGTCTCACCAGCCATTGGATGATCATTTAGAATTGAGTGAGCTTGGTACTCCAATGCTTACCCAAATGTTTGTGACACCAGTTGTGACATGGGCTGCATGGCGAGCAGTACTGTTTGTCCCCAGGGCAATCCTCTGGGCTTTTGGACCCAGCTCTCCATTTCTCCTTGCACACCCGCAAATTCAATACAAATGAGACAGAGATTTGTGATGGAGTGCAGCACAATATTAGCGCTGGGAGCAATTATTCAGGTGCAAATACCTAATAGACTGCTCCTCCTCTGGTCAGTGATCTTGTAGGACTGTAAAGACTATTGTTTATAACTGATTTCATTCATCATTCATTCATCTCAGTATTACCTTTACACATTTTTTCTCGCACATACACACTAACAATTATTTCCTTCTCTAAACAAAATCTTGTTCATTTTGTGAAGCTGCTTTGAGACAATGACCATTGTTAAAAGCGCTATATAAATAAAATTGAATTGAATTGAATTGATTTCCATAAAATGATGCTTTTGAAGGCAGAACAGGTCACCATGCAGAAACACCTGGAATTTCTTAGGTAAATTGAATGAAATGTATACATATTACCAACATCACTTGTTTGACGGTCGTCTCCTCTTCTCTTTTCCATAATTCTACAGTGCTGTGTATACACGCCTCACCCATCCAATTTACCAAAGAGCCTAAATCGCAGGATGCCCTGCACGGCCGCAGTGCAATGCTGCGCTGCGAGGTCAGCGACACCACCGACGTGCGCTACAGTTGGCTGCACGATGGCCAGCCTGTGACAGACACACAGCGGCGCTTCCAGGAAGGTGGAAACCTCAAGTTCGCCATTGTTGACCGTCGTCTGGATTCCGGAAGCTTCCAGTGCGTGGCGCACCACACATCTACTGGCGAGGAGAGCCGCTCCACCAATGCCTCCTTCAACATCAAATGTGAGCCTGCCCGTCGGAACATGTATAAACGTCTTCATTATTAACTAGATACGTTTTAAAAATACATTGTCATGACACGCCACAAACGCCTCCACGAGGCCATGAACACCTCCAATCTTAGTGAGGAAATTTTCTCCTGCCCGCCAGTGGATCTAATGCGCCATTTGTTGCAAAATACCCTTCAGTCATTAATTAATCTATTCCCTTGGGACACAACCATGATTTCTTTCCTCATTTAAAATGTAACACATTTGCATTCTTTTTGTGGCTGACTTTTAAAGTAATAGGTCACTCCTGTCTTGCTGCCAGTTTTTCTTCTCAGCTTGCATTTTATCTTTCGCTCATCTCAATCCCCCTCTCCCTCTGTCTTCGTGCTCCTCGCCTCTCGCTGCTTTCAAGTCTCTCTTAGGAGATCCCCATCTCACAACTCTCACCTGGAGCATCCATGCTCCAGCAGCCCCCCCCTAAGGACCTGTTTGTCCCTGCCCCCCCCCCCCCGACCTGATAGTGTCCACTGAGCGCCTGTTTGGATCTGCCTCTTTTGTTTGCCAGTGACCTCTGATGCTGAGATCTCACTGGGGAATCTTTTTCTTCGACTGCATCCAAACTCCTGTCTTCCCTGCTGCCTTTTCACACTTCTGTCTGCAGGGCATTTTTGAAAACAACATGTTGTTCAAGTGTTTCTTTCCCCCTTTTTTCAATTTTAAATCTGTATTTTAAAAACACAAACCAAAGGCACTACAGCTGTGAAGGCATGAGGGGAACATGAGCCATTAAACCAGGAAAATAAACCTAGACGGTCAGACAAAGGCCCCCTTTTATACAGTTTGCAAAGATTAAATGCCTGTAGTTTAGCCACATGCATCCGATAACAAGAGGGGTCAGCAGAAGGCAGCGTGTTTCTGTAGTTGGTGTGAAGAGATGCTGTGAATCGGCTGCTTGTTTTTGGTAGGGAGGTGCCAGGGGGATTCTGGTCTCACGGGGCCCAGGGCCATCTTGTTTGGGGAGTTTACAAAATGGAGCACAGCAAAAGTGGACCTTTCTTTCTGACCTGGGTGGAGTTTCATCCAATAGCAGCTCTGCAAATGTTTGTTGAAGGTGTTGATGGGAAATATAGTCTAGTGGTGTTTCCATCACTGTTCTGTTTCCATTCTGACTGTGGATCTTAACGTCCTGAACTCCCGCATTCAGAGTTTGCTGGTACATGCCTGCCAGAATGCTCAGACTCCACCAAGCTCACAAGTCGTAATGTAAAGCTACCCCCAGGGCACACAGTTAGTGTCATGTGATTATGTGTCAACACAGAGAGAGGCATGTTGAGAGAGACCGATTGCTGGTCTCGGTGGCCTGTCTGGCCCATCCTGGCCCCGGGTGCTGAACCACTGACATCGCACCCCCCCCCCCCAGGCCTTATGGCCACGCTGGAAATTCTCTGCTTTCTCGCTGCCAAGATCACAGATGGGAGCAGACAGACTGAGGTGAAATTCGAGCAAAGCCATGCAAACTGGTGGGATTTTTTTTACAAAATGTTGTTTTAAATAAGCTGTTAATGTGCTGCTGAACACTGTGGGCTGGAAACCCGCCCTGGGCACCGAAGCGATCTGCTAATCAGGATCTGCAATCGCCAGGGGCCAGCACCAGAAACGGTTTCAGAAATGTTTGGAAACGCATGGCTCTGATAAAAGTTAGTGATTACAGACCGAAAAAACAGGAATGTACTGCAAAGGAGTTTAATATAGGCACCTAGAAATATCTCCTGGGGTGTGAGTGGGACTCTCTGAAGTGAGACTTGCAGAGGGGATGTGGGGATCCCTACCCTGTGTATTTAATTTAATTCAATTCATTTCATTTCATTTCATTTCAATTTTATTTATATAGCGCTTTTAACAACAGTCATTGTCACAAAGCGCTTTACATTTACCTGGCCAGAACCCCACCAAGCAAGCCTGTTAGCGTGTTGGGTTCACGTGGAGATCCCTCCCCTTTGTATTTAGCATGTGAGGTTCATGTGGGGATCCCTCCCCTGTCTAGTTAGCTTGTGTAGTTCACTTGGGGATCCCTCCCCCATGTAGTTTGCATGCGCAGTTCAGGTGGGCATCCCTGTGTAGTTAGCATGTGAGGTTCATATCGCGAACCCCCACCCTCTGACTGGCAGTGTAGTTAATATGTAGTTAGTGTGTTGAGGTCATGTGGGATCCCCCTCTGATATATGCAAGCTGTTTATGGAGGGGAAAGCCCATCCACAGGAGACTGGGGGAGCCCCAACCACAGTTGCAGCATTTATAGGTGGACTGCCTACGATTTAAAAATATAAACAGCTGCATCCCCCTCTCATTTAAAACGTATGCATGTGCCCTGCTGGGACACTGGGCTGCCATCACCCTTATATTTCTGAACTGCTGATTTTTGCCCCCCCCCCCCCCCCTTTTCCTGGTCCTGGTTCCCTGATCAGTGAGGCCTGCATAACTGAATTGGGAGGAACTGAGAGAGCCTGGCTCCATCCCAGTCAAAGCCCCCGTGCCCTGGCTTATACTTCCAGACTGCATTCCTCTGTTGGTTATCGATCATGCCACTCTACTTTCTTATTGATTGCAAGCTTTTGATGGACTCTGACAGATGTGCCCCCCCCCCTCCGCGTATGCTCTGTCAAGCAAACAGCTGGAACTGCAGCGATGGCAGAGCTGGGGAAATGTGCTGCTGTGTCAGTCCCTTTCCCCTTCTCTATTTTTACAGTATCCATTTGGGCGCATCATTCGCCAGCACATTATCCAGCTTCTTCTACCTCACGACAGTCTTTATTATTGAGATTCATTTCCTTTTGACATGTAACCCCTGTTCTTCACGTATTAAGTCGCTACTGAGGGGATGTGTTAGATGGACATTGGGAATTTTTTTCTGCTGTAGATGATGAAAATTAATAATTCTGACTGTAAAGGCCACTTTGCAGCACTTAGCCAGTCATAAATAAAAATGGAGCAACTTTGAAACATTTTAGTGTCTGCGCTACAGTGGGGTCCTTTGTCCTCTCATTGGCTGCATTTTAAAGCCTGTGCCTTTTCTTTAATGGAAAACATTTGCCATGGCAACAGTTAATCTCATGCTATTTCAAATGATGTCATTTGAGCCCACAATAGAACTTCGTCCCCTGGAGTCTTTTCCATTGTACGCATTTTCCTTATGAATTGGTAGATTGATTTGATGGTTCTGAGCGTAGCTATAATGCGATCACTGCAGTTTGATTGGGGGGTTGGGAGGTTGGTAGGCATTTCTGTGAAGCAGTGCCTCAATGTCACTTTAATGGGTAACTTTAAATTTCAAAACTTGCTATGTTTATTCAAATAGAATGCCAGTAGGTATGTTCATTGGGATGCTTTTACTGCCTTGCGATGTGTATGGCTTACTATCATCAACCACTTTCAAAAGACAAAGCCAACATTTTTGCATTTGCATTGCATTTGACAGACCTTTTTTTGAAGTACATAAATATGAAGTCTGTGATTTAAGCTAAGCATTCATTGAACAGAAGCTTTATTGCTCTTAAAGGAACAGTAGCCATGTATACCAGATGCCACCTAGGAGTATATTGCGTTAAAGGTGTTTGCCATAAGACTTCGATTAAGCAGACTGTTTAACCTCTGCGTGATCTGCATCGGACTGTAGTCACATAGAAATTTCAACATTGTATTGTGACGCCAGTGTGGTGTCAGTACTGATAAGCTAAAGGTCAGCCTTCACTGAGTCGGGTGGTCTTATGCCCGGCCCTCCCACCTCTAATCTCTCGCTGGGCTGCTGGCCTTACACCAGAAGTGTGTCTGCCTGCTTTACGGGCTGCCCAAGGCCTCCTGGAGTTACTCGGGGGTCCACCAAAATCCCGCACAGAGGAAACAGCAGCCATTGGGAAATATCAGTTTATATAAACATCGGCAGGCTGACCTCCACCGTGACTGGCCCCTCCCCCCACCCGCCATTCTTTTCCAGCAATATTAAAGCTATTTTTTTCCTCATTAAATTTCCCATCCATCAGAGCTATATCAGAGGAGACGGGAAGGGCTAAGTACCTACCCAGATACCCTTACAGACCCCCCCAGCTCAGTGAGGAAGGGCCAGCTAACAGCCTCTGTAAGCCGCAAAAGAAATGATAGACCTGACTATGATTGATTAAGCAGTCAAGATCACAGCTACTTTTCATTTCTTTTTTTCCATGCTCTTAATTTGAAGTGATTCCTACCTGCCTTGTGGTTTGTAATCGTTTTATGAATTTCTTTTTTCCCCATTGGACATATCACATTCCCATTTTTTAAATAAACTGTTGAAAAGCCACACTCTAACAGCCTTGTAAGCCTGACTCGTCACTCAGCAACTTCCTATGGAAACATTTGAATTTTGTGATTTGATTGGGTCTCAGCACTTGGCTCCTGTGCTGGAAAAGTGGCTCTGGTGCTGTGCTCTGCTGGTCACATGACCAAGTTACATGGAGTCCCAGACATGTCTTCACCCTGCACTCAGGATGATGGCCTCTTTGTCGGGGTCACTCAGGATTCCGGACTCGTCTTTTGAGTAGTATGGGGCAGTTATTTATTTTATTTATTTTGCAATAGCTTACCCTCAGTGAGATGCACTGAAAACTAAAAGGTTTTCCCTTTTAATATGATGTAAAAAAACACATTCTGCTCTTTTCAGGGCTGGAGAGCGGAGGGGTGACTTTGAAGGAGCCAGCGTTGGAGGCGGAGATCCAGAGCTCCTCAGCGGTCACCCTGCGCTGCCACATCGACGGACACCCCCGGTAAGAAACATGACCTCCCACCCCCCGAGAGGTCATCCCATACCTCCCCCATCTCTGAGCCTCGCCCTTTTTCTCCCCAGCCCGACATGTCAGTGGTTCCGTGACAGCACCCGACTCACAGAGAGGAGCCACCAGATCAATAACAAGGAGCGTACGCTGACTATACCCAGTGCCAGCCCTGATGACAATGGCGTGTACTCCTGCTGCGGCAAGAATGCCGCTGGGCAGCTTTGCAGCCAGGGCAATTTCACCCTCAGCATCGTCGGTGAGCCACAGCCGCCATTCGCTGGCACCTCTGCAGTCCCCCTCATCGTGGATCTTGGGTTCTGGGCCACTGGTGTTAATTCACATTACTGCCTTGTTAGGAATCTCATTACAGCAGTGTTTCCTTATCCAGTCCTCAGGGACCCATAGCCAGTCCACATCTTTGCTCCATATCAGGCAGTTGGCCTCATAGAATACAATGGTGATCTTGCTCTCCATGAAACACACAAGCGTGAGTCCCAGTGTAGGGTCAGCCAGAGTCCGGTGCCCCTGAAGCAATTGGGGGTTTAAGCCCTTGTTCAAGGGCCCAACGGCACTATCAGTTAGCCATGGGATTCACACCTGTGTCCATCTGATCAGTCACAGAATCCTAGCGTGCTGAGCCACAAAATGATGTCATGTGGACCCATGTGCCATCCAAGCTGGTTGTCTCTGGGCATCTTGGGAAAAAACACTGCATGTGAATAGGCAGGTCCTGGCTTTCACTTAATCACTCCCACTGCTAAAGAAACTGGGGGCAGCAGTTGATGTTTGTAACACCAGATATGACAGGATGAAGATCTGGGCCTGACTGGATATGTTTGGTCCTCTTTGGTACTACAGACTCTCTCTGACACTGAAAATGCCTGTCAGAAAGCTGGGGGGGGGGGCAGGAATTCTTTTATTTGATGCATCAACTGAATATAATGAAGGTCATTTCAAGGTCACAGCAACTAATCAAAGTCATGGAGCTTGAATCACCCTGAGGTATGACAGTGTTTTGTCTGAGTAAAGCATCTGGGGTTGTGTTGCCGCAGTGTGTCGGGGAACTCGATACGGCCGGTCTTACCTACAGGAGAGCACATTCCTGCCGTATTTGCAGGATGTGGTTGCCTGTTAAATCAGATAAACGTGTTCAGGCTGTGCTCGTACCCCTCAGTCTTTGATTATGGATCCTGCGACACGTTCGGTGAGATCAGTGAATGCCCCCCCACCTCATTACGGACAGACTTGGCTGATGTGTGCCCACCTTAAGCTCACTGCTGATGTCTGTTAGCAGCCTTTAATAAGGACTGGTATGTGAGGCCAAAGATGGGGGGAGGGGGGGCTCACCTGCTTTCCTCCCTCATCGTATTTAATCCCAAATCTGCTTCCTCCTCCTCCTGCCCTCTTGCACCTTCTATCGTCTGCATGTTTTCCATTTACTGCTGGATCCTGACCATTTGGCTGAGCCACTTGTCACCTTTCCCGGCCTGTTCAGCCTAATCCCACAGATAGGGAAGGGGTGGGCTTTGGTTATATTTAAAGTGTTTTAACCTTCCCATATAAAAAATAGAATCAGGGCAGTGTTAGATGAATGCTACGTTTAAGGAGAGTGCCTCTGAATGCTGGCTTTTTTCTGGAGCTCATAGAAGCATCAGCTTCATTCTGGGGTCTGTACCAGCAGAGTTCTCCCATCAGCTTGGCTGTTTGATCTGGTGACCATCTTTCTACCTCAGATAAGAGCTACCCGCAGCCGACGGTGATCCCTCAGGACCAGGTGGTGCTGAGGAATGAAGAAGCGGCTTTCCACTGCCAGTTCAGCGCTGAGCCGCCTCCTGTTGTGGAGTGGTACCACGAAAACGAGCTCGTCAGCAACAAAACCCGGTACCTCTTCTGAAATAAACACAGCCTCTTCTGTTAGTGTTCTCCGGGCCTGTTTGGTTTTACGAAAATATTCCCTGGAATAGTACCTCTGTAGTTTATGGTTTATATTCAGAATTTAAACACCAAGTGGAAAGAGGGACAGAGACAGACAAAGTCCGTTTGTTCATTACATGAAAACATGAAGGTTTTGGCATGATTTAAGGTGGTGCTGTGGATTTATGAGTTGACATGTCCTCTTCTGGGTAGAAAGGCTTCAACACCGACTGAAGAGAAAAATGATCTGGGGAAGAGGAATATATTGGACTCTGTTTCATTTTTTTCAGTCCCACTTGATAACAGGTTTATGTAGGAGTCATCCTGTTGATGTGAATTTAGGAAATAAAGTTTATAGCAATTTATGGAGTAATCCTTTGCATGGTAATAATAAAAGCATCTGTGGAGGTTGTGTGTTTTCACTAAGTTTGAAGAATGGTTGGCTTTGACAAATGAGAATGTTTATTTTTTCCATGATAGTAGCAAATTCTGTGGTGTGACCTGACTTTAGGTGTGCTGCTCCCGCTGGCTTCCTGTAGCCAGGTTTGGACTTAAGGGTACAGGAAGGGACTGCCAGGCCTTCGCTGGCCTTTGAGGATTGATGGTTAGGATCCAGGGGATCGCTGCCGTCTGGTCGACAAGCGATATGTTGATGGGCCCCGGTGAACCATGTCTGCACATGCTTTTCTTTAGTGGATGAAAAAGGGCTTCTACGTTTTAGCAGAAAAATTCTCTTGGGTAGGAAATCTGATTTTGTTTTCCATTCCCTGTTCTAGACATCGATTATTCATAGTAAGCAGTCTGTGTTTTTGGCCATTCGGTGTTCATTTGCTTCAGGTTTTCAGTGAAAATTTGCAAATCTAAGGCTTGGGGTATCCTAGATATCAATTAGGAATTTATGCAATTTACTGAAGTCAGTCGGTACATTTGGACACATATTTTGTACGAGTCCTATGTTAGAGGTCTATGGTTGATGCTGTGTCTGTAAGTTTCAGCCTGGACGTTATTGGGACTCAGTATTTGACCGGCATCCTGTCAAGCTTCTGCCCATCTCAGTGATGCTGAAAAGTGAAGCTGGGGACTGGAAGAGCGTAGCAGCTAATGCTGAAGTGGCTAAGGTGTTGCTGTTGTAGGCAGGCACTCAGAGTA
The DNA here is from genome assembly GCA_026779605.1 of Mormyrus hasselquistii. Lineage (NCBI taxonomy): Eukaryota > Metazoa > Chordata > Actinopteri > Osteoglossiformes > Mormyridae > Mormyrus > Mormyrus hasselquistii. The sequence goes on from JAODKE010000044.1 coordinate 17,603,280, forward strand.
TTGTGTTGTCAGTGGTGACAGCTCTATGTGTAATGGGTTTTGTTTGGAGACTGGACTGAACTGACTGACTACGGTATAAGCTGGTGAATAAAATATGTCAGAGAGAAAAGGCTCGAGGTTCATTGTTTCATGTAAGATCTGTTATGTAGTAATTAATATATTAATAGTTATATTTATTATGTAGGAATATATGTATAGATTCTGTGTATCGTTAGTAAAACCAACTGTTTTCTTGTGGTGCATGTCAGATTGCAGAGTTCGAGTTTTGTTGTGATCTCATATGCTTATGTTATCAAAGTGGACATTTTTGAATTGTATTTTATAGTCTGATTCATTGTTACAACCACACTTTTGCTCACATCTTAAACAAATTGCATAGTTTTCTGTTTTCTACAGAGAATTACACTGGATTATTCTGATACCTTACGGATAAAAGGAATAGGTTTGATATGAGGGGCACATCCTGGGCCGGCTGGCCCTGCTTCATTAGCTTGGCCAGCTGTTGCCTTTTGGTTGAGAGCCCTCGATGGGAGTGACCCGCCTTTCTCGCATGCAATTGGCTGAATCGGCTGGTTTTAAGCCAGTTAGTCTCTGCAGCTGACCTGACATGGCATCTGTCTGTCTCAGTCACCTGTCATCAGCAGTCACGCCCATCAGGGGGTGGAGGGACAGCTGCAGAGGTTTAAAATCTGCCAGAACGCCCATTGCTTTCCCTCCGTATCAGCAAGCATGCAGGGCGCAGGCTCTGATTTCAGCCTGTGAGTTTGTGTGTGTTTCTCTCTCATTCCATAGCCTGTTCCCACCCCGGGGTTTACAAATGTGTGTATGCAAAGTTTTCAGTCTTTGCTCCCTTTTGCAGTGCCGAGATTCATAGTAATTATGACTCTAACAGCTAGTGCTGGATTTTCTCGGCTCCTGCACTAGTATTTAAGGTCCATAAATTACAGTACTGTGCCTATTACAGGTGAACCATAAATCATATCAGCCTGCTTTAAATAGAACACATTACTCTGTTTCAGTGGTGCTTTAAATAGCTGCAGATAATTCGGTATTTAATATGGGTGGCTCAAAGTGAATAAAGTATATTCTGAGCATGTGACATTGTTTCATCCCTTTGATAATAAAATTTATTGATAATTAAGCTACTGCAAGGTGACGAGTACATGCAAAGCCTGACTCATTGGTTCATATTCCTCATGAGTAGCTTGTAAAAGCCCAGGCTAACCGTAACCCCCTCCTTCCCCGCAGTGTGGCTGTCTTCACCAACGGCACCCTCCTCATCACCCAGGTGAAGCCCCGCAGCACGGGACTCTACAAGTGCGTGGCCCATGGTACACGGGGCCCTGCCGTCACCCTGCAGGCCACCCTGCGATTGGCTGGTATGAGAACGAAGCTGGACACGCCCACACTGGGCCAAACACAGACACACTCCTATGGAAGGATAAAGGCACACTTCCTTATCCTCTTGGCAACTCGAAAGGTCTCTATGGAAAGAGTGACGAATATTCAGTTAACTTGGCCTGAACATGTGAAGAACAAAATGCATTAAAATCCAAAATCGGCACTGTGGTCAGGGCTAATAGCATAATGAAGTAATTTGGAGGGAATATTTTAGGCTAAAAGGATTCTGTTAAAGTTCCATTAAATGTTGCCACCCATGTCCTGTGCCCAACTGCACACATACAATCCCTGCATCCTCAACCTGAAACCCACCTAAACACCATTGTGTTTAACTGAAGCCTTAAATTACTGTTTTCCACTTGTTTGATGCAGGAAAAGCTATTATAAGTAGCATTTGCCACTTTAGCCAGTCGGATCATAGCTCCATTTAAGTGCGTTTATCCCTTAAAAATCAGACCTTAATCCATTAGTCTTAGATGGTGTTGTGCCCTCGGGGTTCTGGGTTTTGAGCAACAGGGAAGGATTCTTCCAAATAGCTTCCAGCTTTTTTTCTCCTAGCAGAACCTGGTGTGGTCCTGCTGTATGTCACAATCTGAGCATGGTTCCCAGAACGGCTATCGAACATCAAACGCATGTAGGCTGACCTTTGGGAGTAACAGGCGCCTTCCTGCACAGATTGCAGTGATTAATGTGGTTTTATACCACAGTGATAGTCTGCCCTTAAGCTTCAGCTTGCAGGGCTTGTGGTGAAGAGCTCTGAATTAGCGGATATGAATCATCACTTAGCACCTCTGACTACATTCTGCCTGCCTTAATGATACATTTGCTCCCCAAAGCACTTTTTATCACCAAAATCTCAGTGCTGCACAATAAAAGTAGATTTACTGCAACCCCTTTTACCACTAAGCTGACAATGAAGGTCTCATACAAGCGAGATGTTTGAGTTCTATGTGTCATGTGAACCCCTCCTCCTACTATCTGATTCCTGTTTTTTTCCCTCCTCTGCACTCCTTCTTTATGGTCCCTCTCTGCGTTTCGCTCTGCCCAACCCGCTCTCGCAGAGCTCGAGGACATGGGCCAGCCCATGACGAAAACCTTTGCAGTGGATACCTTGCAGCGCGTGGCCTGCAGGCCTCCCCGTGGCCATCCTGAGCCGGACGTGTGGTGGGAGCGGGATGGCTCGCCACTGCCCTCTGAGGGCCGTGTCCGACAGGACGGCCTGGAGCTGGTCTTCAGCCCCACCCAGGGCGGCGACTCGGGAGACTACATCTGCTTCGCCCGTAACAAGGCCAGCCAGAGACAGCAGCTCCTGACCATCACCGTGGCCAGTATGATTGCGACCCCCACACAAGCCCCCATAGCTCCCCGTATAGCTAGACTCTGTGCTCTGCCTACATCATACCAAGCAGAGGTAGAAATTTCAGATCCAAAATGTAAAAATACAGACCAAGATTTAGTTTCAACCAAGTAGGGTGAGTACTCTGTAGCTCTGCCTCATTGTACTCCTGTGGTTGATTGAAACAAAATCTTGGTCGGGATTTTTACTTTCTGGACCTGAACTTTCCATCTCTGAGACCCAGTATAAGAAAAGGAGTGACAGGGCGGAGTTAAAGTTACTCCTGGGCCGGCCATGCATCTGTCCTCAGGCAGCAGAGGGCACGAGCTAAGGGAACCCCTTGGATGTGATGCCAGTCCCACAGGCCACATACACACAACCTGTCATACTTTATTGGTAATTTAGAGCAGTGTTCCTCAACCTGGCCCTTGGAGACCCCCAGATAGTCCACGTTTTTTCTCCATCTCCCGTTGGGCTAATGTGGACTGTCTGGCAAGAAACTGGGAGGGAGAAAAAATGTGGACTGTCAGGGGGTCCCAGAGGATCGGGTTGAAAAATATTGATTTAGGCACTAACTGTAGGTGTCTGAATTGCCGAATAAAAGCTGAGTTGTTATGGGTTGTGGAGGGTTTTCTTAGGGGATGTTCTTATACACACAGGCCCTGCTCCTTAATGCAGACCTGCAGGAGGGGGCGTGTTTCTAGTAGCGACATGGTGTGCTCTCATTGTCCCCTTCCTTGACTGGCTCCTCACTGGCGTCTCCTGGGTTGCTCTGAGCTGAAGGGGTTTGTTTTCTCCATGTGTATGTGGCAGCTGCCCCGCAGTGGGTCACTAAGCCTGAGGACAGCCAGTTGGAGGAGGGCCGCCCGGGGTACCTGCACTGTCACACCACGGCCACCCCAGACCCCGTCGTCACCTGGCACCGGAACCAGGCCCCCCTCACCCCAGGGGTGGGGCTGGTTTGCCGCCCCCCCCCCCCCACCCACCCACCCATCCTGATAGTGTTCCGTGTAGGCCTTAGTGATGCTGGTTCTTCACTAGTGCCATAGCAACGGTGTGGTAGCACGTTCATTGTCTGAATCCTGCCCATCTCAGGTCTCTATCCCTACATCTGAAACGCGGCATGTTCAGGAGTATCAATGTCAGACACTTGATACATGCTCGCATCCAAAACAGTGCTGATGTGGACAGGAATGGGCATGTGTTTCCCTCATTCCTGTTGCCAGCTACTACTCCCCGACCTTGTGATGTCATCTGTTCTCCCTGTTAACCCCCTTTGTCCCTCCTCTGCCTCTCCCTCAGGACACACGCTTCAAGCTATTCCCAAATGGCACGCTGCGCATCAACAGCGTGGAGGTGTATGACAGCCAGGTGTACAGCTGCCAGAGTCGCACGCAGGGAGGGATGCTGCAGGCTCTCGCCCGTGTCCTGGTGCTAGGTGAGCATTCATACTGTGCTCGCCTGCAGTCAGCCGGCCTGTAGAGTGCTCCAGTCCGCAATACTATGCCTGGACATTTTAGAAAATGTTGGCTTCATTGTCATTGAATTTTTTTGTTAGTTTATTTAAATAGTTTAGACATGTTTACATAAGCTCCGAAACACATGTCGTTGCATCTTTGAGTTAAAAACTCAAGGCAATGTAATAAGATACCCAGCTATAAAAAGGATAGGTAAACATGGTGACCTGCGGCCTCTTTGCCCTCCCCCAGAGAAGCTGAAGTTCACCCCCACCCCTCAGCCGCTGCAGTGTTTGGAGCTGGGTAAAGCGCTCACTGTGCAGTGCTCAGCCAAGGGTCGGGAGAAGCCCACCATCCGCTGGACCATGTCAGGTGCGTGACACCTCTGGGGGTGGCCTTGGGTGGGACATTGGGCAGGGTGGCTCTGTCTGTGCTCTGACTGCAGCCTGTTGGGCTTGAGCAGCCCAAGCACAGTGACAAGGGAGTCGGCGTCTGACAGGCAAAGGGGGCAGATTCCACCTGGGTCAGGACACAATGCAGTGAATTTCATCAGTTCTTTCACACGATCAATCCCCAAATTCCTGCAGTCATGTAGCTGTGAAGCTTCCCTACTTAACGCAAAGTTTCTTCTCTGTCGCCCCCTGCAGACGGCAGTGCGATCCCCCCCCATGTGGAGCAGAATGGTGGCACGTTGCACTTCAGCAGAGTGAGACGCAGCGATGCGGGAAACTACACATGCATCGCCTCCAACAGCCTGCAGGGGGAGATCCGTGCGCCGGTCCACTTTGCTGTAGCAGGTAACTGGCTCTCTGGTTCCCAGACATTCTGTGGGGTAGGTGAAACATTAGATGGATTTTAATTTTGTTAAAGGGGTTTTTAGCAAGTTTGCAGTAGTTATAATTCACAGTAATGCTCATCTGTTCCAATGGCTGATTAGTGCCTCTAGTAGTAGTATTGTAGAACTGGAGGCTACGGGTTCATTTGCTGCATGCTTCTTCCTCCAAGCAGTGCTGTGCAGCTATAATGGGAAATAAATGTCAAGTATTAAATGTGAACATAAGAGAAACTAATATTTGTTTAACTTGTTGATTACTTTCTTACTGTCCTGGAGCAACTGTAACCGCATAATTTCCTCATGGATTAATAAAGTATTCTGATTAATAACAGTAACTGATAGCTCTGGTACTCTGAGGTGAAATTTATCCATCAGTGTTCAGGATCATTAGCCTGAAATACTAACGTCACATGATCAACAACCATTTTATTATCTGTTTTTACACACACATATACACACACTTATGTATGTTAGTTTTTTTGGTGGTGAGGAATTGAGGCCCTAGCACAGTGTTTCCCAACCCGGTCCTTGGGGACCCACAGACGGTCCATGTTTTTGCTCCCTCCGAGCTCCTGGTAGGGCGGTTGAAGCAAGCAAAAATGCGGTTCATCTGTGGGTTCCTGATGACCAGATTGGGAAACAGTGCTATAGCAGAATATGTTCTCCTCTTTGCCAGACACACCAGATAGGGTTTATTTGGCTGCTGTGGCCGCACAGTCTGCTCTGCAGGCCTCACCAGCCGCAGCTGCTCACCTTAGGGGCCCCAGGCACTTGGTGCCCCCCACTGTCATGGTGACTCTGATGAATGGGACAGAGGTCTGTGGTTCAGGCAGCAGGAGCCATTAACTGTAGGGTATTCAGGTCCTTTTGATCTATTCGATATCTTCTCCCTCTGGACACCAGGACCCGGCCCCTAGCGCACTCTCACCTTCCAAAATGAGCATTAGGTTTTGCGTCCTGCTGCACCTACAGACATTGATGAAGGGACCTGTGTTGCATTAGTGTTACGGCAAGTCTGTTTGTAGACAGTCATACTGAAAGGCCAGAAGAAGCAGAAAATTCAGAATCTTGGCCTCTTATGGTTTGCTGCCTCTAGACTTTATAACTTCCATGGCGGGAGGGAGGGCCAGTCCCACACTGTGACACTGGGCTCCTCTTGTATTGCAGAGTACATTCAGTTTAAGCTTGGACCGGAGAATACCACGGTGTACCAGGGCCACACAGCCATTCTCCACTGCCAGGCTACCGGTGACCCTGAGCCTTACATCCAGTGGAGAATCAAGGATAAGTTTCTGGACCCCAGCACAAGCAGGTGAGGCGCTGCTGCTTGGGCACAACCCTCAATGACTGGGAGAGACTGTACCACACCTGCTTATAACTGCTTGAGGCAGAGATCAGGGCTCGTTTGGTGTTTGGCCCTGATGATGCGTCACTCATCGCTGCTTCTGGGAAACAATGCAGGTGTCTGTTGTGAACCTGGTTGGTGTTCATTTGAAGTCATTGTTGTTGGGCTGTTCCTGGCATAGATACAAATATGTTATTTCCCTGAACAAATCCAGCTCTAAGGGTGAAACACTGGCATCCCTTGCAGTTGGATACGATACGAAGAAAAGTATTGAAATTATACCATTTTCAACACTCACATTATATAATGTAACTCAGTAAAAGTGTGCTGAAGTTTTGTTTGCAGTAAAAACTGTGCAAGCTTTCGTAAACCCCTGTCAAAGTATTTCCAGACATCATTCCGGCTACACTCTTTATTGTTAAAGCACAGTGGTGAAAGCTGTTACTTCTAAACCAGTCAGCTAAGTAACACCCCGTGTGTGATGCTACACTTAGGCTACCAATCCACACACCTAGACCTATGAGCCTCAGAGTTTAGAGCACACTAGAAGTGCAGGCTGTAGAATCAATACCAAAAAAATTAGTATTGAGCCTCTTTACTCATAAGAATCCATACTTTAAATCCTTTTGACCACAGTACTAGGATAGGCTCGGAGCTTCCAAAGATCAGATTCTTTGAAATTTTCTGGTGTTCTTATTTTCGGTCTCCCACATCACAGGTTCCAGAAGATGCCGAACGGCTCCCTGGTCATCCATGATGTCGGCACAGAGGACACAGGAAAATATGCCTGCATCGCGGGAAACAGCTGCAACATCCGCTCCACACTGGCAGAACTCTACGTTGTGGGTTAGTCTTGGCTGATAACCACTAAGACCTACAGAACTACATGCCTTTATACCAAAACGGGAGAAGAAACAAACATTTCTAAACACCCCCTACTGTATACCTTTGACATAGTTCATAAACCAGCAGCTACAGTGGGTGTTCTGTGCCCTGACTGAGACCATTATTCAGTAAGCAGGAGTGTCATGCAATGGTGGTCACTCCGTGTGACGACTCAAATGTTGCCTGGCGTTCTCAGAAAAGGAAGAAATTGTACCTCGTTCTCATGGAAAAAGTCCAACAGAACCAGAACTGTCCTTAGAAGTCATCTTAGTATACTAAACGGACATTCATTTGTAAGGAGTGCACTTGGAATAATTATTGACCTGTGATAAACTGGCGAGTCCTGTGTTTTCAGTTCGCTAAAATGAAGTGCCTTGTTCTCAGTTCGATATCAGGATACAGAGGCCAGAATATGCTGTTTTTGGACCTTAGATGGATGTGTAAGGGTCTCTTCCATGGCTCCGTCTCCCCAACAGAGAAACCGGTGCAGCAGCCCATTGAGGAGAACGAGAAGGCACCATACAAGATGATCCAGACCATCGGGCTATCGGTGGGGGCGGCTGTGGCCTACATCATCGTCGTGCTGGGCCTCATGTTTTACTGCAAGAAGAGGCGCAACGCCAAGAGGCTGCAGAAGAGCACAGACCGGGAGGAGCCCGAGATGGAGTGCCTCAATGGTGGGTGTCGCTCAAGGATCAGAACATGGGGTGGTGCCCTGCACCCGCCATTGCAGCAGCGCCATCTACAGCCTGAGAGTGGAATAGTAGAATGATTTTAGTTGTAGGATCAGCTGTTGGTCCCCACAGATATATAATTGTGTTTTGTTCCAAGCAGCTTTTAAATTTGGAAACGTTTGCTCTTTTTACTGAAAGCAGGCCTGTAATATTGAAAGCAGATCATTTTCTTCTGGAGATTTTCAGTGGACTATAAAACCTTAGACCAGGGAGAGTTCCAATGGATGATTCTACGTTGCCTGGATAGATGCAGTCTAATGCAGTTTGTGCTGTGCCCTTTAGGGGGTGCTGTGCAACAGAATGGCCAGACGACGGCTGAGATTCAGGACGAAGTGGCCTTCACTAATCTGGGCACCGCTGCCACGGCTAGCAAGCAGCACAGCAGCAATGACAAGCTGCACTTTCCTCGGGAAAAGCTGCACACCATCACCACACTTGGTAAATGTCTGTGTCCTGAAGGATGCTGAGCCCTTTATCTGGCTGTATAAGATTCATGTTAACAAATGAATGTGACCTGAAGAAATGAATAACAATCATTCATGCACATTAAGTATGCTACTCGTTTATTATGTCGGCACATACTGTTAATCAGCAGTGTTACAGCCTACTGCAGAAATATGATTCCTGCAGGCACACCTGCATACATGCAGAACATCATTCTCCTAAATAAACCAACATAGACTGTCGGGCTGGCATAGGAAACTGGGTAATGGGGAGATGAAGGTGGGCATCTGCTCCCAGTGTATAATTTTGACTCCATTGTTCCCCCAAATAAATAGACCTTTGTATTAATCTATGCACCACCACCCCCCCCCCCCCCATCAAACTCTCTCCTACATGGTTGCAGTCAAGAGTCTCTGCAGGAAGCCAACCCCCCCCC
>JAODKE010000044.1:17622252-17639797 GCA_026779605.1 Mormyrus hasselquistii
TCTACACCTCTCATGTCTCTTCACAGTGCCAGACTAGAGTCAAGCTCAACAGGGTCTTCTTTCCCCGCTGATTCTGCCAAGCCCGTTCCCTTGGCTGTGGTTTCGCTAGATAGTAGGTAGGGACAGTGGGAATCTCGTTCATCCATTCATGCGCATCACTAATTAGATGACGAGGCATTTGGCTACCTTAAAAGTCATTCGGTTGACAGCTAGTAGGTTTAATAAATATTCCCATTTTGCTCAGGGTTTGAGTGACTCTGCTCCCCCAATACGCTGTTTCCAATCAGTATCCGGAGATGTGCATTAATTCAGCAGCCTTTACTGACCGTAACGGAGAAGCTAAATTATACAGTATTTTGATTGTTTGCATAAGGCTGCAGTTATGAAAAAACCTTGTGACCTGCCTGGGCTGGTGGCGAAGGCTTCATGCTTGGAGATTGCTTGTGGTTATAAAAATCCCACAGCCTGAGGCAGTACATTTGCATTTACTTTCATTTAGTGACTTACAAGTGAGGCAAATAACACATTACACATGTATATGCTGCCGAGGAGTCGCCTATGTGGAATTGCAGCTAGGCTGAGCATCCTATAAATGCCCAGGTACAAGTGTAAGCAGTACTGGCACAAGAGCTACACCACTTTCAATAGTACAAGAGTTTACAATCTTAACCAAAAGAAAACGGTGCCAAATTTTATTATTATGCATTTAATTTATAAAACACTATTCATTAGAACAATCTCAAGGTGCTGAAATAAAGATCTATATCTATTTTATATATATATATCACTTGTAAAAAAAGGTGGTGTCTTTAGACATTTTAAAAGGTTAAAAACATTTATGCCTGGGTCCTAATCGCCTATAGGTACAGCCTGGGATCCTGCCCACTGTTTCAGAAGGGGACCTGAAACTGTCGCGGGCCTGAAGGGAGGGTGAAAGTAATTTTGCCCCTGGCCCGAGAATTATCCATGGCGGGCCTGCTTCAAAGTAAGCAGATCTGGCAACTTTCTCTGTTGATTAAGAGTGCAAACTACAGGTAAATATCTGAAGCATCTTGCAGATGTGCGTGGATCGAGTAGAAGGTTTGAAGGAATGAGCTCTATTTGTCAGATTAAAAATAGCTGCACAGGAGCGCTGAATTGTAAATGAGTTATAAAGTTACGAGTTATAAATGTAAATGATAAGAGAAGAAAATACAATTTCTTAAGACTAATACATCGAATGAAATTTGACAGTAATGTTCGGAGCTGTTAAGGGAAGCCCCTTAAATTTAAAAATACACATAATTAATTTCATGGTCTTTGTACGTTAGTAGCGTAAAAAATGACCAGTAGATGGCGGACTGTGCAAACGGAAAAAATCCTTTCAAATGGCATATGACATCCTCTTGTTAAACAGTTACATTTATTCTTCCAAAACGTATGGCGTTTTAAAGCACTAAATCAGGGAGTTTCAGTGCTTTTCTATTTTTATGTTTAGTTAGACCTGATTGAGCTTTACATTGAGTTCTGTGGTTTTATTTGACACGTATGAAATAATTTATTGCAAAAGATCCATTGTAGAAGAAGAGTGCGATGTTTAGTCACAGCCTGATGCCTTTTGTTCTTGTGACATAAAATGAATGCGCTGTCATGCATTCAAAGACCGTGAATTATCCAATCATCGGTAATTCTGACTGGTTTCTGGCCCCAGAATAGTTATGTAATTTAATCATCAATTAATCCTTTACTTAAAAAATAAAATAGCAGTTAAACCAGTTTTGTGAGACGCGTAACAATGACACAGGTTCGAGTCACGTAAATGAAGTTTACTTCTGCATAATCTGAAAGTCCAATGTCTCCCGTGTAAATTAGCTTTGCGAAGACGGCACGATAACGTCTCCCCGCGACATAATGACAGGGTCATTCTAGCGTGGGGACAAATCGGACTGCCATCTTCAAGAGGTGGAAATGATTGCTCCCAATGCAGAGTTAGATTAGTAAGTAAAATGTCTCCAAATTCTTATCTGTCTAGAAGTTATTATCTGGCTACTGAAGTGCTATCTTTGAAATTACTGTCCATTTTCTCCCAGTCTCAACTGGGAGATGCCAGCTTCCATAGATTTAAGCGAATCAACTTGGGACGCCCATACCAACTGTCTAAATCTAAGCCTAACATATATCATCTCTAGTACATGTAACTGAGGCAGAGTTTTCACTCTGTGTCGTAACAACAAACGTAGAGAAATGTTTGGCTGCCGAACCAGGGAAGCTTCCTGAGAGGACGTTAAGTTCCTACAGTCCCTGCGCCAACATTCTTCATTGCCGTAACGGAACCACGATCCCCAGTGCAGGATGCATATTGTTTATTGGAATGAAATGTAGCGGGCACTAGGACTCTAAGGGCCAGACCTGCTGATCCCCTATATCGTATTGTATTAAAGTTAAAAGACACGGATCTTATATAAATGTGTGTTTGGCCATGAACCCATCAGACGAGGGGGTCAGCGATGAGCTCATACTCATAAGCGACTGAGTTTGGTTTCCTCTTTCTGCAGAAAATGCACCAACCCCCCAGTTGGCTGTTTTCATGTTTGTTTTCGCACCGCTGACTCTGAAATGTCTGTTTTTCTTTAGCTCTTGTTCCTCCCCGCTGTTTTTATTAAACCTGCCTCCACTTCTCTCCCAAGCAACCATCCCTGTTTCCTCTGCCATCACAGGGCTCTCTCAGTGATCACATTGGGCAGACTGCGTTGACATTTGATAAACAACCAAATGAGCACTAGCAATCTAATTTATTCCGACTTATTTCCTAAGAGTAAAACTTAGAGAAATTACTCTGTCTGTTTAACTGCATTATGAGCAAGAAAGGGGATATTTGCTGGGGCTAGAGTCTCCGGTGAGGCATGTGCAACAGGCTCCTAGTGAGAATGTAGGTGGTTCAAATGCTATGGTTCTGGTGGGTTTTTCTTTTTCTTTTTTTGAGCTTATTTTAATTTCTCATGGGCCAAATGTCTTTCTTAATGATTTTTTTTTTTTTTAAATGTCTATTAAGCACTTTGTACACCCTGGGTTAAAGCAGTGCTATATAAAGATTGATTGGCCAGCTAATATTGGGACACAAACACTCACTGACTCATTACCACTTAAACACTCATTAACAGAGGAGCACCACTATTTTTAAGAGCCTTCATACTATTTTTTGTGCAGAAAGCACATGGACTCTGTGTTAAAGAAATATACAAATACTCTTTTGCTTGTCTGGTTATTTGAAATGCTGCTTGCTTTTTAGCCATGATCTGCTGTAAGTGGTGTTCTCTTACTCCATGGCTGTGGTATCTCCACATGTAAATAGATTCTTTTGTCGCCTCACTGTTAGCTTGGACCCTCAACACCCCACCACCTACCCCCTACTCCATGCAATCTAACCTCCAAACTTGTGCCGTGCCAACCTCACCAGCAATTAGGAACTAATCTTTTATTATCGTGTAACGATCTTGCAGCCTTCTGGCATGCTTTGCCTTTCTGATCCAAACATAGCTACCTACAAATCTAAAACTCCAGAATCCTCAATCTTAGTGTTGTTTTCTTGACGGCTGATCTGTGGATTCTAAATGCTCAGCTCCTGCTCAATGTCTGGCTCATTTCATTTATTTAATTTATTTCATGAAAAATGTAAAATGAACAAAGAATGCAGAATTCAGAATTGTCATCTAAAATATTTAACCTGAAAAGTTTATTTCATTATCAATCATTTGTAAGTGAATTTTGAGGAACTGCAGTAGAATATTATGTGGGTTATGCCTCTCAAAATCAATTATTCAAAGTAGTGTAATTATGCACCAGAAAGAGTAATTATTTATTGCAACCATGACCATATGATATTGCATCTGACAATTTCCAGTGAGAACATGTAGCCCAGAATCTTGTCAATTTGTATCATAACCTCTACAACACACAACCTTCATGTTTGAAAAAGATCTAATATAATTTGAAGCAGCATCCACTTCAACAGTTTCTATAGCAACTACCAGATAATCTGGCATGTTTTTGAAAAAGGAGAACGATGCAAAAGGCCTGACAGCTTAATTCTCAGTTTGGCTGTTTTGGTTAGTGACGTTTTCTACACTTTTTGCTCTTTTTCTCTAAAGGTCACTTTCCATGATTTATGAGAATTGATATTGAGTTATGATTTGAATCTTCTGAGGCAATTTCCAGTACAGAAACTGTGGATAGCAAAAAAGTTTGCTGAATTTAATGACGATCTATTAATCTCTAATATTTTTAGATATTTAAAAACTATCATTAAATCCGTCCATACTCATTTATCCTGTTCAGGGCTGTGGGGGTCCAGAGCCTATCCCAAACATACAGGCGCAAGTCTGGGAATAACCCAGAAGGGGGCGCCAACTCATTGTAGGGCACACACACACACACACACCATTCATGGGGAGTTTGGCAGCTCCTATTAAACATAACATATTTTTGGACTGTAAAGGGAAAACTAGAGAACCAAGAAGAAACACACAATGACACAGGGAAAACATGCAAACTCCACACATGTAGAATTGGGGCAGAGACTTGAACGCTGGTCCCCAGGGGTGTGAGACAGTGGTAGTTACAGCTGCACCACCCCATCTTAAAAGCCTTAAATGTAAAAAGTTCCCTTATACATGTTTCCAAAATGCAGATATGTGCATCTTTTTCTCATCATTATCATATAAACAACACAGTTTACAGTCTAGTAAAATTGCTAAACATTTTATATTTCCATCCATTTTCTATGTCTGCTTATCCAGTATAGGAAGCACAGTGGACAAAGCTGGGGATACCCTGGATGGGGTGCCAATCTGTAACAGGGCACAGGGCAGGGGGACACCCTGGGCAGGGGGACACCTGGATGGGGTGCCAGTCTGTAACAGGGCACAGGGCAGGGGGACACCCTGGATGTGATGCCAGTCCATAACAGTGTACACTCTCACACTATGGGAAATTTAGAGACCAGTTCTCCTAAAGTGAAGGGAATACTCCTGGCCAATCATCTATATTAGCTTCATATCATTTCATTTCATAGGTGGATTATACAATTTAACTAATTTTACTAGTTAAGTGTATTACACTGGTACATAGAATAAAATATTCCTTTCATAGAAACTTGATATATTTCATATATTACAGATTGTTATAAAAATTTGTATTCACAGAAGGTTTAGCTGGATCTAAAAAATAAATCTCAGCAGGTTCTTGGTTTTGAAGAAGGCTGACTTCATCTGAATGGGTACCTTCATCAGGATATTGTACAATGAGATTACTATGTCTCACTTGTCTTGTTTCTGGGCTCCACTGATGTTTTATAAATAGATCTTTTATTGCTACAATAAAGCATCTTCATTTGAACAAGATTCTTCCCTGATTTAATGATTCTCTTGGGAAATAAAAAATACCACTTCAAGCTATATTGTTCATGTGGGAATTAACATTGTTATGCATGCAACATTCACATATAATGTAAGCGTTACGTATTCTGCCCTTTTGGTTCCCTGGTATTTTATAAAGTTATAGCTTGTGATGTTTCTGAGATAATCCAAAAACACACAGATTAATTGGTCTGTCACGCTGAACTAACATGTCATAATGTTGTTTTTATATAAATAATTATCTGCTGGTCATATTAAAAGAAACTTAGACCAGCAAAAAAAACAAATGTATTGCCTGCATACAAATCTTGCTTTTAATTTCCATGTCATTCATCATTACTCAATAGAATGTAATGGGTAAACAATTGGTAAGGAATGTCTATTTAAGCCTGGATTCCAAATACAAAATCACTTTGTGATTAAGATTGGTATGTTAGCCACTGGATTGCAATTCCAAGGTCAAATTCAAATTCCTATGAATGACATTTCTTTTTTCTTCCAAATGGCTCTCTCACAAGGTCAATTAATTAGACATTGGCTATTCTCTTGGACCTTTATATCAAACCTCAAAAGCAAATTCGGTTTCTGCTTGTTTTTTCCAATGCATCACTTCAAATCTTGCATAAGAGCAAGCCTTGCCCATTCGTTTTGTGATGTTCTCTTGTCAGGAAAGTTAGTAATGGCTGAAACAATCAACATGCTTGCTGGACTGCCATTCATGACTGAACCAGTCAATCACAAATAGGTTTACCATCTAATCCATTTTAGGGGGGACACTTTGAGCTACTTCGGGTTTTATAAACAACTTTAAAACTGAAAGGCTTTTGTGCTTGGCTAAGTAGTTCAGTTCTTCTTGTGCTTTGACTGGTTTGTTCCCTTGATTGAAAGACTTGTCCAGCTGTTTCACATTAACATTAGTGCATGATTATAGGAGACTGAACAATCAGCACACAGCAAGAACTTGGTGCTTAACCAAAATTTAGTTCATTTTGATTGAAATGGTAGTTTACAGATCCTGTGCTGGCGCAAAATAACCTTTCCAACATGGATTAGGTGGTGACCTGAATTACAACACTAAGCGCTAATCCTATAGAATATTTCCTATTGCCCATCCTCTTTCTACCTTGTATTGCACATTACTTAGATTACCTTAAGGAATACTCAGTGTTGGCACTAACCATTTGAGAGGCCACCATGATCAATCAGAAAAACCAGTCATCAGCTTTGTCCCCTGAGAATACTACTTTATTATGAGAGAAAAATGCCCCAGGACCTCAGGGTGTGTTGGGCTTTGCTGGGTCTCATCACTCAACAGAATAGTGATAGAACACAAAACTGGCACAGTAGGGCACTTGCCTGCTGACTGAGGCTTCACAGGCAGATCACCCACAGAGTCAGAGGTGCTATTAGTTAACCATAAGTGTAGGACTGGTGTATTTGAGTACAGGAATTGTCCACACCTTGTGTGCCTGTGTCTGTTCCCATGGTATGAATTTCCCCTGAAGTGTTTATGTGTGTGAATGAGTTTGACTAATGCATTTGTATAACAGAAAACACTGTTTAAATCTAGTTTAGTGTAGGATAGAAAAAACTATGCAAAGAAAAGAACTTAGTATTTATATGAAAGTTGATTTAACAATGGGTTAAAAACCACATTAGAATATATTTAACTAAATTGATTTTAGTTAATTTATATAATTATAATTTAGTGATTTATAGCAAATCATCTGCGCAATGAAGTTAACGCTTTGCGCAAAAATTTCATGCGGACACTAGTTGCCTGCGCGTAGTTCATAATTTACTATCAGTTCAAAGACAACCACTAGGTGCTACGATGACGTATGGGGTGATCGCGTCCATTTTGGTATTTATTGTAATGACTTTGTTTTTTTGGCCAATGGTGGTGCAGCTCAGCTTCTCAGTAACCAATACTAGCGAAGCACAGTGACTCACCATATAAGGAGAGCTAATGCCATAAAAGGAAACATTATATCTCTTTATATGGAGGAAAGTAGACCGGGGAAATCAGACATTCATTTGTACCGCGTTAATTTATCTATTAGGCGACATTGCGGGATTGAGCGTGCAATGCTAAAAAGTTATTATAGAATTATTTTTTCTAAAGATATACAATTATTATACGCCAGAAATGAAGACCGAAGAAATGTGCTAGTTTTTTCGGAGGAACTATATGTGACGGCGGAGTAATAAAGTGTTCGTAATCCGCGTTTTCCTTTTGGAGAGAGTGAGGCAGCTTTTGGAGGCAAAGGAGGTTGTACTTGACTGAGCTGAGGGATGGCGTCTGTGGGGTCGCGTCACTTTCGAAACTTACTTCACTAGTTCAGAAAGAAGCCTGGCGTATTTTTTTTATTTTTTAATTTCTTCTAGGGCTAGTTTAATTACATTTGCCTCATTGCGTGTGCAGTGCCTATTGCAGTCCCCCAAATAACTAGGCACCGGCGGCTGGCTGGTATTTTGAAAGATTTCGGTCTGCCATCTGAACATGTTACCTAGCCAGGCTGGGTCGGCACCAGCGGGAAACGGGTCAGCGTCCGGCAGGGATAACACGAGTCACGAATCGGGCTTCCGACCCGGCTCAGTCAGGAGAGGGCTGATTGAAGTGGCAACCGTGGCTACGCGATCGGCGGACGGCTCAAGGATGCTGGGGGGCAACGGAGCAGGAATGGGATCCAGGATGGGGGTGAGGCAGGGTAACGGGGCAGGTCTGACCGCCCTGCAAAGCGTCGCCTCGGTCGGGGGGCTCGGGGCTCCCGGTGGCGGCAGATACGAGCCCGACAGGGAGATTGCCTCCCAGACGTGCAGCGGTTCTGACGCTGACTCTGACCTGGGCGACGACGACGACCCTATGAGTTCGAGACGGGCCGTTAGGAGAGGGGTGAAGCGGGAGAGGCCGGAGATGGAGGGCGCAGCCACGGGGGCAGAGATCGGCGTGTCCTCCGGAGGATTCGCCGGCGTCCCCGGAGGGGTCGCAGGGGCGAAGCCTGGCAAGAAGACCCGGGGTCGAGTGAAAATCGAAATGGCCTTTATCGACAACAAGTTGAGGCGGTACACTACTTTTAGCAAGAGGAAGACCGGTATCATGAAGAAGGTGAGTGTCTGGGGACGGCGTGCAGCTTCAGGGCTGGCGTTTGCTCTGCTTCATCTCGTAAAATAAATAAAAATAAGAGTAGAGTAAAATAACTGCAGTATGGGTATTAATAGCTAGGAAAGTGTCCTGCCTACGCCTCGGTCAGTATCGGGCACCCTGCCTGTCCGCAGTCAGCTCTCGTACTCCTTCCTTCAAGCTTGGCTCAGAGTAAAACTTGTGGTTGGTCTGCGTTTCTGCCTAAAGGATGCATCAAATATCTCGTTTCGTTTTGACAAGCGTACGGGGCGGTCACAAAGTCATCGCGATCACGTTTCCTTAGGCTGCATTCTGCCCAGACGCCATGTGACATTTGGCTTCCCGTGGACGGGGGCTTCCTCACACATGTGCCCGAGTCCAACTGCTAGCCCTTCGCCCGGGCCCAGGTCCGGCACCCCGGCATCTTCCCGATGTTGCTTACCGGATTAAATAGAATAACGCCGTCGGCATCCAGAATTTTATCCTAACCTTAAGCACCTTACGTCCCTGACCCATTCATTTCCTCATGCATGGGTATCCGCACATAGTCTGGAAGATGCATTTTATGGCAAACTGCTGCCACATATATATGACTGTGGCTGTGGTAGTAAAGGATGTAATGGGGTGACGTGAATATCGGCAGCTGAAACGTGTCCAGCATGCTGCATTTACGGGAGCTGAGTGGTAACGAGGATTCCTTTTGCATCGTGTAAATATAAAATAAACGTTTAATATGAATCCGATTATCAGACCAAGCTGCACTTGGTGAGCTAGGTGAACATTTTCTCTTTGTCATGCTCACTGGAATCAGCTAACCTCTTGTAAACTTAGTCCAGTCACTGTGTTTTACAGAATTGTTAGGGCTTTAACATAAAATACTTTAAAGTGCCAGCCCCTTACCAGTAATTTCTGTATATTTAGGGATATTTAAATACAGAATTGTGCCTTTCCAGCCATGGCTGTAGGCTTGCAAGATTCTTATGAATGGATCAAACTGTTAAATCAGAATGTCTCAAAGGTTTATCTAAAAACAAAGGTTTTCCAATGGGTGGGGGCTGTACATTTTATTTTCTGTCTGTTGTAGTTTCCTAGAGCACCATGTTGGTGACATGGGTCTGACTGAGGTTGCATCGGCCTGTCCTTCCTCAGGGACACGCTGCCTTTCTGACCCAGAGCCACTGGTGTGTTGTACCTGCTGTGCCCTTTTCCAGTTCAACTCCAGGAATTTCTCGATTTTCCTCTTAATTTTTTCTTTCACCTTTTTTCCAAATCTTAGCCTGTACATAATGGAACAGATTGACATTTTTTTTCCAACGTAGACACCTGTAGCAATGTCAAATGATTTAAATCTGACTTTAGTTTAGTCTCCAGTTTACCCAGATCAGTATATCCACACTGTGTGCATAACTCCTCAGAGGTTTAATTCCTGTGTTACTTGTGCCCAGTGTGTGTGTACAGGAATTTCCTGCCTTCATGTTATAACATAAACATAATTAACGTGCATATAATGGATATTTTAACCTGCTAGGGGGTGGATATTTAACATTAATTAAAGCCCAGTTTATTTCATGTGTTCATGTGAAGTATTCAGTAACGTCCAGTAACGTCTCCAAACCTTTCTTTTTAATAACTGAGTATGCTAGGATTTCTATAATGCTGTTATGGCATGAATGGTTGCAGCAGCATTCATGCAAATGCGCTGCAGGTTGGAAAGGCTCAACAGTGCAGTAGCATTAGTGGTTAGCTAGTTGAAACACCTGGGCTACAAACAGAGTCTGCAAGATGGATCCAGGCATAAAGTAAACGGCCTCATGTGGCGGAGCCTGTGTGTTTGTGCTTTTGTGTACTAATCGCTGCTCTGTTTCAAGTGATGGACTTAAGTGCTGCTGGGATGTTGATCTTGATTCTGTTCAACTTCCTCCGTTTTTGGCCAAAAAAACTTTCCCCCTAAAATCTGTGAAATCCTTTTTATAAATGATCCTGCCAAGTTAAATTGAGCTTATTATGTAAACGTAAGTTTCCTGTGCAGTATAATCAGATGGTGTGTTTCTCTGCTTTTTCTAAACTAGTGATATTCAGCTTTTACATATTTTGGCAGTTTTATTTGTTCTGGAGAGAAATATGTTACTATAGGGAAGTGTATATGTAGCCATTGTGGGTTTCATGGCTGCAGTGTATGTTTCAGTGGTTCCATTCAGTCTGTCAGTGCTGCTCAGGTCTCCCGCTCTTTGAGTCGTTCTTGTTTATAAGCCGCCAAATGGTATTTGGATGTACTGGCCAGGCACTTCTGATCGCGCCCAGTGGCGCATCACCTCACAAAGCCAGCTGAAGAAGCCGTTCCTGCACAGACACTTGTGAGGAAGGTTCTCGTGTCTCCTCATCCATTGAAAGTGACACATCACCTCACCCAGAATAGCTCACCAAGCCTGCAGCTTGTGTTTCCCGAGCCTCTTGCCTACAAGGCCTGAATCGAAAGAGGTTTATAAAGAGTGTCAAAGGGTTAAACTTGAAATGTCTCGCTCTTTAAATGGCCGATTTTACTTAGGCTTTGTTAATGTAGCTCCATAGGCTGATCATGACTGTTTGTCATCATGTATGATTCTGGACAGACCTCCTGCTCTTTCCATGTGTGCTAGTCTTTCTACATTTGCTTCATGCCTCCTTGTCTTTGGGTCATCTTTGAATGATCTCTATTCTACTGCTATTGTTGATTCTCGCCCAGGGTATGGCTGGCATGGGACGGATTGTTTTAAGAGTGTTTCTTTCATCTAGACATCCTGTTCCTCCGGCAGTCCACACCCCCCTGGGTTGTCTGGTACTGGCTCGGTCGGAGTGTCCAGTGGGTACTTAAGTTCCTTCTGCCCTGTTGCTTTTGTTACTCTGGAGTTGCTTGAGTTGGCAGCTGGCTGCTTCAGTGCTTGGTATAAACTACCTCAAGATGGCACCGTCAATACTAAGTTTGTGTTGTAGTGTCCAGGAACCCCCCCCTGAACCATCTGTTGATTGTGTGACAGGAATGAAAGATCACCAAAATGGTCAACATTATTGAATACTATGCTTGTGGTTCTTCTTATCCTGCTAATTGCTAAGAAAGCAAGTTTGTTAAATGGCCAAACTGAAGAGCAAACCATTCAAATGTCACAGATGTCATTAGTTTCCATTCTATCCTTAAGTAATCTTAGAATTAAACTGAAAAATTAGCTTTTATATGGAAGTAAATGATCAGTCTTTGTACAAAATCTGCACGTTGAAAAAGATTTTCGGGTGGAATTCTGAACTCTTAAGATGGGCTTGTTTACTCCAGCCTGCCCCACCCCCTTCCTGAGTACAGCTCTCATTTAAACTTGAGTGCCCTTTAGAGTACAGTAGCACTGCTGGTCATGTGTTCAGGACTTTCCCATTCGTTGAATATAGTTGAATGCCCCACATTTAATCCTAAATTTCTCTGTTAGAGAGATTCTGGTTACAGTGCATTTGCTTAAATACTGAGCATTGAATTTGACAGTTTTTTTGTTTTTGAATGTTAACTGATGATTTCTCCAACCAGTGATTGTAGAGACCTAGTGACAGATAACAGGTTATGAAATTCATCATCCACGTGGCACTAGGCTTTATTTTTCAGGAGTAGTGATCTTTCTTGCTTAAACGGACCAGGGAATGTACCATTGTCTCCAATCCCACAATGCAGTGCTGGGATCCCTATGTTTGCATATGTGATGTGTGCCGGTGAGGAAACCGTCATATTGTATGATTGGTCTTTTTCTGTAAGACATATGATATTGTAATAGTTGGAGTAATTTGTATGTCACTCACAGCGGTCTTTATGGGATCAGGTGAGACAGGAGACATCGTAGGGGGAAGTGGCTTTTCCCCAGCCTGTGGTAATTGCCACTGCATTTTCAGTATGGTTGCAACTAACGATTTTGATAATTGATTAATCTGTCGATTTTCTTTATTTTTTGACTAATCGCGGGGGGGGCGGACAAATTACATTTCCAGTATTTTTTAATAACCTAAACTGTCTTTGTACAAAGGTTGTTTCTAGCAACTTGCATAACAAAAATAAATGTGTGCTACATTAAGAGTACAAAACAAATAAAAAAATTTGTAGCAGCTGAATCAATGCAATGAAAAACACAATCTTGTTTTATGAAGTGCAACCAGCATGGTGCTTTAGATAATATATTTAGTGCTCCAGTTTTTACTGTAAAAGCTCAGACTCCTGATACTAAGAATTCTATTAAATGATTCTCTTATTTAATGTTGATACACAAATATGACGGGGGGAGAGAGCATGCAAGTGTGTCTGCATTTTTTACAGACAAGCAAAGTAAACATTTATTGCGTGGAAAAAGGTAAACGCTGTTTTGTAAATTTTAAAAGGTGGGTAAACAGCATTTATGTACATTTACCCTCCATTACACCAATGAATAAAGGACTTGCGTTAGTTAATCTGAATAATTGCATAAAATAATCCAAAAACTCCACAACGTCCCATAACACACCAGTGTCTCTCCGACCTCATTTCAGCTAATTATCGTCAAATACTACAGTTTCTGGCAGAATTAAAACAAGACTGCTATATGTCCGCTGCCGCCATTTTTAAAAAAAATTCTTTCAGGATTCATCACATAAACTACTCAATGCATGGTATTGGTTTTTGTCTCCTTTTTCTTTTATGGCAGTTGGCATCCAACTTAATGGTGCTTTACTGCCACCGTGGCTTTGGTTAGTTTAATAATAATCTATCCTTCATTGTCCCCGTGGAGAAATTCTTTTTATGCCTCCCTCAACTTGCTTTTTGTAGAGCAAGCTACTGCTCCCAAATTAGGGGTTAGTCTCTGTACTTGTGTATAATAACGTACACCCAACTAATTGATTATTAAATTAGTTGCCAACTGTTGCTGTCCTAATTTTCAGTATGTGTCTGAAATCCATCCGTTTCAGAAAATAAATTGTATACATTTGGATAACATCGCATGAAGTAAAACGACACTTTAAATAAAATGCTGAGACCCCCTAATCCCGAAGAAACCAGTACCAGATTCCGTGATTCCACTCAGGTTGATGTAAGTCTTTTATTTGCCTTGCATCACTGCTTGGGCTGGCACAGATTTTAATGGGAACAGATAGATGGCTGCTATTGTGTGCCCCTAACCCTGATGGCTTTGTAGTGGGGAGATAGCATGTCTTGTTTTCCCCTCCTTCGGCTTCTTTAATTAGTCATCCGGAGATATTTTTTTTTTTTTGGCAAATGGGTAACAGAGTGGACAAGCGGATTGTGAGATCAGGGTAATAGCTTCAGTATGGGCTGGGTCCCTCACACACCCATTACTGTGAACCATTGATCTTCATGTTTTCCACTTGTAGATAAGTGGCACCCATCTCCTGACTGAGCGCTGCAGCCGAGGTGGACCGTCCCTTTAATTAGGTGAGCGGTGATCTCCAAAAGCTTTCTTCTTGAAAATTGCTGACTGAGGTCTGTGCCTTCGTCTGTTGAGGGCAGGGATGCCTATAAGACAATCAGCAGCCCGTCTCCATTGAGCGTAAGAGAGGTACCTCTTCTTGGGGGACCTTCCTGCTAGACTCAGTCTGCTGCATGTTTATTGCACAAGAGCTTTGGGGGTAGAGACCCTCCAGCTGTTCTCTGTCCTTTGGGTGGCCTATCTTAGCAGCTGTTGGGGGGTGGGGTGGCATGGGGGATGGGGGTGCGCTTTCTACACTCACTGGGTATGTTGCAGGAGTCCTCTATGTTGAATGTGGATGAGACATTTGTAGAGGGTCACCCTCAGCAGGGGTGTGTATGTGGATTTCAGTGTGGTTTGAGTGTGCCGTGCCAGAGTAGGCTGTGGGAGGCAGGTGAGTCTAGGTTTCATGTGATGATCCCTGGCTCTGTACCGTATGTGTGTGTGAACTACAGGTCGACTGATATGGGTTTTTCAATAGCCGAAGTCGATATTTAGGAGCCAGGCCAATATATGCTGCTGATTTTTTTTTTTTTTGACCAATAATTGGATGTTTCCCCCTCTATTTGCATGGCAAAATATCACACTAATAATAAACAATACACAAAATTTCTCAACTTAGCATTTATTGAATACTAACGTGTGTAAATTGAAATATAAACTTAAATAAGAAAAACATAAAACAACTTGCAGCCACCAAGTAAAAATGTGAAGTGTTACCTAGTGAGTGGCAGAGCCTCGCCACATCAATGAAGGCTTTTCGGGACGGGTGTGTGTCTGGAAAAGGGCTTGAGGATGCTGTCTCGATTGGCTTGAGGAACCCTTTAAGCTGGCTTTATCCTCTGGGAGCTTTTCTGTGGTGGTGATGTTGTACCCTTTGGTTATAGACAGTTATTCCTGTCTGCAGGGGCCTTATTGTCTGTTAGGATTCGGGTTTTAGGACCAGACACCACAAGGCTGTTGTATCCTGGCCTTAATGACATCCCATCTGGTCGTTGGTCATCTTTATCACTGACTGTGTTTTTGTCAGTTTTTGTAAAATGGGGAGAAATTTCCAGACATTGTCTTTTAAACGTTACCCTGACCCTGGTCTCCTGTATAGAAAAAGCTGTTTCCTGATTGAGCAGACCCTTACTCATCATTGACATTTCTGGCCCCCCCCCTCGCCCCCCCAACATATGTATGCTTTCTCTCTGTTGAAGTCATTACAGTTCAGCCTGCCGTGAGCACTAAACTGCTTTGCCTGTAACCTAATCGATAGCATCAGTTCATGGCTGGAGCCAGTGGTGGGGAGATTATGGCTGATCATCAACTGATGCCCTGGCCAATCGTGGGCTAATTTATCGCCATGCCTGCAAGTATCGCCTCTTTATTTAGTGTGCTGAAGTATACCTCAGAGGCATTTAACCTGAAATGCCACATTTAGAAAAGTGAATAAAAGCTGCATTAAAGGATCAGGTTGTAACTTGTCACTTATACTGAAAGTGTTTAATAGACTACAAGCTCGAAGATTCCTGAGCTATGCTGTAAAGGGCCTGCGTTGATATATGCTGACACTTTTAACGAAATCACCAGCGGGCCTGAGTAAATAAGGCTGCTGGGACTGTCTTTGCCATTCATATCTTCAGAAGCTAGAACTAAACTAAAGCCCTGTCTTATCCGCACCATAGTTTTGCTGTCATATTCAGTGGATTTATCACCAGCGATATGATAATGTCTTGGCAAAGCCACGTTTTTACAATCAAAACTAAGGCTGTGATGTTTGGTAAAAATATAACACATGACCTGTAAATTCTTTGAAGTACAGGAAATGCAAAACTATATACTTTTTACTGCTTGACTTTTTGTTATACTGCAGAGTACCGAGAGGGTTGCCTTAGCCACAGTTATTCTATGAATTTAGGGGAGCCCTATCACTTTAGTACTTTACATGTAGTTAATGACTGTTGGTCATGTATTTAAATTAAGAAATTCAAGCCAAGTAAGATTTACATTTTTAGCACTTTTCCACAACACCAGGTTCAATTCATTCCCTTTTTCATGGACTTCTGGTCAAGTACCAGTGGCAAAAGGTCCGGTACCTTGCGTACCAAATCAGCTGGGGTTTTTTGGTACCTTGGAACTTTGAGGTGAGACTTGCCAACACTTTCTTTTAAATTGGTTATGCAAACAGCCTGCCTCCTGAAAAACAATACAACCACCGTCTGAGGGGAAAAAAACGAACTCACAAAAGGAAATTCAAACTTTGCTTCCCATGGCAGATTAAAAAATGTTTTAGCGCGACCCCCCCATGTAATAATGCCTGTATAGTATGAAGGTATGAAAATGCCTCTCAACCTAGCTATCACAGTTCTTTCAATGTAGTAAATAACTGCATGCGGATAACATGCAATGTTGATATTAGTATCACCCATTGCCCAGCCATATAATATACTATGGCCATTTTTCGAATTCACTACAAAATTGTAGCGGCATTGTGACGTCATGCAGACGCAGTAGAAAAGCGCCCTTTAACTGTAGTGATGGTGTGTCTGTGTCTCCCTGCAGTCCAGAGGCATGTGGTGAGGCAGTTTGCCTATTCTGTGAGTGTGCTATACTAAGAGTGGGGAAAAATATATATATTTTATTTTTTTTGATTAATTACAATCCTCATTTTGAAGATTCAGTATTGATTCATAAAATCACCAAATCAATCTAGTTAGTCTATGCCTTTTCTCTGTAATTTTGAAAACAATTTAGCTGAATTTCACTATATTTTTACTTGGTCCTGTTATTGTATAGGTCACCATAGTATTGTGTAATTGCCCCACACCACCGTCTTGGTGCATTGTCAGTCATGGTAGTGCAATAGTCTGAGCATGTGAGCATGCAAGTCAAATGGAGCTTGATTCTGACCGCAATCAGATTCTGTACACTGTGTACAAAGTAACGTTACACCCAACGTGTGTGTGTGTATATGTGTGTGTGTGTGTATAAGAATGTTAATTCTGTTATTTCAAGTGTTGTGAAGCAAATGAGTGACTAAAACACTGGAGGTGTAATAATAATTTGGTATATTCACGGGCAAATACAAGAACAAGTTTCATGTTTATTTTTTGTTATCTTGTATTCATCAAATAAAATTTTAAATTAAGTCTAATGCAGTACATATGAATCGAAATCTAATTTTGGGGTAAGGGCCAGCCCTAGACGATATCAGTATGTTTCTCAAAGATTCTAATTTCTGTTTTGGTATATCTTTAAGTATAACTTAAAGTCCTTGCCCATCTGTATTTTCAGCTATTTCAGTCAGAAATCATGTTTTCTGATTTGAAAGAGATTGTTGGTTTTCTTTTTAAGGAATTATACCCATATGTTCCACAAAAGATTTTGGCATACAGGTCTTTGGCCTTTCTTTGGTGGTTTTCGCATTTCTAAGTGACTCTGTATTTGTAAATTTGTGTTCCATAAGAACATAAGAACTATACAAACGAGAGGAGGCCATTTGGCCCATCAAGCTCGTTTGGGGAGAACTTAACTAATAGCTCAGAATTGTTAAAATCTTATCTAGCTCTGATTTAAAG
>JAODKE010000044.1:17641893-17656403 GCA_026779605.1 Mormyrus hasselquistii
TTTGCTTGAGGCTGAACAGATTTGGCTCAACTAACCTTTCCTCGTATGACATTCCTCTAAGACCAGGAATCATTCTTCTTCACCCTACTGTGACTGATCTCTTCTGTTATCGATGAGAGTTTGTGCTCCATGATACCACAGGTGCCTTTTCATGTTCCATGCAGCAGGGACCTTATGTCTACCCCGTGAGGCCTGCTCTCGCATCCTGTGTGTGCACCCTGTCTGAGGTCTCCAGCTGAAGGAGCTGTTCTCTTGTTGCTAGGGCCACCAACGGATGGGTTATCATGACCTTATTCCTCCCCTGTTCCTGTTGCTCAGATGGGGTGGATGATTGGTTTAGTAGAGTCTGCTGCAGACTCCTTAGAGTTGGATAATTCTGTTTATAGGCGATACAGTGGCTCTGTAGGCAACATTATTGCCTTCAACCTCCAGGGTCATGGGTTCAACTCCCACCCACACTACATGTGTGTGCAGTTTGCGTGCTCTCCCTGTGTCTTGTGGGTTTCCTGTGGGAATACCAACATGCTCTCCAGTCACAGATTTCCTCCCATAAGACAGCAGGGAGCTGCTCATATTCCCCTCCACCGCTGCCTCCAAATAGGCTGACATCACCCCCTCAGGGTTAGGGTTAGGCTGCTGCCTGACTCTGCCCCTCTTTTCCATCTTAAAGTTGCCTTTTTATGGAGAGTCACTTATTTACTTTTGAGTGCTCATGGCCCCTTCCAGCGGCCCTGTGTCCTCGGTCCGGGTTCCTCTGGCACTTGGAAACGATGCTGACCTTTTATAGAGTATAAAAGCTGGACAGAAGCACAGGAAGTGCCAAGTTTGTCATCTCTGACACTGTCTGCTGAATTGCCACCTGATCTCTAATCTGCAGCACTAACTTTCCCCTTGTATTCTAGATCACTTTCATTTGCCCAGTAAATGTGTGGTTCAGTGCAAAAATGTTATGTTGTCTTCAACCTTTACCTTCTGCCTTCATGAATTTCTTCTGCTTCTGTTCCACTTAAAGCACTTGCTCTGTTTTGTTACGTCGATCCAACGAAGTCCCTTATGATTATTAAAATGTTTCACATTCCAGCTTCCTTCCGCTCTGCTCCTGATTCTCCATGCAGCTCCTCCCAGCGTTAATTATAGTAAAGTATTGCTCTCCTTTTTGTTGACAGGGAAACCAGGGTCAGCCGGGCTCCATACTGCTTTTCCATATCTTTCACTCTTTTGGATATTAACGTGGGAAATGCAGCCGGACGATGCGGGGGTGCCCTTCAAAGCCGAGCCACTGATTTTTATGGCCTTTTGAGTAACTGGGTGAAGTTTCCTCTTCCTCAACTGTGTTTAGTAGCTCTGTTACAAGCTTTGATCACACACACATAAACTCTCCCTGCTTGCCCGCATCTCTGGTGACTGACATTGATTTCATGGCGGTATTTATGTTAAAAATTCTGCAGCTGGACACGGGCTGTTTTACCAATATCACGTGTTTTGAGGAGTGCACGGTGCCCACACTTGTCTCCTAAAGACTATTGTTCTGGTTCAAGGAAGTTTTGGTGTCCTTGCCCCCTTCTGGGCCAGTGGGGCATCTGTACAGGCCATGCAGGTAAATCAATAGTAGCCTCTTAAAGGGTCAGCCTCGCTTATTACCCCTTTAAGATGGGCTGCACAAATTCATCTGTTTGTCGTTCGGCAGTGATCCGCTGTTGCCCTGTGCAAACTCCTTAGGATGGTTTCTAAGCAGCTGGAACTGAGAGAGCTCAGGGTTGTGAGAAAATAGTCCGTTCCCAGCTGCTGCAGTGATTGACTGCATCCATTGGATCATTAATCTACTGTCCTGCCTGAAGGGGATCTGAACAGTTACACACATGGACAGCTTTGGTGTATGACGTACCCTGGCTTGGGTATCTGTATGGGGCTGCTGGAATTTGTGTTGTAATGTGTGTAATGCATGCTTTTCTCGAACGGGCCTTTTGCTGGTCACTCTTGTAGCAGTTGCACAGAGGTTGCATTTCCTTGTGAGAAATAGATGCAAGACTGGAGCCTTCTGCAAGCCGCCAGCAGGCTAAGCTTTGGGGGGGGGGGGGGGACGTTATTGCATCACATTACATCAGCACTGTAGAATTCTTCTCTGCCTTTTTGTTCCTGGCCTGTGGGTCAAACTGAAGATGCTTTTGCGTTTTACAAACAGCAGCGTGTTTTGCAAAGTGCCTTTGAACCCGTGATGCCCTTGTCTCAGTAGCTGTAGATTAGTCTAGGCTGGAACATCTTAGGGTTTAAATGCTGTCACTGTTGAATCTGCTTAAAACAGCCCCCAGTCACTACAATATAGGGCTGACCCGATCCCATCTCCCCCCTTCCCAGGAAGAACATCTAGAGCAAAGGTTCTGCTCTGACTTAGTGCTGCTCCACTGTTGCTTTTAATAACTTTGGTCAGTCCTTTTTGCTTGTCTCCTACAACCTAACAGTCCCGCTGTCCTCCCCACAGGCTTACGAGCTGTCCACACTGACGGGCACCCAGGTCCTGCTGCTGGTGGCCAGTGAGACAGGCCATGTGTACACATTCGCCACGCGCAAGCTACAGCCCATGATCACCAGCGAGACAGGCAAGGCCCTCATCCAGACGTGCCTGAACTCACCCGACTCGCCGCCGCGCTCGGATCCATCCAGCGACCAACGCATGAGTGCCACGGGCTTTGAGGAGACCGACCTCACTTACCAGGTGTCCGAGTCAGACAGCTGCGGGGAGAGCAAGGTGACTACCGCCACATGAACCCTCCTGGAGCCTGGTTCTCGCACCTTCCCTCATCTTGTGCATCATCCTGTCATGAGATCGCATGTGAGAGTCGTGGGAATTTCTGCATGCTCAGAACCATAGGAGAGACTTAATGGTGTAGACTGCTCATGACCAGTACCTGGGGCTTATTGCGATTAGCCAGCACAGATCAGCCCCCTGAGATTGAATTGGCTTTTAAAAATAAGAAGTCACATTTTTACATACGACTGTCAGAGTGTGATTACAAATGAATGAATTACACATTTTTATTTATGATGCAATAATTATTAATACAACATTGTGATTAGGGATGGATGGACGGGCGCGTGGATAGTGTGATCTTTATTCCTGTTGGGGATACCGGTAGTGTAAGAGAAAATCACTGATTGCTTCTGGGTTTCAGGCAGATGGAAGTACTTCTCAAAGCAACAGGCCACAAGGAGGCGCCGCAGGCCACCCTGCCCTGCCTGACACATGGAGTTGTATGTTTATCTGTGTCAGAGGTCATGGCCGATGCAGTCTGGTATTGGAGTTTGTGACTCTGCAGTGCCTTGAGGCTGCTTGGTTTTTTATTAAAGAGTTGTGACTCTCACTTGACCTTATTGTCTCCAGTGCCCCCAGTGAGAAGTGCAGGGCTCTGCCAAAACGAAGTTTGTCTTCATCTAGTTTTCGTCACAGCATTGGTGACTAAGGTGATGTACTGGTGAGGGGTTTAAAGCCCCCAGGTTATGAATATGAGCTTGTAAGTGTTTCCATTTGGAGGCCCCCTGTTCTCCGAGTAAACCATGTGACATCTGCACCTAGGAGTGTGCAACAAAGCTCCATCCTCGAGTCCCTTTGCTTTACGTTTGCATTCTCCATGTTAATTTGTCTTGTCCCCATCTGCCTGTAGATTACAGGCTTAACTACCCTTCCGCTTTCTCACTGTCAGCTGCTTGATTCGCCCCCACCCTCCCCCCAGTATTTGCGCCCAATGTGCCTTCGTGCCTTAGAATATCCTGCACACTAGGCAGGCACCCACAGGCCGTGTGTGAAGCCAGCGGTGTCTCAGTTTTTGCGGTGACGCTCTATCGACACCCTGTATGCTCTCCATACGCCCTCTTCGATGGCCCCAGGAGCTGAGAGCTCACACCCCCCTCAGACAGACCTGCGTGAAGCTTGACGGTCATTGATAAAAATGAGATTCTGCCTCCATGCCTATATATGGTATGCTTTCCCTGGCTGCTCTCTTGGCCGGGCCTCTCGCATTCCTTATAAGCTGCAGCTGTCTCTGCCTTTGGAGTCTGTAACAGGGCTTCTCCACCCTCCCGTCCCCCCTTTCTTTTTTCATTTGTGCAAGCCTGTATAGTGATGCTGGGGGGGTAGCGGGAGGCTTAATATTAAGGGGGAAGTGGAATGGAAACATTTGGCGTACATGTTCCCTGATCATCCATCATTTAACTCTCACCGCGCCAGACAGTGTGACAGCTGTGTGGGAGCTGGCAGAGGCTCCAGATTTGTTGTAAACATGTGAGGACGCTAGGGGGTTGGGATCCTGATAGCTCCGGCACGTGAGAGCTCTGCAAATGACTTCGTCCACTATGCACAGCAGCATCACACACACTAGCCTGCACTAAATTTAAAAATCATTTCCCATGGAATGAGTGGCGATGGATTGTTCGGATGGTATAGATGAGATCGTTTTAACGCAAAGTGGCCAATTTTGGGAGGAAGTGCTTTCAGCGGGAAAGATCCTTCCATTGTGTGGCTCCTCCCGCAATCTTTAGGCATCAGTCAGCCCCTTATGGCCTCGCTGCCAGCTCTAATGGTCTTTTAACTACTTCCCCCTGTAGTGAAGCATGTCCGTCAAATAAACGTCACAATAATTTCAGTTCAGTACCCCCCTTCCCCAATCAGGCCTTGGTACCACTGTTAATTTCTCCCCTGACCAGTTGTGGGGATCTGTGGGGGTGGAGTGCTGATTAAAGGCAGATGGGAACGTCGTCGCCGCCTCTGGCTTTTTACTGCTCACCTGACACATCAGGTCAGGATCCATTTGTTGCAAAGCTGTCACAACCAGGAAGCATGCCAGCACCCCCCAGCCCCCCAGTCCATCCAGGAGGTGCTCCTCAGCCGAAACGCAGGGGCCTGTGAGAAACCTGCAGCCCTGGCTGATTGTGCAGAGCTCAGGAGCCAATCCACAATCTCCTTACACAACCTGCA
Organism: Mormyrus hasselquistii; assembly: GCA_026779605.1. Lineage (NCBI taxonomy): Eukaryota > Metazoa > Chordata > Actinopteri > Osteoglossiformes > Mormyridae > Mormyrus > Mormyrus hasselquistii. The sequence continues at coordinate 17,646,863 of JAODKE010000044.1, forward strand.
GATTAGCTCATCCCTGTGCTTCTAGTCCTTTCTTTGTGGATGGATTGTAGACAGGTAGAGGCCATGTGCAATCTGAATGTAGTTGGTTACGCCCCATTTTGCGGGCAGCCAGTTGAATGTTACAGTATTGTATCCGATTAAACACGATTGGCCATTCTGATGTGTCTTCCAATACACTTTCATGCTTCACAGAAAGCCATGCTGGTGTCTGTTGTTTTGAGCTTGTATTTAGTTTTCCAGATGTTACAACAAAATGTCAAGGAGTAATGTCCCTTCAAATCCCTGGAGGTCTTCCTTAATGTTTGGTGCAGTTTGGTTTAATCTCATCCATCCTGCTTATTGCACAGTGAGAAGTTTTCTGAAACGTTTCCATGTGAAGTCTGGGAAGCGTCCCTACCCAGTACAAGGTGGGCCTCTTATGTCTCGACCGTCGAGGGGTCCTTTGTTAGGACGGCAGGTTCCAGGAGCTCTCCCTGTGCGGCGGTGGATTGGGGAACCTGTCAAGGATGTCGGCGTGAAGCCTCGTGAAAGTGATACTTCGTTTACAGGGACCTCGGAAGCCCAAGAATGTGCTGCTGCGGTTTTGGTAAATGGCCGTCTGGCGTTTGGCTTCATTAAAAAGAGCCATGTGGCTTGTGGCGGGTGAAGAGAAAGTTCATGCGTACAGGATTGTTCCTGGTTTTAACATGCCGAGTATTTTTAGATTCCACTAGGCTCTTTTGCAGTTGTTCCCTCCCGGGCAATCGATACGAGTGTGGCTGTTTTTCGTCACGTGAAACACTCCACTTTGGAATGTCTGCATACTGCAGCGAGAGGCAACTCTGACTATGCTGTGAAGTTAAGAAGGACTCTGTCTTGATTTCTTTCCCTCAGATTTGTTTTGTACCACTTGAGCACTCTGCTGGCTCTCTGGGGATGCTCTCTTGTCGTCTCCAAATGTGACTAACTCTGTAGTTACAGCTTTAGGGCTTGTTTCAGCTTTGCATTTGGTCAGTCTTTTCCTTGCCAATTTTTAAATAGTTTATGGTTGAAAGCAGAATGAGCTGCTTTATTTGGTAACTTTTCCCCATCTGAATAGATTCCCTATTTATAATATTTAATGTTTTAAACGATAGCAGTAAGCGTCCCCTCAAAGGTAGTCTTTTTCTGTTAGGCTCTCTAGACTGCTAAATAAGCGTCTTGCCGGCCTCCAGGCCGTGGAGATTGCCTAGGGCCCTCTGGAAACCTGGCACTTTGTCGCTTTAAACGCCAGGGGAGAGTGAGCGCTCCCGGGGATGACGGCTCAGTGTCATTGACATAATGGAAAGTCAGTTTGTGGAGATATGCGGCCTTATCACACGGCTGTGCCTAAATCGGGCTTCTGCTCACAAGGAAGGGCTGGGAGAGCAGGGGGGTTGATGTACGAGGGGGGGAGTCAGTCGTGTAACGGATGGGCAGGACAACCCCTCCCAAGCGGGACAGGGCGACAGCCATTGGCCGCGCCTCTCCAAATTGGGCTGCCTTACCTTTTTTAGCTGTCTCAAATGGAGCTGTGAATTCCAGCCAGCTTGGCAGAGTGACAGGTGGGGAGACGGGAGCTGGCAGATGGAAGGTTATGACCTGGTGGGGGTCATGGGGGGCGGGGCCTCCACCTGAAGCAAAGTGAACCTGTTGCCACTCCTCTTCCTGCTGCTGGTACCTTTTAGCAGCAGGACCCGCATGCAGATGTTTTGCAGTGTTCGGATAAATCTATTAATTTATGTGTTTAAATGTTTGACTTAGAGATTTTTATTTTTATTTTACTTTTTTTTTTTTTTTTTATTTGCTTTTCAGAATGTTCCCTGCTTTGACACTAGCGTATCAGAGGCGTACATTTTTATGTCCGATACAAGTTCCTGGCCCTAGGCGGGTTCTTGAAAATACATCTCATATATATTTACAGTACTGTGCAAAAGTCTTAGGCAGACAAAGAAAATGTTTATATTATCCTCATGTAGGTGTAAAACTGATTGATGATATGCCCGTCAAAGTGTCAGCTTAGCCATTTCAGAACCTCTGCTAAAATCCCCCAGTATTTGCAGCAACCATCTTGTACAGCCATGTATCTTTTGACTGGGCCACTAGCACACATCATACAGCTAGTCAATCTGTCACTGACTTTTTAAACCAATTTAATTAATTAAAAGCCATCCAATTAGATATCAGTAACTTTTTAGAAAACAGAAATTATTACTAGTTTTTATTGTGTTGCTCTTAATTTGCATATGTTCTAATGTTAAATTGTGTTTTTTGTTCTAAGCCAAAGTACACTTGCTATCCAGATAAACAGCTTTAAACATTTCTTTGGACTGCCTAAGACTTTTGCATGGTACTGTATATAAATGTCATAAATGGAATAAGAGGGCATTGTCAGCTGTTATTGTAAGGGTGTCATCTCTGGGTGTGTTAGGATAAAGGAGGCAGGCCCTGGGGAGAATGCTTTGGGGGAGCTAGGCCGGAAGAGAACGGCATTGCTTGCTGGTCCAGGGATGTCACTGCGAGACTGGTGGGTCGCAACACGATGGGTCGTGGGCACGTGATGTGGTGTCCCCCCAACCCCTCTTCCCACCCTTTTGTATTTATTTTTGGCTGAGGAATGTCACGATTTCCAGATTTTTAATGTGCAGACACCTCGTGGTAGATAATTAAGAATCTCTTGCACCAAGCCCTTCTGCTCGGTCCTGTTGTTGCTGCACCTGGCCCTTTTGTTGGGACGTGACTATCAGCCCCCCCCCAGCGCTGAGGGGGTTAAGGTGACACCCAGAGTGCTCGGGTTTCCCCCTCAGCTGTCTGCCCCCTCAGCTGTTTGTGCACCCCCCCCCCCCACGCCCTGCTGTGCTGCAGCCACTCTCTGCTGCCCCCGGTTGGAAGGCTGCATGCCGCCCATGACTCCAACCAATGTGCAGCCACTTGTACCTCTTGGCTTCCCTGCCATTTCTGGAGAGAGTGCTTTGCTTGCGCTCACATCTCCCATGAACCTGTGCCATGCGTGTGGTGTCACTCTCCTTTGTTTTGGGTCATGCTGCTGGGAAAGGAACAGTAGAGCTGGCAGTGACCCCCTCGCCCCCCCCCCCCCCAAGAAACACACACACTTTGTTTGGGCACCAGGGCTGTGTGAGCTGGGAGGTTGACAGACTCCTGTGGGCCCTTTAATTGCTTCCTTCCCTCTCTTGTCCCTCACACTGCTCTGCGTATAGATGTTGACTCTAGATTGAACGCCTCAGGCCCCGGGTGGCTTCTAAACACCTTGATTACAGTGAATCCATAGCCTCTGCTCAGACATTTTAGCACATTACATAACATACACACCACAAGGCAGCCTCTCTGTATTTATGCACTTGTGCCCTGCCCTGCTTTCTGCATTTCGGTGGTCACACAGAGGCTCTGTGATCCTGTCATGAGCTTGCTGCATTTGCAGAAAACGGCAGGATCCGGCTTGATTGCTGTTTGCCTGGGAGCCAAATATGTTTGCTGCTTAACTGATCTGGTCTTGCACAACAAGGCCCAACATCCCACAATGACGACACCCTCATAATTGTACATATGGTCTTACTGGTACCGGTCATGTGACGATCATATTTCCACTGCCACGTCGGAGATGTTACACAGGTGGTATCCTGACGTTGTCCCAGCGGGACCTCAAATGTACGTGGGATCTCCATGGCAGAGCAGGCGACCACTTCAAAATCAGTTGGTACAGCAACCTTGTGCTGGATGTTGTCATGGAAACCTTTGATTACAGAAGAACGTGGTGGCAGTTTCTGAAATGATTAGTGGCCTTGAGTGCCAGGAGGCTGAGATGCTCACCACAAATGATGTGTGTGTGTGTGTGTGTGTGTGTGTGTATGTGGGTGGTCATGGTGCTGCATGGCTGCAGAGTCTGTGTCATGGAACGCCCTACTGCCTTTCCTTTTTATGTTCGTAGCACCTGCTCTTCGCTGATCCTTATGCAGCCCTTGCATGCTGTTGATCACTAATTGCTCAGGGTCTTCTCGTGTAACCTGGTTTTGCCATTATTCCTGATTGGTGCCCTGCTCGTCCACCCCATGACCTCTGTCCTTCCCCTCTATCACTCCCCACAGGATCCACAGAAACCCACATTTACTGTGGCCAGCCTGCCCTCGGCTGCCTCCACCACCAGCACGTCGGCCCCCCTGCAGGCTGGCGCCGGGGGTGGCGGTAGCCCCTCCTTCCCCATCACCACATGCTGGCCCATCTCCGTGGGAGCCAGCACCAACAGCGTGGCCAGCGCCAACGGCACCGTGCTCAAGGCCCCCGGCAGCTCCGGGGGGGTCATGCAGCTGTCCAGCGGCTTCACTCTCATGTCAAGTAAGCGTGAACAACACCCATGGGGAGGGGGTGGGGGTGGGGCATCAGGGGAGCCGACTGAGGAAGCGATGCTGTCTTGGGTATCTGGCAGCCTGTTGCCTCAGGGTTTATGAATTTGCTAAATAAGAAGCTGGTGAGGAGGCCTCCTATGGTCACCTGTATACATAACACCTTGGAACTTTCATTGCTCCTTTCCTATGCTGTCCTGCTTCGCAAAGTTTACATGACATTTGATAGTGAGGTTTTACCCCAAATGCTGAAATTTATCCAGGGTCGGGGTTACGACAACAACATTTTTAGCTGAGATGCCTAGATCTTCCTCTCCCTAGCCACCTCGTTAAACTTCTTGAGAGAGACAACCTCATGCTCCCTGACAAACCTAAAGATGTAATCTTTCCAGCGTGTCCTGGATCTGCTCCAGAGACATGCCTGAAACACCTCCCTAGGGAGGCATCTAGGAGACATCCTAGACAAATGCTTGAACCACCTCAGCTGGCTTCTTTCGATTTGGATGATCATCAATTTTACTTTGAGCCCTTTCTGAATGTCCAAGCCCCTCACCCTATCTCTGAGGCTAAGCCCAAACACCCTGCAGAGGAAGCACATTTCTGTCATTTGTGTCCATAATATCATTTTTTGGATAACTACCCAGAGCTTGTCACTATAGGTGAGCGTAGGGACATAGCAGCAGAGTTTATAGCGATTTACTCGTTGATCTGACGCTGTACGTTTTTCTATCAGTTAGCCTCTCCATTTCGCTCATTCTCTCAGTCATGACCAAGACCTCAAGATACTTGAACTCTCAATGCAGCAATTCATCCTTAACCTGGAGGAGACAATCCACCCTTTTCTGGGTGAGAACCATGACCTCAGACTTGGAGGTGCTGATTCTTCTCCCGGCCATTTCACACTTGGTTGCAAACTGCCCCAGTGCATGCTGGATGGATAGCTACTCAAGTGGACAGCTTGATACATGAAAAACAAAGATGTGATCAAGAAATCACCAAACTAAAGGCTCACAGCTCTTTGGCTGCAGCAGCTAGGAATTCTGTCCATAAAAGTTATGAAACTGGCAGCCCTGGAGTAGTGAAACACCCACCAGAAACAAATCTAGGATGCTGCATGTAATGCAACCTAAACTCCCATTCTTATTAAACAGGCACCTAATGGCCCGTAACAGCAGGCCCTGCGCCCCATACTCCTGAGCACCCTCCAGGGGACACAGTGGTATGCCTTTTCCAAGTCCACAGAACACATGTAAGTTGGTTTGGCAAACTCCCATGAATCCTTCAGTATCCACGTGAGGCTGAAGAGCTGGTCCAGTGTTCTGTGACAAACATGGAATTTGCATTGTTCCTCCTAGATTCAAGGTTTGACGTACAGAAGACAGAGCCTCCTTTCCATTATGCTGGCATAGACCTTCCCAGGGGGAAGCTGAATCTTGCCCTCTGGTCCCCATTCTTAAAGACTGGGACCATTATTTTAATCTGCCAATCCAGAGACACTGTCCCCAATCTCCACACAATGTTGAAGAGGTGTGTCAGCTAAGACTGGAACTCCTCCATCCCTGTAACCTCACCACTGATTTGTTTTTTGGACTACTTCAGTGTCTACAGCCCTAGTTATGGACAAGTTCTCCAACTCTTCTTCCACTAAGGAAGGTGTGTTAGTGTGTTTCAGGAGGTATTCGTTCTGCTACCCATTATTTCCGAAGTTGAGGTTACCCATACTCCTTCCCTGCTGTAAACAGCATGGGCAAAGCCCTGCTACCCCCTCCTGAGTTGCCTGACTGTTTGACATTCGATTGACCTCACAGAGAATTTGGCATTCTCCATGGCCTCACCGAACTCCTCCCAAGTTGCTGCTTCCACAGTTTCCAAAGCTGAACTCCACTTATCTGGTCAGTATCTGTCAGTTGCTTATGGAGTCCACAACCAACCCTGGAAGGCCACCATCTTCAGCCTGGTGGATCCCTTTATGGCTGGCTTCAGGGATGATGTCACCGTGGCTACATCTCTGTATAGCAGCCTCAACAATGGAGGCATAAAATATTGGAGATTTTGAGCCTGAATGGGCAGTGTAAAGTCTTCCAGACAAGGACCTCTTCCAAACAGTCCTAGCACACCCTCACTACACGTTCAGGTTTACTTCTCCCCTACTATCTGATCCAGCTCTCCACCAGGTCGTGGTCAGGAGACAGCTCACCTTCTCTCTTCAACCAAGTTTCCAAGATCACAGATTCGATGAACGTATTACAAAATTATCGACCTATGGCCAGATGCCAGTTACTCTTCTGAGCACCCATGTCCTCTAACAATGTGTTCATTATGGACAAACTGGTTAGCACAGAAGTCCAATAATGGAGCACTGTCATAGTTTAGATCAGCAGGCTGTTCGTTCCAGGTTTCATTGTGGTTAGCCGACTGTCTCGTTCACCGAGGTGATCTTCTTGTGTTGAGGTGAAGCGATTATATCAAGACTGTTCTTTCCATCTCCCTCACCAGCTTGGGCTCTTCTCCCATCAGAGAGCTTACATTCCATATCCCTAAAGTGTGTTTCAATATGTGTGGATCGGTCTGCCAAGGCTCTTACCTTTATCTGTAACCTGATCCACCATATACTGGACCCATGTACTGGTGGTGGGCCCCCAGGAGTGCTCATTCAGGCTTTGCCCGGCTAGACCCTAAGGTTGGAAGCCCAACAACCAGGCTGTTGCAGACAAGGTCCCCCCCAAATTGCACTGTAAATATATTTTTTAAATAGTTTTATCAAGTCTGTATGATGATGTAATTGTGTACACTACGATCATCATGCACATTCTGTAAAATGTTGTTTTCCTGTATTTTGCTTACTTTGCATTGTGTTGTAGCTCTGAGACCAATAATTGTGTAATGCATTGTGTCTTAACAGTAATAATTTATTTTTTCAAAATACATCATGCTTTTAAATTAGAGAATCAATCACTTGGCTGCTTAGCTGTTCAGGGCCTAGGAAACAAGCTATAACAGTTTAGTTACTTGTGGGGCCTAAATTAAATATTACTTCAGTTATTGTATTAATTTTGAACACCTTCATACATTAGAATATGGATCTCAGCCTGCACTTCAGAAGCGATAAACAGAAACTCATGTTACTTTAAGAGGGTTGTGCTGGGGGAAATCTAGTTTGCCTCAATAGAAGCATGCAGAGATGCCATGATACCACAGGTGGTGGTGGGGGGTGCAGGGTGCTGGCCTGGCCTCTTTATTCATGAGTATTTGATGGGGGCTTTGGGCCTGTGTGGTGCAGTGTGGGAACTATGATTAAACTTCACTTCATGGATGCCCAACTGGGAGGGCAAAACAGGGCCTTTACTCTTAGCGGACCTCACAGCACTCAGAGAAATTAATCTTGATGGTGAGGAGGGGCCTATGTAAGCGAAGCTGGCACTAATTTCAGGAAAATTGGAATCGTTAACCTGCACCTCAAAGGACAAAGGCCGTTTGTCCCACGTCACCACCATCAAAATCGCAGGGAGGATCTGCAGGCTGGAGAGCGACATCGAACTAGGGACCCCTCTTGTGTTACAATTACTAGCTGATTGATTTGATAAGTCCGAGGCAGAAAGGGCAGTGCTGGTGGCAGGTGTTGATGCGATAAGATAGTTAGGTTACTGCTGAGTTGCGTCCTGTCTAACTCAGAAGCAAGAAAACAAGCTCGACATGATGATGCAAGAATGACTGATTTCTCAAGAAAAGCAAGGGGCCCTCTTTGGGTACAGGCAGTTCCTGGCTATGTATGATATCATCTTCCTGAGATGCATGGAGCTGCTTCCATGGAGATTTGTGTCAGGCCCTTCAGAAGACATAACAGCTTTATTTTTAACGCCAGGGCCCAATGTCATTTTTTCACGGCCTGTCAGCGTATGGTGGAGCCTGACAGGACAGCAGCTCTGATTCGTGGGCCCTCTGACCACAGGCGGTGCAGCTCTAACGTGGGCCCATTCTGTCATCTCTTGGGGCTTCATAGCATCACTAGCTTCATCCGTCCTCCCAATACTGTGCTACCCAACAGACAAACCTGATTATTAGTTTTGTGTTTTTCCTGCAGTCTCTAGGTAACACCGCAGACTGATGTTAATGTCAGACCATGTGGGGCTGCATCTGAACTGCCTCGTATTGTGATATTTCGCTGTTTATCCTACAGCTAGTGAACAACAATTACCGTTTTAACCCTTAGGAGTCTGAGGCCTCTCAGCCACTTTCAGGGTAGTCTGACGTGGCTTGACATTTTAAAATATTTCACCTATCTAAAAAACATTTATCCCAAAGTGTTACATTTGCTTTTATTCAGCACAAACTCAGCACCAATAATCTTAAGACCACTAAGAATGTTGTTGTTCTATTTTTTGTTAATCAACTTTAAACGTGCTTTTCAAAAACCTATTTTCAGACATGCTGAAAAATATTTTGAAAGATATTTTGAAATGCAAGTAGCAACAATAAAATCCTTTACAGTTTAATTGTAGATGGAATGAAAATTGAAAAACTGTGACCATATAAATATGATGCAGTGCCTATGCAGAGTTGACGGAAATAAGATAATTCACTATTAACTCTCTGGGGGCAAGGGCATTGTTGTGTATCTTTCTCGTGTATTTCAGTTTGTCTCACTGAAATCAGTATCTAGAATCATGAAAAAAACACTGACTAAACCCATAATCTGTCTTTTCAGAACTTCCATTGTCGGAAATATTAAAGTTTTTAAAATTAGGTTAAATCGGCAAAAAAAAGCGAACGTCACCTTTCTTTGTTTTACCTGCATCAGGGGTGTATAGTACTGCTCTCAGCTGAAGAGAGCTATTCACGTTCTAAATAGGCTGCGATCTTGTGATTACAGGCACACAGGCTTAGCCCTCTGAGCCATGAACACAGGTGAGAGATTCACTGGTGAAAGTAGCAACACTGGCGCAAAGCTTCAGTGGCAGAGACATATCCGTGTGCTATATTGTAGCCGATCAGTATAAACACTACCCAGACAGGTGCTGTTGTTTTTCATTCACAATGGGCGTATTCACATATTTCTTTACCCAATATTAACTGTCGGATTATCATGTTATCATGCGAATAGCGCAATTTGAAAGTGGGCAGGCGATCAGAGCTGCTTCAAGACGCAAACGCTTCAGTTATTTCTATTCGTATCACAGAGCAGAGTT
>JAODKE010000044.1:17664864-17688850 GCA_026779605.1 Mormyrus hasselquistii
ATTAGTTAAGTTCTCCCCAAGCGAGCTTGATGGCCCGAATGGCCTCCTCTCGTTTGTATATTTCTTATGTTCTTATTAGTGACATCGGTTAATATAGTGACAGCAAAAATGCAGCCTCATAGATCGACACAATTCAAACAAAAGAAAACTTGCAATATTTCAAAGCGGGTCTGTTTCTGTTAATTATCGCAAATATTTCTTAATTCTAGACTGATTTATGTGAAGCTGTCTCTGGATGAATTAGATAAAGGAGTCCTTTGTTTATCGTTAGAAAAAAGTACTGGTCTAGATGGGCTCACGGCGAATTTCTACAGGCATGGTTGGCTATGAGTAAGGTCTTTATAAGGGATAGGTCTATTAATATTAACATTTTGCATAGACGTCGGCAACCTGCGGCTCGTGGGCCACATGCGGCTGTTTGACGACGTGACTGCGGCTCTTAGAACGATGAGCGCATTCACATTTTCATGTCTTGACATATTATAATACTTTATTAAATATAAATTATTTGTTAATATTATTATTTTTCAATTACATGTTCTTTATCCCGTAATTAAAGCGACGCATGCTTAAAATATATAGCCATTAGTGATCGGACTATGCTATGCATCACTATTCCGTGTTATTTTCCAATCGAAATTCACTTCTACAGGATGAAAAGCCCCGGTTCCTAATCCACGAATAAAGCGACGCGTTGGTCGGGATTCGAATCCGGGCCTGGCGCGAGCGCGTTTAGTTAACCAGTTCCCTATTCGTTCTCTATGGTAGTGCTAAACCACTACGCATGTAATATATATTTTTCCCACTAAGACCTTGTGGCGCTAGTTTGTAAAGACACGCAATCTCCGAAAATTTATATTATAGCCTAACTTCCGTGGAGACAGGTTAGATGCGTTGCTTAATTACGGGATAAAGAACAGCTCCCTGTGCCGTTTTACATGAATAGCGGTGTGTATTGCAGTATGCCCTACGATCAACTGGCAAACCCCCAATGATGCTCCCTGCATTGAGGTAAAAAGGCATTTTTGTTTCGTTAAGAAAATCACGAAATACTCTAGGTTATTTACAAGTGTTCTTGACTTTGATGCATCGACATATGGATATGTCATGTTATTATGTTGTATGTCTCCTAATATTGGCTAAGTATTGTTTATGTGTAGCAATGAAGAAAATAATAGAAATAATAGTACCGTTGCTACTATACGCGATAATGATTGGAAAATGTTTTTTTTTTTATTAAAAAAAAAAAAAAAACTTCGATTGCTAGTTTAGTACTTGCTTGTTCAGTGATACGTATCGCCATTTCAGTGTTTTTCAGACATAAACTTTTAATTTGGTGAAGCAGAATACAATCTGCAGCGATATCATGTGTTTACACGTCGAACACTTAAAGCCGTGAATATAGAAGATAGGAGGACGGGATGCCTTTATTGGCATTGTACACGTAGCGAGTGAATAATGAAATCTGTCACGTTGTTTTTCTATGGGACAGATACAAGCCCACAAACAGGAAACAGCGAAGGTTGGGCTAAGCCGGTTTGTGGTGTTGATTGCCTTACTGCAGTGCAAGCATTCGGAGAGAGCACCGAATCTTAATCCACGAAAATAACGATGCATTGGCCGGGAATCGAACCCGGGCGGCGAGAATAGTTTAGCTAAACGTCTCTAAACCGTTTCCCATTCATTCTCTATGGTAGTGCTAAACCACTACGGATGTAATATATTTTTGGCCACTACTACCACGTGGCGCTGTTCCGAGATTTTAAAGACGCAAAGTTTCTAAAATCTTTTATTCTAAGGACAAATTTCTGTGGAGAAGAGACGAGTGACCAGCTTCTCGCTTCGGATATTTCCACTTAGTAGTCATCTATCAAAAGTAAGACACGTTGTTTTGGGTAAATGTAACATTAGAAGATAAATTTACAGTTATGTCGCCAGGTGTTTTCATAACATTCGCATATGATAACATTAAAGATCGCAACTATTTCATTTTTCTGATGAGAGAAAACTGACCGACTTTTGTCTCTTAAACATGTTAGCTTTAATTAATGAATTAAAAAATAATAATAATGAATTAACATGGCCGTTATTTGATAATGCGTGCGGTTTTTATGTTTTATGATAAAATCTTATACCGACAATAATTTTGTGTCACCAACTTGCTCCCTCATCACTCACTTGGTATCAGGCTGAAGCAGGGTTTGTGGCTCAGCTTACGTGATTACGGCTTGTGGTAAAATGACACCCGGAAAAATGAGTGTACATGATCGTTTTTTATATTCGTGTGTATAGTTTTTATGTCATAGCATTACAAACATCTTGTCAGTCCGTTTTTGTTTTAGTCATTTTAAAACACATTCAGAAAGCATTATTAACATGGGTATATATATAAAAAGGCATAACATATTGCCATATTTATTATGCATATGACTACCTTATGAAGCTCTCATCTATAATGCATGGTAGAGACCTATATAATACAGTACAAAGCATTCTTAATGCTTATACCGACCATTACAATGCATTATGAAGGTATCTATAGTGCATTTATAATGCATAATACACATGGTCATAAATTGTTATGCCTATATATTGATAAATATTTATAGTCATGTATATAATACTTTATGGATGCATTATTATTTCTTATGAATGTGTTTATGAATTAATAAAGCATTGGCTTTAAGTAAAGTGTTACCTGATTTTTGTTTACAAACATCAAATTTTTTGCTGAGGGGCTCTCTAACCCCAAAATGGCCTTAGATGCAGAATTCTTCTAGAAGGAACTGGAGACCACCAAGAAACAGGTGAAGGAAAAGATGGCGAAAAGGAGGAAAAGGCCAGATTCTGCCACATGAACCTGAAACAGGGACCAAACAGCCTGCACATCCACACCGGCTTCCCTGGAGTGGCAGGGAAACGCATTTACTGCCCATCTGAAGTGTACTTTCTACACCGAGATAAGGACATAGCCGAGGAGATGAGCTGGAGGGAGTTTCAGGCATCTCCTTTCTATGAGGCACAGAGACAAAGATGGGTAAACTTAATCATTTTAATGTTATACCTGAAAGCTGGCCATAAATGTATATGTATAGTCCACGCTTTTACGTTTGTGTAAAACACTAAGATACATAAAAAATGCTATATATTGATATAGCGGTAGTTTCATCTTCAGGATCTTCCTGTTTGATATATTTTGTTTGTTATACATGTGACTGTTTTTATATAGGTGTGATTAAGACTATGTTACACTGACCTTGATGCATGGCTGACACCCTGTCATCCTCTACTTGCCCTGTTAACAGGCACTCTATGTGTCCATATTGCATACGTACCATCTTCTGGTGCCCTGCCCCCCATAACTGACCCGGCCCTCTGCTCAGCATTCCTACTTTCACCCAGGCCAGCATCAGGCACACGCCCCCTTTTGATCAAGTTTTCTTGTTTATCCTTGTTGATGAGTGATCGCTTGTCATCCTCATTTAGTCATTGTAAGCAGTTATATTGCAATGCTGTGCTTAAATGTTCCATATTACTTATGAAACATTTATCGTTAATTACAGTTCATGTTATTTCATTTCTGTAAATACTGAGACGTAAAATTCTATTATAATATTTTAAATGTTTGCATAGAGACTGTTTGATTAAACTGATGATTTTTATTTGGGTCTATCTGTCAGAGGTCAGCGTCATTTTAATAAATGCATCCAGGATCCTTGCGTTTCGAATAATTTATCCCACATTTTTAACAGTGTTGTCATTTCTGCAATGATGAGTACCATCGCATTGGTGCATGTCTGAAATGTTGTCATGTTTTGCTAGGAAAGTTTCTTTTTATATAGTTTTTCCTGTTTCCTCACTGCTTGCTGTTGGTAATTTAGGACTTGGTCTTTGTCTGTGAAACTATGTCATAAACAAAATTGACATTTAATTGAAATATTACACGCTGCTTTTTTTTCTAGTTAAACAAAATTCATATCGCAGACTCTTTTCTACACATGACCGCTTTTCGTAACTTCATTATGCTATCTAACACGATTGGTTCTGCATCATAAGAGTATTCCAATATGTTGGTTGAGATTATTTAAGTGGTACATCAACAATCATTGTGGGGGATTAATGATAATTAAACAAACAAGGGAACACCTGAAAATTCAGTATACAGTACTTCTAGTGAGTTACTGGCAATATATTGCAGTAATTTAATATGGTCAAAGTAGCAGCATTCATCCAATAAAAAATGGCTGAGGAAACCTGCGGCAGGTTGCGAATAGGTTCTGAGGATGAAAGTAGTGTGTCATGAACCTCTATGCAAACATTTAAAATATTATAATAGAATTTTACGTCTCAGTATTTACAGAAATTAAATAACATGAACTGTAATTAAAGATAAATGTTTAATTATTCATTATATCTTCTATATTCCCGGCTTTAAGTGTTCGACGTGTAAACACATGATATCGCAGCACATTGTATTCTGCTTCACCAAATTAAAAGTTTATGTCTGAAAAACACTGAAATGGCGATACGTGTCACTATACAGCAAGCTCATCTAACCTAGCTGTGTCCACAGGAGTTATCCTAGAACAGTGGTTACCAACCTTTTGTAGCCTGTGACCCCATTTTGACATCACAAATTTCTGGCGACCCCATAGACATTTTTTTTCTAGAATTAGTTTTTGATCATGTTTGTTATACCATGTTGCAAATAGAGTAGCCAAATTAGTGCACAAAGTAATTTTATTTTCCCTGATCACATGTAGTTAGGTGACCTTCTCTTTATAAGGCTGAAGGTGATCGCGATCTTTTTTGAACTCATTTATATTTATGAACGTGAAAGAATACAGTTTTTTAAGATTGTATGGTGATATGTCCTAAAAATAAAATAAAATTTCAGATTTTTTTCCCCAATAAATCAGATTTTCGATTTTAATAGATTTCCCCTCCCCTACTCAAAATCAAACTACAGATGACAAATAAATGGTTCAAAACAAGTCTTAATTTTATTTATTTATTTATTTTTTACTTTAGGGTTAAAGTGCAATCTGACAAGCAAAAAAGATGCTCGTAAGTGAGATGGCAGACCACGCCATTGTAAGCACTTGTACAAACATTGTATGTTCACTGATTATGTTGCACTATGTTCTTTGCAATATACATCGCGACAGCGTTTGTTATTGCCTTCCACCGTGCCCCATTCTTATCATACACAGAGTTCGAAAACGTGCCAGGGACGGTTGCTTGCTTAACTTTGGATGTTGTGCTGTTGCTGCGGCTATTTTCATTTCGCTGGGAGCTGCACTTCTCCCTGTTCGCTGCGTGCCTCTGCTTTAGGTGCTGCAATAAATTTGTCGTGCTGCTCCCTTTGGTTGCAACAGTTTTTAAACAGACTTTGCGACAAGGATTTGTTTGGTCTGTGTCCGACGGCGCAAAACCAAATCAATTCCATATTACAAATGTAGCAACACCTTTATTGTGCACAAGCTCCAGCTTTCCCCCTGTCGTTGCCATGTTGTTTGAGAAGCTACAATGTTTGGGTGCGCCGCACTAATTTACCCGTGAAGAATGGTGCGTCGCATTAGTTCCGTTTTTGGCGAGCACATCGTCCTGAACTGTAAATTCGAATTATTCGATGTATCGCCCACCTCTAATTGTTTGTGGTGTTTTAATCATAATTTTTAAAAGAATAATAATTAGTTGAAAAATGTTTTTATCAGTATTTTTTAATCAATTACTAGACATTTCCGGGGACCCGATTTGAATTCCAGGCGACCCCATATGTGGTCGTACGGAGCCCCTAAGGTGACAAAGGAGGAGAAAAAAAATCGGCAGAAGAAAAACAAAAGTCATGTTTTGCGTTATAACCCAAAACCTTTGCGATATAACCCAAAACTTCCGTAGTAATGCAACAAAAAATTCAGGTGACTAACGTACTTTTGGTCATTCAAGTGCAACTTCCAAAACCGCTGTTTGCATGATGTGGTTTATCTAATCTTATTAATCTAAATTAACGGTAAAAAAAAACACTTTAGGGTTCAGTATGGTAAGATTAATGTTTAATTCATAATTAGCAATTTGTAAAGCAAGTAATTTCGTTTTACTAAATGGATAACAAATTCTTAAAACTATGTTGTCACAGTTTATAATGTCTATCATGAGAGACAAGCACTGTTTTATGTGTTTTATCTCTCTACACACAATGTGGACTGTATTTTCTTGTTCTATTAGTTAGATAATGACTTAGGATGTATCCGGAAGTGCTTTGAACAGAGAACACAAGAATGCTTCATGCAGCATCATCTATTTATACCTTTTATACTTATTTTAGATATCATTAAGATCCCAGTGTACTCAGTTCACAAACTGACAGCAATTTGGTTTTCTGTTGTGACCTCAGTGTTGTGGTTCAAGGTTGGAAATGTATGTTTTATTGCCTGGTGTGAGTCTTTGCAGTCTCCATCATATCGTTTCCACTCCTGCTGGATCAAGCTCTTTTAAAATCAAATGCACATTCTCTTTTCTTACATGAAGTCCATTTATTCTGCATTTTGCGTACATCCATCGATAGCCATGAAGCTGTCCAGAGTGCAAAAGCTGCTCGCGAATAAAGTTAATTACATTACTCAAGTTGGAGTAGTTTTTCCGTCGGAATAATGCCCTTTCATATAAAATCCTCTTAATCTGCCTCAGATTTATTTGAATATCATGCCTAGATCCAAGAACAAACTGAATGTCCTTATATTGTAGACCAAATTCAAAGTAAAATTCGATTGAATTCTCCATGTTCTCCTATCAATTATATTCTTTACACTGACTGATTACTCATATTTCCGGTTCAAAGTCACAACAGTTTTGGGTTATATTGCAAATGTTTTGGGTTATAACGCAAAACATGACATTATTTTTCTTCTGCCGATTTTTTTCCACACACACACACACACTCACTCACCTGCACCAATCACTTTCTGTAGCATTAGTCTGCTAGTCAGTCTACCTCATAAATGACTGTCTGTTCAAGGCTCTGATTGTCTGATATGTTCATGTTTCATGCACATTAAATGGATGCATAAAACAAAAGCTTCATACCTACTTACACACATTCCAGTAACCAAGCTTAAACAGTAACAAGTGTCAAGTGTCAGAAAAAAAGTTTTACTGAATTTCTAACATAGGTTAAATTCCATTCAATTCAGTTTTATTTATATAGCGCTTTTAACAACAGTCATTGTCACAAAGCACTTTACATTCAACCGGCCAGAACCCCACCAAGCAAGCCTGTGGCGACAGTAGTAAGTAGCAAAACTCCCTCTGGCAGGAAGACACCTTGAGAGGAACCTAAACTCGGAAGAGGACACCATCCTCCTCTGGGTGACCGGGAGCACGAAACTGCACTGACATTAATTTGAGTCCATATAGTTTTAAATGTGACTGCATAACACAAATCTAAAGGATTTTGCCAAAAACCGACTCAGATATATTACAGTAGAAGCAAGTGCTAGATGTATCAAATAAGCGTCATTAAAAAGTTTGTTTGGTTTCCAACACAAAATTATTTTTTAACTTTGAAAAATGCTTTATTATAACCATGACAATGGTCCAATCGCTTCGAAGCCTCGCGTTCGGTAGCGTCACCTGCCACGTGACAATCGCGACGCAGGCTGTTCTTTCCTCTCTAGCTCCCGCATATTGTCGGTTGCTCCCCTTTCGGCTGGTTTAGTTCTTTCTTCGTGGTTTATATACCATACGTGTTCGCCATGGCTACGGCCCCGGTACCTGTAAGGAAACGGCTACTCAAAGACGAAGACATGACCAAAGTGGAGTTCGAGACGAGCGAAGAGGTCGATGTTACCCCGACGTTTGACACGATGGGCCTGCGAGAGGACCTGCTCCGCGGGATATACGGCTACGGTGAGTGGCGTTAGCTAAGCGCGTTAGCTAGGCCTGTCGCGGGAACATGCACGCTTCGGGTATCGGAATATCGGTCAGTCCAACTATAGCTCGTTGGTGTTGGCTTTGGCTTTAGCCTTAGTAAAAATGCTAGTAGAATTAGTACGGATAATATAATTAGCTACTTGGCTAAAGGGGAAAAATGGCGTCCAGCGTGAACCCAATGCGGTTGCGTGACCGATATAGCGAATATAGTTTTCTGTTGCCTTTTTATATCGTGGGTAGTTCCATGGCTTGTATCCGTACTCTGTTCTCACTCCCAAACACAATTAACTTACGGATCCTGTAATATAACTAACAGGCTAATGCTTGCGATCCTCTTTTCCGGCTAGATCGGCCGAAACACTAAACATTTTCAGGTGCTCGTCGATTCCAGCGAGATTGCGTCTTTGGAGTTAGAGAGCTGTATGGTTTTCCTGCATCAGCCATAGTGAGATTTGTCTGAATTCGCGATTCTTTCCAGGTTTTGAGAAGCCGTCTGCTATCCAGCAGCGTGCCATCAAACAGATCATCAAAGGCAGAGACGTGATCGCTCAGTAAGTTACTCTACTACATCTTCCGTGAAAACATGGTATACCCAGGTTTTACACGCGTGCAATATTTACAGTGCTGCCGATTCATCATTTCAGATCTCAGTCTGGCACAGGAAAGACGGCCACGTTCTGCATTTCGGTGCTTCAGTGCTTGGACATTCAGGTAAGGCGGGTGTATTTATACAGCACATTATATACCGGAGGTAAGAGTCATACTCAGACAGAAGGCTCTAATGCAGGCATTCGTTTGGGTGCATTGTATGTCGATTGGATTCTTTTTTATTATTTATTTAAGAAAAAATCTGTCATTAATATTAATTTACGAATGATTGATTCCATACTAGATTTTTTTGTTGTGAATTTGTTGTTGGTATTACTTTCTGAATGAAATGTCTCTAAGTATATAAGAATGTAAATTTACAAACGAGAGGAGGCCATTCAGCCCATGAAGCTCATTTGGGGAGAATTTAACAAATAGTTGTTGTTGTTAAAATATTTTCTAGCTACAGATAATTTAGCCATATTCAATCAAGGGATACCTGTATATTCCGGTACATTATATTCATTTGTCACAGGTCCGTGAAACCCAAGCACTGATTTTGGCACCAACCAGAGAGCTGGCCGGGCAAATCCAGAAGGTATGTCTATAACTAAATCGTTAATTTTGAAATCAGATCCTTTGCTGAATTATAATAAATACTTTGATGACTAAGACTAACAATGTCACTCTGATGGCAAAAATCCCATGGTTATCACACACTAAAGTAGGTGGTTCACTTCTTGATCTTGCTCCTCAGGTGCTTCTGGCTCTTGGTGACTTCATGAATGTGCAGTGTCACGCCTGCATCGGTGGTACGAATGTGGGGGAAGACATCAGGAAGCTGGATTATGGCCAGCACGTCGTGGCCGGGACCCCGGGCCGTGTGTTCGGTGAGGGGACTTCCTCTGAGCAGCTGGTAGTGTGACCATGGGCTCCTTCCATGTGTTGACTCCTGTATTTCTCCTCAGACATGATCCGCAGGCGCAGTCTGAGGACTCGGGCCATCAAGATGCTCGTTCTTGATGAAGCGGACGAGATGCTGAACAAAGGTACTGCTCTCTGATGGGGCTCTGCGCATCACCAGCCCCTGCTGGTCTGTTTCTTTCTGAACTTCAACCATCTTCCTGCAGGTTTCAAAGAGCAGATCTACGATGTGTACCGCTACCTGCCCCCTGCCACGCAGGTGTGCCTCATCAGTGCCACGCTGCCCCACGAAATCCTGGAGATGACCAACAAGTTCATGACCGACCCCATCCGCATCCTGGTGAAGCGGTATGTGCCCGTCCGGTCTTCGGTCCTCTGTGTCTGTCCACTGTGGTGTCTCGGTGGGGAAGGAAGTCCATCAGAGCAGTCAGTCTCATTTTAAAGTCTGATCTGGACTGGTTGTGACAGACCACAGTATTTATCATCTTAGGCCCTTGCTCTCCCAGTTTGACACACTCACCCTTGTGCCTTCAGTGATGAGTTGACACTGGAAGGGATCAAGCAGTTCTTTGTGGCTGTGGAACGGGAAGAGTGGAAGTTTGACACTCTCTGTGATCTCTACGACACACTGACCATCACGCAGGCCGTCATCTTCTGCAACACTAAGAGGAAGGTCGGTTTGAGAGGACAGCATTCAAGTTAAATAAGATGTGCTGGATTTACAGATCTTGGAAGTGTGGCAATGGTCTTAATTACCCCAGAATAGAGGTTCAAGATCACTGCATGACAAGTGCTTGGCCTTCCTGTGCAGGTGGACTGGCTCACTGAGAAGATGAGAGAGGCCAATTTCACAGTATCCTCCATGCATGGAGACATGCCTCAGAAAGAGAGAGACTCCATCATGAAGGAGTTCAGATCTGGAGCCAGGTGAGTCAGTGAGGAATTTCTGTGGTTTTATTGGTGTGATTCATGTATAATTGGATGTGTGTATCATCAGTGTAATGGCTTTGTATCGCAATATAGAGCAATATAATTGAATGTACTCAAAGTAAATAAGACTGGTCTGCATGTTTGCAAAATAACCTCCAGGATGATGACCTCGTTTGACCCCTCATGTGTTTGTCTATCTCCCACAGCCGTGTCCTCATCTCCACAGACGTGTGGGCCAGAGGTCTGGATGTCCCACAGGTGTCTCTAATCATCAACTATGACCTGCCCAACAACAGAGAGTTGTATATTCACAGGTACCTCATCCCTTTGTTGTTGAGCAGGTCCTGTGTTTGGAGGTTTATATACCTTGCGAGGTTCATGGTGCTTTTTAAGTACGCTGTATTCAGCTGCCCTTTCTCTCCCTCTGCAGAATCGGGCGCTCAGGTCGTTACGGCCGCAAAGGTGTTGCCATTAACTTTGTAAAGAATGATGACATCCGCATCCTCCGTGACATTGAGCAGTACTACTCTACGCAGATTGACGAAATGCCCATGAATGGTAACGGGCTATACTTGCATTCTACTTGATCCGGTCATCTTTCACATGATTCACTAGCCCTTTATGGGTGAATGTTTCTTACTGATTTGGAATACTTGGATGTGTATTTGATATTTAAAAAATTTAACTCGAAGTTGCATTTCTGAAGTAAATTTTGAAGGTTAGTGCCTGCTTGCCAATTGGCAGCGCTCGATGGGGTTAGTATGGCAGACTGGGGATGTTGTGTGGGTATATGTATTGTTTCATTAGGTGTTTGGTTGTACTTTGGGAGTATTTTACAGCCATTGATCACTGATTGTTTTTTTTCCTTTCCTTTAGTTGCTGACCTCATCTAGAAGAAAACTGAGGAAGCTGTGAAGATTATTTTTTTTCCCCCCATTCATATTTAACCTTTTCTCCCTTTTAGAAGTTAAGTTTCATTTGCTTTTTACAAGCTTGTTTTGGTGAACCTCCCTTTTGCTGAAATAGTATGATGTTATAGCTTAAGTAAATTTTGTAAATAAAATGGTACACACTTTACCTTCTGAATGCTTACTGTGATTTGTGTTGTGTAGTAATAGTGCTTGCATTTCATTCCATGGGAACCAATTGTGCATACTCCAACCAATCCCCACAAGGCCGCTATCGCCCTGCATGCAACATACAGGACAGAGTTCATGCAGATCATCAGTACCACCAGCTTTATTGGGTCAGGATCACCTCATAGAATAGTACATATCTTTTTTTTTTTTCCAAACCATCAAAATAATCATTGGCGTGCCAGAAGGGAGTACTACATGTAGGAATGAGTACCAACATCATGGCCATAACTTGAGCTTGCAGCTTTTCCCATTCCGGTCCTTGGGGGGCCCAAGGTAGTCCACATAATTGCTGCTTCCCAGCTTCCTGTCACACAGTCCATGTTTTTTCTCCCCCCCAGTTCCCAGTAGGAGCAAAAATGTGGACTATCTGTGGATCCCTGAGCACTGGACTGGGGAACACTTGGTTAGAGCATCCCTGCCTGTCATGTTGATCCAGGTGCTCTGCTAAGCTATATCTAATAGGTATGCAAGGCAGCCAGAGACCGAAGGTCCGAAAGGCTTAGGGGGCACAGGTTAGGGCAAGTGTCTTCAGAATGACCTGCCTACTTATATTGAAAAAGTCACAGATGGCTGTAAGTAGGGGCTCTGGCAGCACTGCTGACACTGAAGCGTGTGACACTAGCAGGCAAGAAGAGCTGGAAAATGGTCAGCAGGAAGTGGAAGAAGGTAGCAGAGGGCCCCACCTTCCCATGGGCAATCGTAAAAATCATAATTGCTCCACTTAATTATATTGAGATCAATCAGGTACACATAACCTACAGTATGTAATTTAATTTTCCACTTGCCATTGTGGCATCACTCATTCTAAGACATAGTTAAGTGAACAAATACTTAAGTTTAGAGAAAACAATCAGTTTGCAACAGATTTAATAAACATATGTACTTTCAATTCTGACTGTGTGTGTTGACCCAGGAGGTTGGAGTTTGGGGGATCATGTTAATGAAAATTTTCACCCTATGCATAATGGATGGTCTCAATTAATTTAGCCATATTCATCTAGGTATACCTGTATAGTGTGTACTACTGCTTTTTATTGGGAGTTAATTAGGGTCTTTATCAAGAAAGATCGAAGATGCCACATTCACTACCTTCCTTAGTGACAGTTATCAAAAAGAAATTTTAGTACCAAGAAACATCAATACAAGGGGCATTGTACTGATAATTAGGAGCAAGTGAGCTGTTTTGCGTCAACAGCTGGCTGGTGAGAACTAATTCTTTTGCGTTAATGTTTAATCAAACAGTATTATCTGTCCTGGCTTATTCTCGCATGTTGCTGGTTTAATTATAGTGGTTTCGTACATTGGTTTTTGGCAGCAAGTTTGATTCTCATTCTGAATTTCTGATTGAGTTTCACAATATTTGGAAACTGTCAGCCATTAGCTACCATAATGTATACAGTATTACATCTCAGCGGTATATGTATGTCTCACTTCATTGTCTATTTCTCCTTCGATCTTAGTTTAATAGCTAGATATTCAACTAAAAAGCTATATACATATTTTAAAACCAGTGAGCCTAACTTGGAAACACTTCTTGGACTGCTAAAAATATTGTACTCGCATCACACAATAAACAGTGGTTCAGATACAAAGTTGATAGCTCAAAACAAGTTTTGTGTGGAAATGGTTTGGTCCACGTCGGATTTCGGAAATACAATATACTGTATTTTGCAAACTGTCCGAAGGTAGTTTGTACAACAGGCAGCAACACAACCAACTTTTTTAAATACCAAGGAGCTGTATCACAAAGCATGATTGTGTTTTTTTTTTTTTTCCTTTCCCCCCCCTTAAGTAACTCATCAGATTTAAGGTGGCGCAGTAGGTAGTGCTATTGTTCGGCAACCAGAGGGTCGCTGGGTCGAGCCCTGATTCCTCCTGACCATCAAAGTGTCCTTGAGCAAGACACTGAACCCCTAATTGCTCCTGGTGGCCTTGCATGGCAGCCTCCGCCACCGGTGTGTGAATGTGAGGCATGGATTGTAAAGTGCTTTGAGTACTTGCAGAAGTAGAAAAGTGCTATATAAATGCAGTCCATTTACCATTTAAGGTACCCAAGTTTAAATTTGCTACTTCTTTCACAATTAGCTTAGAATGTCTTAAATACAAGTTATCTAGCTAAGCATAAAATTCTGTTTTGTGATACGGGCCTCTGAATCATCAGCACCCCAAAAATGCGGAATGTTTATACGTGTACGTGCGAGCACATCGTCCTCAGCCACAGTGTCTCCCACATGTCACAAAACAGAAAATTTGAAAATCTTATTTATCCATTGTTTGTATTTCTTATAAGCAGAGGTCAGAAGTGTGCAGTCATTGACTAAGTAATAGTTCATGTACAAATAAACATTACTTAATACATTGAGCTATTAGTTAAGTTCTCCCCAAGCGAGCTTGATGGGCCGAATGGCCTCCTCTCGTTTGTATATTTCTTATGTTCTTATGAAAGTTTTGAAACTAATTGTGGCAAAAATGCTTTTTAATGTTTTTCTAGTGTTTCGTTTTTTTTTTGTTTTTTTTTTTTTATTAAATAGGTAGTGTTTTACATACCTTTATTATGCTATAAGCAGCATCTATTTTAAGGACAGACTTGTTGGTTAATCAACATAACTAGGTACATTCCAACAAGATCACAACCAGAAAGAAAAATTTGTTTTGCAAGTCGTCATCCGTGGAGAAACTACCCCAAAAACGCTCGGCACCACTAATTTAATTAGAATTCTGAAAGAAAGATTTTTTTAGAAACCTTTAAGTAAAAATGGCTCTGCAAATGTAAGAGTTTAATAATGCACATTTAACTTTATATCAACAAAGGAAATTGGAATCGGCTATGATCAGTATTGTCAGGTAAGACTTAGAGAAGAAACAGGTAGGCCAGTCACTCATCCTGCCTCATAACAGCAGCTCAGTGTTTACCTATGATGTCACAGGAAGACGTTGAATGAATAACAGGCACAGAGGTGAGGTTTAAAGCAAAGTTCCCTACTTGCTGCTGTCCCACTTGACACGACATTAAGGAAAAATGGCTATCAAACAATGACTTATGCCAGGCTAAACCATTTGAGTGACTCATTTAGATTTTAATCATGAACATTTTAAACAGCTTTCAGACCTCCCATCCCCCCCCCCCCCCAAATATAAACATTCATATACAGGTGCACAGACTTTGAATGTAGTAGTTTTAATCTTGTATTGAAAAATAAATTACAGAAAATACCTTTAAATTGCAACAGAAGACAGACTAACAATCCAAAAATGTTGTGTGAAGGGGTGGAATTGCGGTGCTCAAAAGGCAGTTTTTTTTTCTTTAAACAAATATACTTAAAATTTAAAAAAAAAAAAAAAGCAACCTGACGTACACAACCAAGGAACATTCCCTGACAAACTGGTCTTCAGCCTAGCATTTATCCACTGCTCCACTACAAAGGTTACAAAACCGATCTTGTATACATGCTGTTCGATTGGACTTAAAAAAAGAAATTACCATCTAAACTGTACAAAATTGCGCTGTGAGATTTTTGGATGGAATTCAAAAATTCAAAAAGATTGGCAGAAAGAAACATTTTGAACAGTTTTGATAATTTTAGGGTAGATATGTAGGTTTAGGTGGGAAAGGCAAGGCATTGTACAGTTCTAATTCCCCCTGGCTACAACCACTTAACCTACTTGTGTGCGTGCACGGTGTAAATCTGCTAGCATGCAATGATTAATACTGACACAGGGATACTACAGGATTACAGCTTGTGTAAAACCACAGTGGCTCATTCACTTATCTGCTTCTAAGTGGTAACCGTCACTGACAGCAGTGTTGCCATGGAGACTGTAGAGCGATGGGCCACTAAATGGGGCAGTCAGGCTGCTGCATTTCCCTGAAATTCCATTGAACGTAACCAAAGAAACAACAACAACAACAACAACAACAACAACAACTCATGATGGAACATGAGGATGATAGGGGAGGGCCTTAACACAGCCCACAATACCTAAACGGCTTGGAGGGTGGGCAGGAATATTGGACTGCAAGACATCACATAACAGGATAAAGGAGCTGGGGTGGGACAGATGATGACTCCCTTCAGTGATTGGAAGCCAGATGAGCTATCTACAGTAAAAGTGTAAACTTTGGTTTGCAGTTCCTCAGTTCATGACGAGCACTCTAAGCACCCATTCAGGTGGCCTTTAACTTGGTGTGCTGGGTCACCTGCTCAGTCAGACTGGCCTTGATGGAGTTTGCCACAGTCTGCCTAATGTTATCCTCCATAAAGTGATCGCTCAGGGGCTTCAACACCTGTAAAGATGGATGTGAGAGACAGGGAATGAGAGGCAGGCAGAACACAGGGCCAGCTGGGAATGTAGAAATTAAACAAATAAACACAAATACCAGAACGCAGAAGCAAACAAACATCGGCAACTGAAAAGATGCAAAAATGCCACTAGGCAAACAGGCCACATCCACCCCCAAACGCCCCCTTGCATAACAGGAAAAGAAAACCTCTGAGAAATGCCAACCTGTTTTGTACCTGGGAGTGACCCAGGCACATGTTAGATTTATTAGCGGCCAGCACGGATAGTAAACTAAAAGAAAAAACAGAAACTAAAACAGTACAGATGATGCTATTTCCTCTTCTTGATATTGTTGTTTGAGGAGAGTCTCTGTCTCTGTGCTGGTACAAAAGAGTTTCCTGTGACACGACTTCTCGCCACCTCAAATAGTTTGGAAAAGACCTAAAACAGGGAATTTCAGTAGGTTAGCAGGACAGCGAACATGAGGGGGAGGGGGGTTAGGACAAGCTGAGGCATAAAGTGCTTGCTAGCCATCCTCACCTTTCTGGGCGTCCTCTGAATAGCAGAAAAGTTAGAGAGAAAGGAGAAGCAGAAATTAGAGAGGGGGGAAAGGCAGGGGTGAATGGGGACAACTCAGAACAAGCTAGAACAAGTGAAGGGTCAAAGGTTAAGGGTCACTGACAGGACAGAGGTCATCAAGGCACCCAATCTCACTGGGTCATCAGAAAAAACACAGAAAAAGCAGACAGAGGAACCAACCTGTTCCCAGAGCGTCTCTGCGACTTGGTCGATGACCGTCCCTAGCTCCCGGAACTCCCCAGAGTACTTGACGTAGCCCCATACACAGAGGGAGATGAGTGCCACGCCCAACACCAGGTTACAGAGGGATGCTATAGTGTCCAAGCCCACGATACTAGTCACTCCCGAGATGATGTACATGGCAAACATGACCGCGAAGAGCGTGGCGGGTGTGCGCGCTGCGTAGAAGATGTTCTTGCTGTCATTGTGTTTGGTGAAGTTGGTGTAGGCCTCGTCCAGCTCGCTCTCCAGTTGGTCCTGGTAGCGCCGGCAAAACTCCTGGCCACCCATCTTCTTCACCGAACAGAACTGCTTGATGGAGAACTTCTTGAACTCCTCATGCTTACGCTCCAGGTCGGCGGGGGCGATGTATGGCTTGTCTCCGCCACAGACCTAGGAAACAGTGGCTCATTAGAATGCCATGTGTATAGGCCAACAAGGTTGTAAGATCATAATCAAGATGTCACGCTTTAGATGAGGGGACACTATAGAGGCTTAGCAAGCACTAAGCAACCTCACCGCACTGGATTTGCGGTCCAGTTAAAACCTTGGACCCGCATTTCAATTTTGTATAGAACTGGGTTTTCTCCCAGTGCCTATGTTGAGCAGGTCAGCTGGCATTAAATAAAGTTCAGCCCTAGTTCTGGCACCCCAGAGTGCAAGAACATTTTCCATAGAACCAAGACCTGTACCAACAAGCTATGCAAGTAAAACATTCATCTTACTTTCAATTCTGAAAATGAGCAGAATAAACCACAAACTGTTTTGATTAAACCAGTTGTTCAGCAGATGAACGGAAACAATTTACAGGGCCCTTAATGCACTTGCTTTGCCAAATCAAACATGACTTATACCCCCACCTGCTAAATTGATGCAGATTGCAAGCTGAGGAGGAGTAAGAACCTCCTGTGGAGAGACAATAAGCGACACTGCGAATATCTGCCACTAAACTGACCTCTTGGCCTGGACCCTGAGCTTCCCCAGAACCTCCGGAATCACAGCAAATAAACCTGCTACAGCTGGACCTTTCAACGTGATGACCAGGTACAGCTGACACCCACAGAAGCCCCAGCCTGCCATCATACCTCCTCCATGCTTTTATTATAGCTGTCTTTTGCCCCAGCAACAGCTGCAAGGTTATTGGCTTCAGCCGTCGCCTGGAAAAGAACACACATCCAATATACTCAGAACTGTCTCACAACACTATGATGAACTTCATTAAAATCTGGAATGTTGAGGGCCACAAATATTGCACTACATTTCCCAGAAGTCACATCTACAACAGCTGGCCGTTGGTCCATTCATAACATGCATGTGAAGTATTTTTGCTTTGTGGATGCTTGTAAGCAAAGACATAGACACCTCAATTCTAGTACATATGCAAACCTACTGAAACCCCACACCATCATGCCAGCTTCAGCCCCTCATACCTGCAACATGGATTTGGGATGAGGAAGCTCCTCTCCTTGATATATTTTGATGTAGGCCTGGAAAAACAACAAGAGTGTTCCTGGATTAAGAACTGGTTAACAGACAGAAAGCAGTGAGTAGTTAGGGGCACAATGTTACAGTGGGCCTGTGTTCATAGTGGGGTACCGCAGGGTTCAATTTTAGGACCATTATTATTCCTAATTTACATTAATGATAGACACCAATACCTACAGTAAACTGGTTAAATTGGCAGACGACATCAAGGAGGGTGGTGTAGCAGACTAGCAGCAGAGAGGCTACAACAGTATTTTGATTTAATTAGCAACTGTGCTGATTTCTGGCAGATGAAATTTGACATAGATAAATGGTAAGGTAATCCATACAGGGAGCAGAAATATAAAAAGTAGATATTTTATGGGTTCCACTGAAATAAAGGTAGTTGATTATGAGAAAGACCCGAGTGTATATGTTGATGCTTCCATGTCCCACTCTCACTAGTGTGGGGAAGCAATAAAACAGACCAAGATGTTGGATTACATCTCTAGGTGTGTGGAGTTTAAGTCAAGAGAAGTGATGCTACGATTATATAATTCCTTGATAAGACCCTACCTGGAATATTGTGTGCAGGTTTGATCACCATACCTTAAAAAGGACATTGCTGCCTTGGAAAATGTGCAACATAGGTCTACAAGAATGATTCCTGTTCTTAGAGGAATGTCTTATGAGGAGAGGTTAGCTGAGCTGAATTTGTTCAGCCTCAAACAAAGGGGGGCATGATCCAGGTATAGAATATTCTAACAGGTTTGGATTCTGTTCAGCCAAATGGCTACTTCAATGCTAGTTTAAATATTAGAACTCGTAGCCATAAGTGGAAATTAGCGGGAGAACATTTTAAAATGAATTTGAGAAAAGCACTTCTTTATACAGCATGTAGTTAGAGTATGGAATAGTCTTCCTGTTAGTGTAGCACAAGCTTAAACCCTGGGTTCCTTAAAATCTAATTTAGCTCTCATTTAAACATCTATGAGCTATTAGTTAAGTTCTCCAAACAAGCTTGATGGGCCAAATCTGTAAATTTCAGTACAGACACTAAAGTAGGAAAACCTATGGGGGCATTTAAAATTTGGCAGTCAGTGTTCGTTTGTGAAAGCGAAAAAGCAAACGGTAATGCAAAACTTGCAACTGCATTTGAATTGTCACACTTTATGTGTCCACATATGGAAAACACAATTGCAATACAATACAATTTGCAATTCCTTTTGAAAAATGTCTGGGATTTCCCCCCATAAAAACCAAAGAAATACAACATGTAGTCTTGCACTCTTACCTTGAAATACTCAACGAGATGCCGGCAGGTAACTTTAGATGCTCCGATCTCCTTCACGACCAAATTCTTTGGAGATAACAGAAAAGGAACAAGGTTCTCCAGTTCCTTCTTAAAGTCCATATCAATATCTGAAAAACAACCAAAACAGATTTAAGTCTAGTTGAAACACACACTACCCTTTAATGTTTCCTTTGCGGGTAGTGGGGGTTCTGACAGTCATTGATACTACAGGCTATTTAATCAGACTGCCAAATCAAATCTCATGCTGGGTTATATATAGTACATAATTACTGCCAATTCACTGTAGCAGAAGTGCATGAAAAAAAAAAGTCATAAGAAGCTTAACACAGGCACTGGGAATTGAACTGGTATCTGCAAGTTAAGATGAACATTAGCAGACAGATACTTTAAAGACTGACGCAATTACCCTTAAAAGGACATTCATTTGCAGCAGATTTTAGAAACTGCAGGTGAAACGTTCTAAACGAGCCCTGAAAATTGAGCCAGCACTCAGAGACCATGGAGAAAAACATGGTTAGATGAGATCTAAGGGGATTCGACAGAATAAGCATGATGGGGGTGGGGGCTCCGCCTACCAATCAGCCTGCCATCAAACTGGGGGTTGGTGGCAACCTTGAGGCCTGGGTGGGGCAGCAAAAAGCAGCCGATGGTGGAGAAGCATGAGTGAATGTGCTTCCTGACGTTCTGCAGCTCCTCGTGTTGGTTCTGCTTGACCTGCACCCAGAACAGCACAGGCAATAAGAGAAACCTAATCAATGCTTGCTGGCCTCATTAGGCTCAAATCCTATGAGTCAACTTTTAGGACTTCAGTATTCATAGTTTTCCCACATGTGCTTATGGTCTGCATGCAGGGTGAGTGACACCTATCATAAGGGCTGTATATTGAATGGTGAGTGTGAAGTGCAGATTTTGGTTCTAGAGAAGTGTTGGTAACACACATTTAATAAACAGAGATGCCCATATTTATACATGTCTACATCATTCACACACACACACACACACACACACACACACACACACACACACACACACACAGAGTTGGTCTTCCCTATCTAAATGGGGACCGCCCATTCATTTCTATGGGAAAAACCCTAATCCCAATCATGGCACACTTAACCCCTACCCATCCCTAATCTTAACCATAAGTAACCAACCCAAATACAAGACTTTTGGTATTTTTACTTTTTTGATTGCATTCAGATTTTTTATAAAACTATAAATGGGGACCTCAAAACATGTACAACCCCCACACCAAAATATTTGTTGGTACCCTTTCACACAAAAAAAGGAAAAGAAAAAGCACTACTTTCTGAAATAACTTGAAACTGACAAGTTTAATGGCATACCTTATTGTTTATTCCAAATTTAAAACACAAATCACTTTTGATTAATTATTGATTTCCTTGAATATTTTAACAAAAATTAAAATGACAAAAGATTTTTTAAATCATTTGCCTGGTAATTTGGCCCACTCTTCCTGGGCAAACTGCATAAAGCTGTCTCAAGTTTGAAGGGTGGTGTCCCCATACTGCAATTTTCAGATCTTTCCATAGATGTTCAATAGGATTAAGATCTGGACTCATGTAGGATGAGTTTTTCCCTCAGCCATTCTTGAGTGGTTTTAGCTGTATGTTTTGGGTCATTATCGTGTTGGAGGACCCATGACTGAGGCTGAGCTTTCCGACACCGGGCAGGATGTTTCGCTCCAGAATGCCTTGGTAATCTTGAGACTTCATTGCGTCCTGCACAGATTCAAGGTTCCCTGTGCCAGATACAGCAAAGCAGCCCCGAAACAGAACAGAGCCCCCTCCATGTTTCACAGTAGATGTGGTGTTCATTTATTTTAAAGTTTAAATTTTTCCTTCTGTAAACAGAGCTGATGAAACAAAACTGGAGCTATTTGGCCAGTCACATCAGTCCCAAGGACATTCTCCCAGAAACTTTGCAGCTGGTCAACATGCATTTTGGCGAATTCCACTGTGGTTTTTTTATGGTTTTCTGTCAATAGCGGAGCCCATCTGGGTCTTCTTCCATGGAGCCCATTATTGTTTAAAATTTGTTGGATGGAGCAATCAGAAAGTGACGTACCTTGACCTTGGAGCTCAGCTTGAATGGTTTTGGATGGTTTCCTTGGCTCTTTTTCTACCATCCGCACTATCCTTCTGATCAACCTGGGGTTGCATTTCCTCTTACATCCACATCCTGGAAGATTGGCTAATGTCCCTTGAACCATACACTGTGGTCACAGGAACATGAAGCTGTTGGAGGTGGTCGTATAACTGTTACCTTTAACATGGGCATCTATAATCTTCTTTTTGAGCTCCTCAGACAGCTCTCTCCTTTGCTTTCTCTGGTCCATGTCCAGTGTGGTCCACACAGTGATACCAAACAAAGTAGCATGTTCTTTCCCTTTAAATAGGCTGAATGGCTGATGAAAAGCTTGAAGGCACCTATGATGCTCATTAAACTTAGTTTGAAACATGACTATAACGCAAGGATAACAATCACTTTAGAGGTACCAACAAATCTGTCCATACTATTTTAGCTATCTTTGTAAAAAAAAAAAACAAAAAAAAAAAAAAAACAAATAATTTCTTTTCACAATTTTATTGGTTTACTCTATCACATACTAAAGGCGTGCAGGTAGACATTAGACAATTGCTTTTAACTGAATCGCTTTTCAGGAGAAATTAAACATCAATGATCTGTAAGGGTACCAACAAATGTGTCCATGTCTGTGTGTGTATAATATTTTTATCTCACACACACAAAAATTGCTGCATAGATAAATGTATTGTTTGATATGTCCTGCACTGCAAAAAACAGCATATGCACTGCACTTTAGTGTTTTTGTGCATTTGCATGCAACGTTCAAGTTTACTTATTGCTTCCCGTTCGTGTGACAAACTTTGTTTGGACAGTATGACATGGCACTTATCCATCTCTACAGTTTGACTCTCCCTGCCAGTCCCTGGAGGATGGGCTCCCCCTTTGAGTCTGGTCCCTCCAAAGGTTTCTGCCTTCTCGGAAGTTTTCGCTTATGGCTTCCCCACCCAAAGCCCCCAGTGAGTATGTTGTAAAGCACTCACAATGTAATGTTGTGATAATGCGCTTGACAAAAATAAATGTTTGTTTGTTCATTTCGTAATTACATTTGTTTAACTGTGACAACTAGGCTATCCAAGTTTCCATACCACAGGGTATGGGATTTAGACAGCATTTTCAAAATCAATGCTATTGTGACCATTTGAAGTCTTACCAATAGCATTTTGTCACTCATTTTACTCAAGCCTAATAACTTTAAAATTCCAGTGAAATTTAAACTTTCATGAACACCATTTGCATTCTCAGCAGTCCTTACCGGCACATGGAAAAGCAAAGTATGAACTGGGTTTTACACTGTAAATGTCCGACATGCTGGAAAGTAGTTCTAGGCTGCCAAAATATTTAAAAGCCAAGACTGAATATTTCAGATACACAAATTTTTACTCATTTGCTAAGGGATTGTGATGTATACTTGCATTCCAAGAGGCCTTGAGCATAAGCAAATTAGCTATTCAGTAGTGGGAGGTACAGTCAGTGTTTGACTTGGGTTTAACAAGATGTCCTCAGATTTAGAGTAATGCAAACATGGTTTAGCGTGCAGCCTTTTTTTCTTACTAAGGATGTTACTGTCAAGAGTTTGCTATGGGAAGCTCAGCTCCAGTCAGCAGCCCCAGTAAGACAATTCAGGGAAATGCTTACCAGTCTCCATCCAAGCCCTGCCCACAAAGAAAAGCCTTACCTGGAGCCTCTTCTCCAAAAAGGAGCTGCCTCCCTCCAACCCATATGGATGTTCATAAGGGTAGCTCCAGTCTCTTATCAGGAACATCAGGGTCTGTTTGGCCAAAACAATTCAGTGCAAAAGTTGTGCAATTAGATGCATGGCTGTACAAGGCCCAAGGGAAATGTCAATTTATTCAACGTGGAATTCAACTTTTAATACGATCAACAAAGCTGATGGCATAACCAAAACGGGTAAGAAACTTTACCTGAAAGGGCTTCCCATCAACTTCCTCCATCGCCAAGCGCCCATATTCTGTGAAGAGCTACAAAAAAATGCAACCACTTATTCATGGAGAAGTGTGCGGACCTTAGAGCTGCTTGATTATGGGGGGGGGAATCATAATCACAATCATTTCTGACCAATATCATGATTATTTACCACAATTTACCACTCTTGACTGCAGAAACACTATTTACAGAATCTTAATTGACATTGGATTGAAACCAAAAGAAGTTTATACGATAACGTACGATGAACTTGTACAAATATATATTTTTTAAAATGAACAGACAAATTATACTGAGATTAATTGTTCTGAGATTCAAAAACACTAAACTTGATCTTATTCGCTTTTCTGAAAACCCTCTGTTTTCCTAAATATGGTGCTGTTCTTGATCCGATTCGTTGAAACCAAAATGATTCCAAATAACTGAGGTGCGTTTACTTCTGTCAATGAAAATATACCTGTTTTGCAATTTTGACCATGAACGCATTTTTTTTTTTTGATCAAATATTTTTATTGTGTATATTCAGAGATATGTACAACATAGAATAGCCATGAAATACACA
>JAODKE010000044.1:17692821-17708079 GCA_026779605.1 Mormyrus hasselquistii
CGGTAATAAGTAGGTGTCACCCGACCGCGGCACCGATGAGCCGGCTGGGCGTTGGGGTATGGGGGAGTGGGTGGGACCGTAATTTGGAAATAAAGCTCCTTTCATTGCACTCAGACAGAACAATTGAGCCCTGAATGTGGATAAAACGATTCATAGCAGTTTGTGAAATTGCTTCCCATGATTCTCAATAATAGAACTACATTCAAAACAAATCCAGCGGTTTGATTTTAATGAACAATATAATGTAAACCCCTAAGCTCATTTCAGCATGTTAATCTGATTGGAAAAGCCTTTGGATTGACTGGAGAATTGAAGGTCAGGATTACCGGTCCTAGGCAACTATCATCTAAATGGTTACTATAGTTGTATTTAGTAGCCTCTCTTAATTTTAGTTTGTCTAGTCTTTGCGTCAAGCTATCATTTTAGTTATTAGTCTTGGTCACATCCATACTCATTTTAGTCTAGTCAAGTTTGTCGACTAAAAGTCTGAGCATTTTAGTCATATTTTAGTCAAAATTGTCCATGACTATTTTAGTCTAGTTTTAGTCAACAAAAACTGATGACATTTCAGTCTACTTTTAGTCAATGAAAATTGTATTTCAGTCTCTTCATTTTAGTAAAGCAATTCTACCTATTTTACCTAGTCAATATAGTACAAGTACCTAGTAGAATAGACAAAAATTTTTTTTAGTCAAACGCATTTCACAAAGCAAAGTTCTTATTATATCATTGTTACCTTATAGACTCAAGAATACTCTATATCCATTCCAGACATGGAAGACACGGATTTGAATTTATAACATTTATTTTGCCAACCAAACATGTTTGAACTTAGAAGTACACACAAATTTAAATTAAATAGATAGATAAAAATAATGGCCATCTTCTTGCGCAGGACTTACCTTACTGAAGCTGTTTCTGGAGTCTAACACAGGAATAGATACAATGTCAGAACTTATGCAGCTTCTGGAACATCTAACTGTTGTAAATATTAAGTAGTATGTACCGACTCATTACCAAAACTATGCTAACTAGGTAAAGACCTTCTTGCTGATAATATAGCTTCCGTGTAGGTAACAAGACTTAACACTTAAAAGACTTTGTCATCAGATATTACTGTCTGACCAAACGACTGTTCAGCATGCTTCCTATGGGTTACTACAACAGTTTACTTTAAAACAAACTGCTGGGTTAAAACGTAAAGCAGGTGCCTTAAAATGCTTCAGAACATCAACGTGATTTGCGTAAACGAAGGACTAATGAACGGCATGATTGACGGGCTCGTGGGGTGACGTAGGGTAGGCCGGGTTGGATGTACAACCCCGCCCTCCCACAGGCTGCAGCCAGAGGCTTCTCCCCGAATGGGAGACTCAGGAAACAGAAATACTGCATAATAATAATAATAATAATAATAATAATAATAATAATAATAACAACTAACGCGATTAAACGAGAGGAAATAACGTCTTGTCGTGTTTTCATCAACAAAAATGGAGACATTTTAATATAGTTTTTATTTTGTTAACCAAATTTAGTCTTGTTTTTATTAGTCAACAATATTACATGATATATTTCATTATAGTTATCGTCACATGACCAGCATTTACATTGCGTCTCGTCCACGTCAAAAAGGTTAGTTGACGAAGATATTTAGTCAAAAATTTTGTTGACGAAAACACTAATGTTACCAGCAACAGTAACCCAGCACAATAGAACACCTCACCCACTGCACTTGGTTAACGTGTGAAATACTTAGAAAGCTTCCTGACATGATGCTTAACATTTCCCTAAAGATACAATTTTAACGGGTCAGTCACCAAAACTTACAAGCAGAAATGGTTATATTTAACCAACTTCAACAAAACGGGCAAATAACCCTCAAATGTTTCCCACTCAGACACTGTTTCCCACTCAGACACTTACAAACACCCATTGCCTGCAGATTCAGAGCCGAGGACAGTCCAGGGGAGGGTCCGGGGGAGCAGGCTGATCAAGGCAGGCAGCACTAGCAGCCCATCATGACGACATTGATTATGTCTTTGGGGAGGACGATCTACATCAGGAACTAATTCAACCGAATAACTAGGATGTTACACTGTTAGAGTATCACGAAGCCCCAGGAGCAACCACAAGCGTCACTCATCCAGGCAGGAATCCATTCTTTTATCCAATTGGGTTGACTGTGTCCCAGATATTGCTGCAGGAGAGAGTACAGGGCAGAGAACAGCCTGCCGGGCCACCAGGGCTCATATTCTAATGGTAATTCGGCAGCCGTTCATATCAGCAGCATAAGCTGGGGAAGGACGCTGGGACAAGCAAAGACTGGAGAACAGCATTCAAAGTCCTGTGGCAATTTGGTGCAGAAACCTGAGCAGTAAGACGTCTCAGGGCACCAAAGCCTCACCTGGTTATACATGTAGCGCAGCATGAAGTCCAGGAGGAAGGACTTGCCCTTGCGGAAGGCCCCAGCCACGGACACAACCACCACGTCCAGGTCCCGCACGCGCTTCTGCATGAGAATGTGCTCCAGGGCGGCCTCGTCCAGTTCGAAGCGGTGCTCATCGTCATCTGTCAAGACGATCTGGACTGGTCCGATCACGTCTTGCACGGGTTCTTGCTTGCAGATAGGGGGTGCCCCTGCCCCCTCCCCAGCACCCAACTGGAGTATGTCTTCCACACCATGCTCATCTGAAACACAGCAGATCCCACAAAGCCGTCAGTGGGCCCAGCTTAACAATTGCTCTGTATACTCCCATGGTGAATAGAACCAGTATCAGCTACAGGATTCACCAGTGCTCAGTCCGGCACAGTTGTAGCTTAGCGCAAACTCAACCTTGAGCAGAATTGTTATGGAGGAGCCACAAACAGGTTGAATGGCTCAAACGCAGAGCTAGGAACATACAGGATCAAACAGAACACCACAAGCCTGAGAACCGTAATCAAAAGTGGATATTGAAGGGTGTGATAGGTGACACTTGTGTTATCTGCTTACAGAAACACTGACCAGCTGCTACTGCTGGTTATACCAGTGTTTCCCAATCTGGTCCTTGGGGACCCACAGACAGCCCACGTTTTTGCTTGAGGTGCTGGGAGGGAGCAGAAATGTGGACCATGTGGGTGTCCCGAGGACCAGACTGGGAAAACAGTAGGCCATACAAAAGTAACGGTTGGGTTAACAGGGCACAACCGTAGGCTGCCAGTGTCTGGCAGAGAATTTCTCTAAGGTTCTGTTCTCAGGTTCCCTTTGAAAATATTCAGCAGTAGCAGGAAATGACAGAATTCAACGTCAATAAAAAGGCATGTAAGAATGACGGTAAAGTTCCTCCAATAACTGAGCAGGACTCCCGCACATACTGAATAATTAAGATCCATATCAAGGACGAGCAACGAAGCAAGACGTAAGATGGGGATCAGGTGTCAAATAGCCATTCTGGAACGTCCTGAGATAATACAAGGGATTAATGCAAATCTAACACAAGCTGTTTAAATACTGACCTTTTAAGCGGTGGTGTATCTCAATTATAGACACATATGCTACACTTTAAGAAGCCACTAATAACAGGCTAAATCACCCTCAGCCATTGGCACAGGGAATACCATTAATTACACAGTACATCAGCTTAGTTTCTTTTCTACAAGTTTGATGTGGGTCTTGTCAACACATACTATTCATGCAAATCAATGAAAAACACCAATCTGGCTAGCAATTAGCATTCTACATTTAGATATTTAGCAGACACTTTTGTCCAAAGCCATGTTCAAGAGAGGCAAGTAGCACATCGCAAAAAATTCATGCTGTCAGGGAGTCGACTAAGCATAAGTGTGACCAGGCTAAGCTTCCAAAGAATGCCAAGGTACAACTGTAAGTGGTACTGAAGCAGGAGTTACACAACAAATACACAATAACTGTTAAAGTATGACCCTAAAAATAAATAACTGATGCTTCATTGATCCCTGTGGGGAAATTTTATTTACAACCATCCTAATTTGCTCTCTGAAGGTGAGAGTAAGCTGGCCTCAAAGGGCAGCCACCCGTCGTAGCACACATGGAACTAGGGTTAAGCACCTAGCTCAAGGACCTGTAAAAGGGTTTGAACCAGCAACCTCCTGAACACAGACACAGAGACCTAGCACACTGAGCCACATGCTGCCTGTGTAACACTGCAAGAGTCAGGAAATCAAGATCCATATCAAGCAAGAGCGACAAAGAACAATCAAGTGGAACCTGATAGGAGCACCGATAGGGAGCCAGTGAACGTCGCAGAACTCATTCATTTCAGGGTAAGCAAGGGAATTACCAGAAAGTGGTGCATGTGTGCACTTCCAGTGGATACACTGCATTTTAATAGACCAGTGGCTAATGCTCACTTTAAAGCACTAATTAGATTTCACATTCCCCCAGTGTCGTTAGCTTCCATTAAAGGAGAAATGACGCATTGCTCC
Organism: Mormyrus hasselquistii; assembly: GCA_026779605.1. Lineage (NCBI taxonomy): Eukaryota > Metazoa > Chordata > Actinopteri > Osteoglossiformes > Mormyridae > Mormyrus > Mormyrus hasselquistii. The sequence goes on from JAODKE010000044.1 coordinate 17,697,265, forward strand.
TTTAACAAAACTGGCAACGGTTCAGTTTAAATTTCAGGCCAAATGTCACATCTATAAAGAACTAGGGGAACCTAGATCTCAGTTATGGAATCGATGGAATCGCCAATAAATGTGCATTTTTAACTGTGGAAGCAGCAAATCCATGCAGGGCCCTTAAAGGACAATGACAGAATTCATTAATGACAAGATCTTAAATCTTTGTTCTGACTTGAAGTTTGAAAACCTGAGAGATATGGGCACTTCCGAAAATGTCCCCTATCTTGGGTGAAACGGCCCAAGACTGCCAGGTGGTGAATGGCGTGACTGTGACAGGCAGGATAAGTCACTGAAACACACAAGGAGACAGATATTCTAACTGGGAATACTTCCCATAAGAAAAGTGCACCAACAGCAGGGTAACTACCCACCCCCCAAACAGCAATAAGGGGCATCAGATTACAGCAAGACGAAGGCCCCACACTCACTGCGAGATGTTCGGGGCCACAACGCAAAAATAAACTTCTCCGTTTCACTTGGCATCGCTACAAGGGTCACAGATGCATGCAGACCCAAGTATGTAGATCCTGACCAAAGCAAAATCACGAAGGCTCGTCTGAATTAAAAAAAAGGAACATTTATCAAATTGGGGGAACTGAGAGACATTACAAAGAAGTATTGAATGCACCAACTGCTGACTTCAGATAGAGATGTTAGGGAAATATTCCCCACTGATAGGGAAATTGTTGCCAATACCAATAACCAGCTAATTGGAATTGCAAAAATCTGTAGTGAAACTGATGTCAGTTCCTTTACTTCCAAAGCAGTGTTTCTCCTACCATTATATTAGGGGGGTGCCCTGCCCCCTCAACGGCACCTCCCGCCCCTCTCTACACGGTCGCGTGTTTACAATTCTCCTCTGCCTTCTATATCACACATGCCGGCGTTCCGCACCCATGAGCGCGCACGGACAAGTGCATGCACACACAGGTGAGCACACTCCCACCAGCAGACAGAGAGCGCAGGTCGGAAAATGTGTCGCATCAACCACCTGAAAAGCAGACAAAAATATCTGCATTTTTTAAATGCTCCCAGGGTGGTGAAGATCGCAACACTCACTCTCCTGTGAGTAGCAGAAATGTTCTGATGTTTAGTTTAGTTGTTATATTGACTGGTGTCATTAAAAAAAACACATGAATACCAAGAATTCTAATATAAGCCAGAAGACAAGCTATATTTTTTATATGTCATACATTTCCAGTTAACGCCTCAGCAATGGAAAGATTCTTTATATGCCAATCAAGACTTCTATTCTTCTGCTGTGAGTATCTTCTTTCCTAAAGCAATAAAGAATGGATTCATCACTACAGTCAAGCACCTCGGCTAATGGGGAAGGGAATGAACGTGTCATTATCAAACCACACGCTTTGCCAGGAGGAAGCCCAGGGGGCGCAGAGGCCTTCCGACATTATCATGTAAGCAGAGCTGCTAGGTCCAAAAAGACACGTGTGACATAACCTAAAATACATTACATAAATGACTATGTCTTTAAACCATCTCTGCATCATGCTGACATTAAATGAGCCACCCCACAACATTCTTATCCTCGGATGGGTCTGAGGCGTGACTCTCGTAATACCAAAACAGCTTTAAAATGCCTTTTAAAATCCTTCACTAGAGCTGCCCCTAAATGACGGAATTCAAAGACCCGATCCACAACTCCGCAAACCATCTTTATTTTAGATTTTTCCAATTTCAGCCCCATCGAGGGCAAATTAAGGCATTTAAAAAGGAACACAAGACAGGCCCTATTTGTGTTACTCACCCACATACATTACGGCGGCTTTATTTAGTTTCAAGGGGCTGTTGATGGTAACACGTGTGAAGTTGCCCTTGAGTAAATAAACTTCACATCGCAACCTAAACCTGCAATAGCACAGATAACAAGTGTTGAACATGTAAAACTAAAGATTCACACAGTCAGACAGCCAAGAGTAAAACTAAAAGAAAGCTCTTTGATTCAACTCCAGTCTTAATGCATACTCTAATAATTTGTCCAGTTTTGCATCTTATTCATCTGCCGTTGAATCGCATTGCAGTGGATTACCACATCAATCTCCTTAACTACTACTTGGCTGACACTGACATTCAGATTGGGGGGGTGTTCCTACCTTAAAGTGATGTTCATTAAAGGTACATGCCTCTACTGACACACACAGCCATACCAAAGCGGCAGACAACTACGGCACTTACATCAATTCAAAAGGTGCCGTAAAGCCCACCAGTATCTGAACACTGCTAAGAGGGCCACAAGTAACAAGCTTCATGAGTACAACTTTAATGACTTAGAGCAAGCCCTGTCACAGCTTTATTGGTCCTGCACTAGCGGCTAATTCAGAGTTTCAACCAAAAGCCTAGCTACTGAATATATTGATTACGTACCCTGGGGTAAGTCTTAAAGATTATAGCCTTACTTAAGTACTGGCAAAAGTATGATACTATCCCCCTTAGTAGATTTTCCTGAGCTGGGGGGGGCTCTACAATTTTTAGGGGCATCCTGAAACTGTCCCTCTGATGTCCCAGGCTATTAATATTTTCTCCAATCAATTTTTCCCCAAGTCGGTATTTGGCCAAAGTGTTGATACAGCAAAACCAAATCACAAGTTAATGTTTAGAGAAAACTGTTTCAGGTCCAAAAACATTTACGGGTGGGACTGCCTTTTCAGCAAACACAGGAATATGGCTTGTCCCTGGCTCTGCTGCTGGTCTAGTACACAAACCACTTTCCTACTCAATCAGGATCTGTAGCCATGTCTTAAATGTTTAAACTGAAGGCTTGTGGGCAGCAATGAGTTTAGACTTGTAGCATCACTAGGAAATCTGCACAACCCACAAAGTTCACTAGCTGGACATCTTCGCCAGACCAGGCAATGCTCAGAGATGGACATCTCCGTACTGCATAAGATGCATCAAATACAGCACCAAAAAAAAACGTCACCATGGATTGGTTCAGTCACAAGCCTTGTTCTGTCCAAATGTTGCTATTCTAAACCACAAAACAAGCATGATCACCTCAGTTTTAGATTAGCAAACAAATAAATCAAGGACTCCTTGAAGAATCTCGTCCCCTCCTGTGTAATGCAATAAACATACATTACGAGGCTCCGCACAATTATAACTACTAAGCATGAGCAAAATCAGTGGAACATCAAGCAGAACCCGACAGTCCGGTTTGTTCCGCTCCCCTACACCAGAATACCGGCAAGAAACACCAAGCGGGGGGGGGGGGGGGCGGGGCGGGGGGGACCAGACCAAAATGTAGTCTGTTTGCCAGAAACACAGCGATGCAGCATAAGGTGCCCAGGGGTGGGCGCATCCACATAACCTCCAATGGCAGCCAGACAAAACCTCTCTTAGGGGACTAACATGGCTCCCCCCCTCACAGGACAAATATAAACCACCGACTCAAACCAAGAATAAAACTGAAATTACTTTTCATAACCTCTCCCCCAAAGAAACTTGCACAAATTCTTACATAACTCAGAGAGACATACTGAAAGCTTCTAGCTACTGAAACGTATTCTGGTTTAATCTAGGGCAGTGACTGACACGTACAGAATGGTTTTATCAGAGATGTTTAAATATTTCTACATAGACTATAACATTGGGTAAGCAGATGAGGAACAGTCCTTGCATGCTTTAAAACTTTGGTCAGGGAAAATTAATCAAAATTATAAATCTGAACCTATTGCCACGGCAAATGGAGTCCCCCAAAGATTGGACCTCTTATTCAACCCTTATATACCTCCACTCAAATTCTTCAGAACAGCAAGGTGGCGCTTCATAGTTAAGCTGACAAAAAACAGATGCATTTGCTCTTGCGCCAAATATCTATGGTACAGCAGATTTGTCTTTGCCTCAAGAATACACACAACTGAAAACAGAATTTCCTTCAATTAGAGACAAGCCAGAAATAACACTAAGGTAATGAGGAAAGACTACAATTACACATACCTGGGATCTAGGGCTTTGAAAACTATAACCAAAAGCAGAAAAAACAAACCAGCAGCTCACACACTAAAAATTCTGCAGATTCCTTTTTTTTAAAAAAAAAAAAAAAAAAAAAAAAAAAAAAAAAAAACACTGAAAATCCTTCCACTTTCCTTCCCCTGACTGCCAGTTAATCAGAGAAATGAATTTAAAATATTACTTACTTTTTGAAAGGGATTAAAGGGTTTAGGACCAGATATTTTTTATATGCTTGAGGAATACAAGGGTGGTAGGCCTGATATCAGTCGGCACTAAAAAGCAAGTCGTTGCAAAAGCTGAAACTAAATATGGTGCAAAGGTGAATTAGTTACTACGCAGATGACTGCTGGACCCAGCTTCCACTGAATATCTGAAAAGCCCCAATAACACATACAGATGAGCTTTAATAATTTAACAAAATGTGCATTTAAAAAAATTTGACACTATTTGGATACTTTTCTTACTGTATTATTTTATATGCTTATACTTGAATTTTATGTTTTACTTTCAGCTTGTGTCTTATTTCTGTAAAGCACTTCTGTTTTATGTGAAGTGCTATTAAAAAAACTGCCTTGCCTGTGTTACACCAAAGCAACCCATAGCATAACTTGAGCTGGACCAGCAGCATACACCGTCCTGAGTAAAAAGCCTTCCTTCCCATGGACCATAAGCTAAGGGGGGGTGCAAGCATTGATAACATGAGATTTTATATGCATTGTCTGCAAGCGTTTAACAGACAGGCCATTGAAGTGGCTTTGTAGACCCAACCCCCACAACAAGCAGGGGGGAAGTGACAGTTTCCCCATAATATTTAGACAATTTTACGCTTTACAGCCCATTCAGACATTGAGCGGTATAATACACTTTAACTGAAGCACAGAATGGGAGAGGGCTACAAGCTACCCCCAGGATAGTCTATCAATAAGTAATACTGTCAGTATGGACAGGAGTGCAAGGCCAGGCAGGACCGCTCCCCGCAAACTTAAACGGTGCCACATTCAGCATGGTTTCTGTACATCTATACAGGAAAGAAATTGGCAGATTACTTGGAAAAGCCCCACGTTACGCGCACAAACACCACGACCGTGACTTCCATGACATTATTTTAAGGATGAGTACACTGTATGACTTACACTTTACTTTGCAGATAGGGCGGATTTAATTGCTGTGGTCATTTAAGATTCATAAAAAATAGTTTCTGCTTTGGCTGCTGTCAGCGCAACACAAAGAAGCCCCTGTGCACAAGAAACATGTAAACACGACCCAAAGAACAGTTCCAAAGCAAAAGGAAACTTCCTGACAAAAACTGTGCCTAAAAAACATGAGTATTTTTTGCATCTCCTGACAATCTATGCTATTGTAATCAAAACAGGTTTCCGATCCCTCCAAGTAAGATACGCACCTGTATGTTTGATAGACAAAAAATTGTTCAACACAAAATTGTTCAACTTAACCCGACATTACTATTTAGTATAGCCAGATACATAAGCAGACAGAGTTCACCAGACACAGCCATAGAATTTGTAGAGCTATCGTTAATTATTTCTGGTTAGGCGAGCATAGGCAAGCGCTGCCCTGACCGGTGAGACAAGTTCAGTCACCGATTAACGATCACTGGCGGTTACGGTTTAACCAACTTCGACTAAGCAGATCCCGGGAATCTGGGCGGGCCGGCCACGGAACCGCAAGTCCCGGACTAAGTCCCGATCACATGATCAAACCGAAACGGGCATGTTCGCCTAGGAAACGGAGATCGAGTGACCAGTCGGTAGTACCGAGCACAGAGGCTGTGAAGCGGCTCAGACGCCAGCCCGTCTGACGCCGCCGACAACACCAGGCGCGGCCGTCTGACGCAGCCCGGAGATCTGCATGCAGCTTCACACAAGCAAAGGCCGAGGGGACGCTGCTTTGCCTGTAAGGTGTCCTGACGGGCAACGGAAGCAGGAACGGGTAGCGAAACAGGAAAATAAGAGAAACGGTCTGACACACAGAGGGCCAGGTGGATCGGTACACGGCAGGAAGACGCGCCTCCATCGTCCGATCGGCGCCTCTCTCCCAGCATCGGCCCGCTCCCATACATTGCCTCCGGAACAGCCTACCTTGGGCGAAGACAGGTCTCTTGCAGTTGTGCTCTGAATGAGTCCGATTCCTCAAGCCGCTCTTATCCGCCATCTTGTTCTGTTTAAAAAAATCAAACTCGCCTGACGTCAGGAGAGTCCCGCGCACCCACGTGCCTTTATCAGCGCAGGTGGCGCTTCGGAAGTCCACGGGGTCCTAAAGGCGCTCTAGTTCACCTCTACTTTACGCCAGCGAAATATCGCGTCTGAGTGATCTTTAAGCCTACGAGTCAGGCCCCTGTATCGTCTGTGCCAAGATTTTGAAACTCTGCGATATAGGAGTCACAGTTATCTTTACAAAATTAATTTTGTATGTTACTTTCCGTTTCCCGCTCTTTATTCATAAAGGTAATCTCAATTTATATGCCTAATATATAGTTATACATCCATCCATGCAGGGTCGCAGGGGTCCAGAGCCCGAAAGGTACGGACGCAAGTCAGAGAATAAGCAATGACGAATATAGAAAATGGGTGGATGGACAGGCCACCAGCCCTTAATATATATATATTATGTTAGGTATATTTATCTTTACAGCTGTAGCTAGAGAATTGCGCGTTATTCATTTAACAGGAAAACACTGGCGGCTTTGCTTTATTAATTAACAGCATCCGTACTGGTATACCATAAATCAGGTTATATTCTGACATAAACAGGTTATAAACATAACATGTATCAGTGGCGGGAGAGGTGGTCCTTCCGCCCCAAGGCACATCACGGATGGGGGCCACTGGAAAATATACCAGGGAGTGCCCCAATTTACCAAGTCCCGCCCTGATGAATTGACAAATGTTACTGGGCTCCCTCCACCCCGCTGTGAGACCACTTCTCCGGTTTTGTTTATTTGTATCAATGTAGAAAACCTCTTCTTTTCTCTGGACAACTGTATCTGATGTTATATTCATAAAAGCCATATGACCTACAACCGATGTATTAGAAAATGGAGGAAGGCATACCGCTTTTAGGAATAGTTCTTCAGATAAACTTGTCCAGAGAATAGCAGAGGATTTCCACAATCAACAATATTGGATTATCCTCTTGTGCATTTACTGTAATCTGGTTCCCCTACCTAGACACTGTTTTTTATCAATCTGGTCTTCATTGTAGGGATTTTGTCATAATATTCCTCCTTTTAAAATGGAGCCATTCTGTTGGAATAGACACAGGCACATAGTTACGTAGTAAGATTACCCCCCCCACCTATCTACCGAAAGAGACCCCCCACCATACTCAGCAAAAATCAATCAAGGAGGACTTATGTGTAGGGTAGCTGGAGTCCCACCAAAATGTATTTAGGCCTATGTCTAAGGGCCTGGTTCTAAACAACACTTATTTCAAATATCTGTAATCAGTGATGCGCATAATTGTGGTTAAAAAGTCGTAATGTTTAATTATCTAGTGCTTTATTAGGCAATTTAATAACCCTTGACCGCTGTCATTCACACATTCGCAAGGAACGATTACGCACATGTTTCAGAAGCTTGTCTTTCTTGAGTGAGCTTGATTGTTTTTATTTTCAAGAGATAAAAAAAACGACCTAATGTGTAGGAGGTAGAGATTGTGATAATTCATGATTATTATGAGTCACTAAAAGCCTGTTGTTCCCTCTCCCTTCCTCCTTCCTGCATTCACCACAAAGAGTACCAACAGATTGCTTACGTGGCTATAAAGAATTAGCTTCTCAGTAAACCTTTACTGAAGACAAAGAGGTTACAGCAACCCCTGCCACACAAAACATTAAATCAGAGGTGGATAGTTCAGGTCCAGAAAGTAAAAATCCACACCAAGATTTTGTTTCAACAAACCAGCTGAGAATAAAGAGTCACAGTCACAAAATACTCAACTGGTTGGTTGAAATAAAATCTTGGTCTGGATTTTTACTTTCTGGACCTGAACTGTCCACTGCTGTATAAAACAGATCAAACAACGTAGTGAATGTATATTTAGTAAGAATGGGCATTTCAGACAGAATTACTATTCAATTGTGTTTAGTCATTATTAAAATAATGGATCAAAATATTTCTTTCCATACAAAAGGAGATATTACTCATGTATTCATTCATTCTTTGCCGCTTATCTGGAGCAGCATTCATAGCAAGGATGCCCAGACCTCCGTCTCACCAGCCACCTCCTAGCTCATCTAGGGGAATACCAAGGTGTTCCCTGGCCAGCCAAAAGATATAATCTCTCCTTCGTGTCCTGGGTCTGCCCCGGAGTGTCCTCCCGGTTGGACATGACTAAAACACCTCCTGGCTTCTTACAATATGGAGGAGCAGAAATTCTACTTTGAACTCCATCAAAATGTCTAAGCTTCTCACTGTATTTCTAAGGTTGAGCCCAGAAACCCTTTCGGCTCAGTTTTCTCTACAGCATAATAGATAGATACAATGTCCTCATAACTGCCAGCACTGAACCATTCTGCCTGTCAATCTCTCACTGCATACTTCCCTCACCCATGAATAAGACCCCAAGATACTTAAACTTCTCTGCTTGAGGCAGTAACTCATCCCCCACCAGGAGTGGGCAATCCACCCTTTTTCAGTCAAAAACCACAGCCTCAGAGTTGGAGGTGCTGATTCTCATCCTAAGCACCTCACACTCAGCTGCAAACCGTCCCAGCACATGCTGCAGTTCACAGGCTGAAAACACCAATAGGATCACATCATCTGCAAAAGGCAAAGATGCTGAACTGGACCCCCTCCGTCCATTGACTGTGCCATGAAATTCTGTCCATAAATGTTATGAACAGAATAGGTGACAGAGGGCAGCCTGGAGTTGGACTCCAGGCTCATATCCACTGGGAATGAGTCTGACTTACTGCTGGCAGTAATACAGGCACCTGATGGCCCACAACAACGGAACCCGTACCCCATACTTCTAATGCACCCCCCACATGACCTCCCGAGGGACATGGTCGTATGCCTTTTCCAAGTTCAGAGATCGCATGTATACTGGTTGGGCAAAATCCCATGAACCCTCCTGAATCCACAGGAAGGTGAAAAGCTGGTCCATTGTTCTGCAGCCAGGAAGTAATTCACATTGTTCCTCCTGCATCTAAGGTTCGACTAACAGACAGACCCTCCTCTCCAATACCCCAGACATAGACCTTTCCAGGGAGGCTGAGGAGTGTGAAATTCCCCTTTCTTAAAAATTGTGACCACTACCCCAGTCTGACAATCCAAAGGCACTGATCCCAATGTCCATGCAATGTTGAGCAGATAAACCACAAAGAATTATATTGCTGCTGAATAATACTTTAAATACTTCATTTATTATTCTTCTTTAAGATTTGTATACACATTAGAGGAAAATGTGTGGCTCTGTGTTCATATCTGAAAGGTTGCTGATTTGAATCCTGTGGTCAGCAGAATAATCATATCACTGCAGGGCCTTTGCTGGCCTTTATAAGCAAGGTGTTTAAGCTTAACTGCTGCAGGGGCGCTGTACATACAGCCAGGGATAGCCTTGGGTGTTCTGGCAATCTTGGTGAAATTCTGTTAGCTCTTTTATCAATATATTTATATTAAACACATTTCAGTAGCAAAGGGTATCTGGTTGTTAACTAGCTAGCTTGCGTCTCACAAGTAAAGTAGTGAAATGTCAAACTAGTGTAAATAACTGGAATGTCAAGGAATGCAAACAGAGGTATTTCTTCTGATTGTTTTCATTTGCTCTTTTATGTCCCCAAATGAAATGGCACCCTAATCATTTGGCGCCCTAGGACTGTCCATCAGGAATTTGGTGAGGGCCAGTCTTTCTTCCTCAACCCTGGCATTAAATAGCCTGAATACCAGGGGTGCCCAACCACTGGGTCCATCTTGGTATGTCTTCTGCTTGATTGCATGAGATAATTAATGGATATAAGTTTATTCCTATTATTTTGTACCAAGGGGATCCTTCCCGCCACCATTTGATAGCGTAATACCAAGGGGAACCACAGTCAGCTGCAGATTACCAAATTACTGGGGTGCTTTTTGTTGGCCTTAGGCAATTACCTTTGTCACCTATGGGGGGGGGGGCTGGCTCTACCCATCATTCTCACCTGCATCTGTGTGTCTCGTAGGAGAGTATGATGCGATACATGAGGACTAAATTTCATTGCACTTGCCAACTGTACAATGACAATAAAGGAATTCTATTTAACTATTGTTTCGACAGAGACTATTCCTGTTTCAGACAGTAGCTCTTTGAAGCACATCCTGTCCACATCTAGCCTAGTTAACAACATTTTTTAAAGCCTTTGAGTGTTTCCATTTAGTCTTTGATTTACTCTTAGTCTATCAGCCCATTGTTCTGGAGGAGAATCCAGCAGCATGGCGGTCAGTTAATAGCTCTTCCCCTACATACTGAAGCTGCCTACATCACTTCAGACCATCGGCTCCCCAGGTGCTCAGAAGCTCTTTGTTTTACCTGGAATCCTAATTACAGACACTCAGTTGAGTTGCAGAGTCATGACCTACATGCTGCATTTACTAACACAAAAAAGAGAAATTCAAAGTTAAAAACTTTAAAGATGTGTGGACCTGGGGTGGCATGGTGATGCAGTAGTAGGTACTGTGGCTTCACACCTCTGGGACCACATTACATTTACATTTACATTTACATTTACAGCATTTGGCAGAGCGACTTACATAAGTGCTTAAGACTCTGCTATAAATTTTGTCGATACTAGCTCAGTCGAACCAAGGCTATGAG
>JAODKE010000044.1:17736538-17751065 GCA_026779605.1 Mormyrus hasselquistii
TATTACAGTTTTCCCCGCCCGGGGGGCACCCGAAACCCAGCCCGCAGGGGGCACATCCCCAACCTAGCTGCTTGAACCTTATTATGATGAATTCCCCCCCCCCCCCCCGCCCTAAAGGATCAAATCCTGGGTTCATGCCTGATTAATTCCCACCGGAAAGGTACTGAACACCACTGGACAAAAGCTAACAGTTAAGCTGATTTAGGCAGAGGCTGTTGGGCCGTCTTGGACAGCAGAACTTCATTAATGCACAATATAGGGGATGGGCCTCCAGGTGACATCAAGGTCAAATAAGCCCCCCCCCACCCCCCATTACAATCCAGTCTGCTCTGCAAGTAGAGCCAAAACCGCTTGCAGGCATGCTGGAAAGCAAACTGTGTACATTAAAGGGAACGCTATCAAGCCTGCCCCCCCCCCCCCCTGCAAAGCTGAAGGATGTCCAGACGACGGTCACGGAATAAATTAGATTGGGTAAATATCCTGCCCGTGGGAGGCCATCCTCCGAGGGCCTTCAAAATGAGTTTTTAACCTTGGTGGATTCCACATTTTCAAAGTAAGTTGGAGTATCCTAACAAGCCTTTCGGATATGCGACAGTTACAGCTGCCGGGAGTCTGGAGACAAGCTGCCCTCCACGTCCGTTAATATCCAGAGAAACAGAACAATTCGCGGCTTCACATCTAAAACTTGCAGCTCCAGTAAACACTCAAGAACCATTAAGCTTTGTGCACTCTGGGAGAGAATTCTCTATGCAGACAGATTTAAACAGGCAACCAGATACTGTACAGTGAGAAGAATTCTCCCGTTTGGTACGGGAGTTGCTCTGCCAGTGGCTGGAAATCACTACAGAGAGTGGTGAAGGCCGCAGAGTTCATCACAGGCATGCGTCTTCCTGCGATTCAGGACATTTATCTCCAGTTGTGCCTTCGTAAAGCACACAGCATCATGAAGGACCACAGCCACCCAGCATGACAGCTGTTCTCCTGGTTACCGTCCGTCAGATGATATAGGAGTCTGTTTGCTCGGACTACACGACTAAAAAATTACCATCAAGCCATTCGACACCTCAACTACAACACTTGAACACACACATCATACTTCACTGGATGCACATACGAACTGTTCCTATACATTACAGATACAAATAAAGGTAAAGTGCAAAGTGTATTTCTATTGTAAAGAACAAAAGCAATCTGCTGCTCACTCTTGTCACTTCGTGTGCAATAACGTTGTCTTCCTTATTTATTTTCTGTACAATATTGCTGAGAGACTTGTTTATTCTCATCAAACACATTTCATTGCAATGTTGACCCTGTGCTAACTTGCATATGACAAATAAACCGAAAACAACTGAAAACTGAAATCAGCTAGACTGTACAGGGGCGTCATTCACTGATTCAAAACATATCACTGGATAATGATAAGGTTGGCCCCTCTGTATGAATTCTGGCCCGGCTTATGCCCCCCACTTTAAAAAAAAAAAACCCAGAATCACCCCTTAAACAACCCAAGCTAAGATACCAGCTCCCCAGGTTCTGGTGCCGCAGGATCTAAAAGCTGCAACCTTCCATTTATGCTGTCATCATTTAATCACGCCAGTGCCGATCGAAGGCCTCGGGGCCATCTCTGACAGCTCACCACCTCTCATGAATATTTGACGGTGGGGCCCAGCTCTGGTGATTTGCTACAGATTATCACCGTAAAAAAATAAAGAGGCCTTGCTGAATCATCACAGTCCATTTTGCATTCTCACCGATGCCAGTGCCCCACCAGAGAAGATTAGCTTCGCCTGCATTTGTAGCAAATTTCCCAAGACCGCCTTAAATTTATATCTTTAGTTTGAAGGTGCCATCGCCCATAGCAACAAAGACTCAACAGCACAGAACAAATGATTGCCTTTGTCAGGATATGTGTACTCAGTGAAGAGCTAAGTCCTGTTGTATTTGAATTGTTCTCACAGGGTTTTGGACCTGTTCCACCATCAGTCGATTTTACGCATTGGAGTCTTTGCTGGCTGGGAGGGCGTTTGGGACCCTTCTGTACTAATGTGAGTTTCGGAAGCATTTCCTTTAGGGGTGTTGCTGTGGTGGCTGAGAAAACCAGTCATCTTGACAGAGACTGTGCCCTATGAAGTCAAAGTCAAAAGGAGGTCCTCATAAAGTCTTCTGACGTGCGTCTTCTGGCAGTGGAGGGCTTTGAGGTGGAGCGTGCAGTCAGGACAGGTGTCAGGCTTTCTCTTGCTTCCTCTCTTACCCCCTGTTTGCTGTGACTAGTAGAGGTACAGGATCAGTTATCCCCCCCCACTCACCCCACCACCACCATGTGGCCCCTGTGAAGGTCCCAGTTTTGAGTGTACTGCCTGGAGATAATGGATCCCTGCTCATTAATCCCTTGTCTTGCTGACCATGGCATGCTGCTAGCTGGACTGCAGGTCTGGGGTTCACTTCCCCACTGCTCCGATACACTGAACAGTAGGGAACACTAGAGTTGCAGGGACAGCTTCATGTCCTCAGGGATAGAGCACACAGGGGAGCTGGGAAGTCTCTGTTATTTATACTTTTAATCATTCTGACAGTTCTGTGAAGGAGATATTGTAATCCTACGTCTTGGCTAACCAAGAGGGTGTTTTTTTAATGCATTTGAAGATAGGTACGTGATTTCTCCTCCTTTTGGCAGACGCAGGCAAAAGCCATAGACAAACAATCAGTTTTACTAACAATGAGGAACAGTGCAGACAACAGAAAGGAATCTTAACTCTAAATCTTTGAAGCAGTAGGCCCCAAGATGCAGCTAAAGTTTTTATGAGTAGAGCCTGCATCGGTGAAAGGGCTGCTACTCTGACTGGCAGAAGACAGAAACTCCTCAGATCTGGAAGCCTTTCAAGGGCAATCGATTGTTAAAACTGTCTTCACAACAAGCAGAGATACAAAGTGAGCGACACACTGAACAGAAAAGCAAGGGAAGAGAAATGAGAACTCAGAGACAAAAGGAAGTGGTCTTACCTCGCCTGACCAGATACGGCTTAGTGTAGTCCCAACTATCATTATCATTTCGTATTACGTTAAGGCGCGTTGGCTACAGGGGGAAGAGAACAGAGCACTGCTGTATGTGTGTCCACGCAGACAGGCAGACTGACAGAGAGAGTGGGGGTGGCACATACTTGTACGACTGCGTGTGTGTCAGTAGAGTGGAAGTAGTGCGCACTTGTACCACTGCGTGGGAGTAGTGCATACTTGTACCACTGCGTGGAACTAGTTCATACTCGTGCCACTGCGTAGGAGCAGTGCATACTTGAACCACTGAGTGGGAGTAGTGCATACTTGTACTTCTGAGTGGGTGAGTACATATTTTTACCACTGAGTGGGAGTAGTGCATACTTGTACTACTGCGCGGGAGAAGTGTGTGCTTGTACCACTGAGTGGTAGTTGTGTATACTCATGCCACTGCATGGGAGTAGTGCATACTTGTACTACTGAGTGGGAGTAGTGTATTTGTGCCATTGAATGGGAGTAACATGTGCTTGTACTACTGTGTGTCAGTAGTGCATACTTGTACCACTAAATGGGTGAGTGCATATTTTTAACACTGAGTGGGAGTAGGCCATACTTGTACTACTGTGTGGGAATAGTGTGTACTTGTACCACTGAATGGGAGTACTGCGTATTTGTACCAATGTATGGGAGTAGTGCATACTCGTACCACTGTGTGGGAGTAGTGCATACTTGTACCAAGGCGTGATAGTGCGTACTTGTACCACTGAATGGGAGTAGTGCATACTCACACCACTGCGTGGCAGTAGTGCATACTCGTACCACTGCATGGGAGTAGTGCGTACTTGTACCACTGAATGGGAGTAGTGCATACTAGTACCACTGCGTGGGAGTAGTGTGTAGCTGTGTGAGTGTTCAGACAGAGATAATAATGTGAGCAATGTGGCTTGAGTCTGGGGGGCAGGTGGAGGGGTGTGTCTCCTCCCGGAATGTGTGGAGCTTGCTGAATGATATGCGCAATGTGGAAGCGGAAGCAGTACTGTTTCTGATCCCAGCACCCCCACGAAGCTCACATGAAAGCAATGTGCTCGGCCAGTGGGGGGGTGCACTTACCCGGGCGTACTCAATTTTCAGGGTGCAGCAGCCTGCGTATATGTCCGCTCCATTCAGAGCTGCCTTGGCTTTCTGGGCATTTTGGACTGTCTCAAATGTGAGCCTCGGTCAAGGAGGAGAACCCAAGGAGAATGGAGCATGAGCATAGTACAGCACAGGAGTCCAGCCCACTTTTTAAAAAAAACAACCAGACAGCTTCTAATTTTACCTTTTGAGATGCTCAGTAGCTGAAATGTTACACAAGGCTCGATATTCTAGCCTGAAAAGCCCACAGGAAGCCGGCGTGAGTCAAACATGTGAGCCAGTCAGACTTCTGAAACCGATACGGCCAAATTTGGAATGCGAGGTGACAGGAACTATCAGGCATGCCCAGTGTGCAAAAATAAAAAAGCCACAGACGACAGCGAATACATTGCTTGTTCTGTAGGCCAGGCCTCCGCGTTAAACCGCTGAACTGCTGAGAGGAAAGCTAAAGGCACTTGTGCAAATATTGTAAATAAAAAAGGAAAATGTACTGCAAAGCAGTTTTTAAAATGTCTGCCTGGCGGCCAGAGTTTAGTGCCACAGAAATTAAAAGTTGCTGGAGAGCCAATTTTAAAACAGGGTGGGGGGGGGGGTATATTTAACAGGTATTAAACTGCAGCCCCAGGAGCTTATGGAAGCAGGGATTCTTCAGGAACATGAAGACAGGCGGTTTTAATATACGCATTAAGAGTGGGTGACACACGGTTGGAGTGTAGCTGCCCAAACTCACTCCAGCTTTATGGGCATCGCTTCCTTTATCCTTCCTGCAAAGTCCTGGGGCGCAGCTCATGTCGGCTGAGGCACAGCCCACTGTATTTTAGAGAGGCTTGCCTCCCGAAAATCCAGGTTTTGGGGTCCTTAGCACCTTTCTTCCCAGGCACATCCTGCCCCAAAAGGCTGCCTGGGCAAGATCAATCAAGGATATTCCACCATGGCTTGTATCCCGTTCCTCTTGAAGATGACGATGCGCAGCACGCTACCGATGGGGTTACACACCGTGTACAAAACATCCTGCAAGAGAGAATGAGGATGAGGTGACGTTAACCCCCCCACCTTGGGGCAACCGCGACTGTTTCAAACCACGGGCAACAAGAAACATTCAAGTACTTTTTACAAGAAAGGCCCTGTTTACAGTTCATTTTAAAATGTGATCCTTTCGCCTGAGATGCAAGTAGATAGACGAGAGACATTGCTGTTTATCATGTGACTATCATGCTTCTCCAAAGTGTCTAGTTGACCACTTGTGTTCAGATTTCATCACTGACCTGCGCAGTTATTGTGATGTCCTAGTTGGGACACATTAACGTTTAAACTACAAAAGATATTTGGTCAAATGTGTCCTAAACCACTTCAGCAAGTGGTTTGAGTGTCCAGATTACATTACGGATTTACTGCTGGCCACTCATGATCCGATCGCCCAAGATGCATTTTAAAATCAAGTGTAAGCAGGCCATAGAGCCTGAGAAAAGCCAAGCAGACTACAAGGTAACACTGTGGAGCTGTTTTGTCCATTTAAACATGACATTCACTGTTATAGGACTGCATCCTTAAGGACTACGAGATTTTGGTGATGTCTGCTTGAGGGAAGGAAGCCAAGAGACAGTGCTGGAAGAGCAAATGGGAGGCTGGGATTGGTGCAGGAGGAGAAGCATTTCCCCAAAGTTGTTGTGGACTCTATACAGACGGGATGTGTGGATGGGGACTAACCAACCCGCTGATCCCTGAACTGGGCTGACTGGGGGTAACTGGAGGGTCCTTGTTTGCAGTGTTTTGATTATCTTAGTGGCGCTCTCTGTCACACTGGAGCTCGGCGGGTATATAAGGAGAATTCAAGATGGTACTAAACCACCATACCACACTGTAATCACCACACACCAATGTATGCAGGCATAAAACTAAGGCTTTTTATGTTCTCTGGTTAAAAAAAAAATTATGAGCAAAATAGTGCATTTAAAAAGTTTTCTTCATGAGAAACGTATTGCTAAAAATGTTTTATTTCCCCTGGCTAACAATCGGGCTCCTCAAAGCTAAGGGAACCCCCCCCTCAAACAGCACGCACATTTCTGGCCGGTCTCAGTATGGCACGGAGATGATGTGACCTGATCTTGCTCACCCGGCAGTAACTGGAGTCGGCTGTGCCCCTGCCTGGCGTGCCGTCACGCGTGTGCGGCTATTTGAGCCACTCGCCCTCAGGGTTGTGCAGGGAACACCTCTCATTTGGCCCGACGTGCTTTCTGGCAAGTGAGCGCCTGTGATCAGGTGTGATGAGGACACCGATCTCCCTGGGACTTTACCGCATCAAGGAGTTTTAAATGGAATTACGATACAAAGACTTGAATGTCATCTACAGAGCAGGGACTCGGAATATTCAACATTGCTATTGACTGAAGAACTCCCTTTGCAAAAAAAAAAGGCTTTGCACTTCTCAGGAAAAAAATAACAAAACATCGACTTTCTTCAAGCTGTTCTCAAAAAGCAATCTATATTGAAATAAAAGCAGAAAGACTGAGCGCAAAACCAGGACTCCCTGCATTGAAATATGTGCCTACAGTGCCACAGAAATCAGAAAGCATCTCAGGCATCACCTTACTTGTGTCACCTTGTGTTACCTTGCCTGCATAAGCTAGCCTGCGTGACCTAGCCTGTGTGACCTTGCCTGCGTGACCTAGCCTGTGTGACCTTGCCTGCGTGACCTAGCCTGCGTGACCTTGCCTGTGTGACCTAGCCTGCGTGACCTTACCTATGTGTCTTTCTGGATATTGTAGCTTAATTAGTGCTGTATCACTTCTATATTTCCATATTTTAGCAGGTAGTTTCTGGCTTCTACATTCTGACGAGGCTGAGCACATGCAGAGACGTGTAGGACAGATCCTGGTCTAGTGCCGTGTGGGTTCATAGTGTCGAGGATATCAGGCAGGTTCTATGCTTTTAATCTGGTAATGTAGAGAAGGGGTGGAAGGAGTCTTAAACTTCAGTTGTCCTGTTCTGGAGTAAAGGGCTTCCATGTTTCTAGGTTATCTCCATGGTAATGGAGTACAGCAGGTTTGATGATTCTAGGGTCTTGCCATACTGATTGAGCAGATGCTGGTCTATGTTTCTAGGTTCTTACCATGGTGATGAAGTGGAGGGGGTTTTAGGTTCACTGTAGAGATGGAGCAGAGGGGCTTTTAGGCTCACTGTGGTGATGGAGCAGAGGGGCTTTTAGGCTCACTGTGGTGATGGAGCAGTGGGGCTTTTAGGCTCACTGCAGTGATGGAGCAGAGGGGCTTTTAGGCTCACTGTGGTGATGGGGTAGAGGAAATTTTAGGTTCACTGCAGTGATGAGGTAGAAAGGCTTTTAGGCTCACTGTAATGAAAGAGCAGAGGGACTTTTAGGTTTGCTGTGGCGATGGAGCAGAGGGGGTTTTAGGTTCACTGTGGTGATGGAGCAGAGGGGCTTTTAGGCTCACTGCAGTGATGGGGTAGAAGGGCTTTTAGGCTCACTAGTGATGGGGTAGAGGGGCTTTTAGGCTCACTGTAGTGAAAGGGCAGAGGGACTTTTAGGCTTGCTGTAGTGATGAGGTAGAGGGAGTTCTAAGCTGTGACTATGGTGATGGATTAGCGGGGATTCTAGGCTCTTACCGTGGTGATGGGATAAAGGGGGTTCTGAATAGACAGCAACAGCACTTTGTTCCCACTATTTGGGTCGTCCGAGTTGGTGGGCCGGGTGATCCTCTTGCTGGTGGAGTAATTGAAGAAGGCCTGCTGGCCCGCGATGTAGACGGCCTCACTGGTTCCACATGCCACACACTTGTCTGCGCTCTCCAGTCCCTCGAACTCCACCAGGGCCTGCCGCTTGAAGGGCATCATCATAACATAGCTGCGGGGGAGCCAAAGTGAAGACGTCAGCGTTTGTCCTGCCACTCAAATGACAGGGAGTCCATGTTATTGCAGGTGCAGAAATATCAGACATTACCATCCTCTGGCGGGTCGCTGGTGACCCTCTGTAATAAACGCACCCAATTGAGAGCTCACTAATAATGAAATTCCTTGAAACAAACATGGCTTGTATGCCACTTTCAGGTGTAATTATGTCCAACTACACGTTCTTCTTCACAGGGTAATTATTCAGTTAATGCTCTCCAAGCATTAAGCAGCTAAACTTAGTTAAGCAGCTAAAGTACAAACAATGTTATTATTTCGGAAAGCGCAGTCAATGCTAAGATAGGCTGCAGCATGTTTTCGTGTTATACTGTTAATAGCCTCGCAGATGATCTCCACACTGCCTTAAGATTGAACACAGGAAGCCCATAGACATGCCTGTCCTGCAGATCATGGCGTGAAAGGCCCTTAAAGCAAGGTTTAGCAGTGACAGCTGTACGTGAGCCCGGTTGCATCAATAGGAGCCTAGAGACTCACTGGAATCACCCAATATGGTCGATATTCCACCACATCCCAAAAGTACCACATGCGTGTCCCCTATATACCCTACTCAGTAAACCACATCCAATATGGGATCTGATTCAGTCTGCTATAAGATGATGTTTTTTAATAAAAAAAAAAACCAATGCCATAGCTGATGCATCTGAGATGAAGTTTTACTCTGGTACATATGGAGATATTTTCCATTTACCCGGCAAGATAACCATAGATCAAACAAGCTCCTGTTTGCCATCTCCTGGTTTTAAAAGCAACCGTTTTTTAAGAAAACTCTGGAGAGCAGAATCATTTAAACACCTTGATGGAACATAATCTCACTAGAAATTATGTTTTATTACATTTAAAACCACTAAAAATTATGGTATAAATGCACAAAATGTCTGTTGTTAGAGCCATTTACGGATTAATGGCGCCAATGTAAGGAATTTCCCTGTCTGATTAGTTTTAACGTTTAATGTATTTTTAATCCCATTTCACTGTAACTAGAACCTAGAGATTGAGGAAATGTTTCATTAAAACAAAAAATAAATTAAAATTAGGATGAAAGATGGCCAGTCAAGATCTAAGGAGCAAAAAAACCTTAAGTACAGCATCATCGGGTTTCCTATTAGATTATATATTTTCATAGGTAGTTTACTTGCTTCTACCCAAACAGTTTGATATAAAGTGGGTTAGACATCTCTATTATCATTACAAAGGGGTTTACATGATAGACGCACATGATACCTGCATACTCAGCTATTTGTCTTTTTATTTTGTGTAATTCTTGAGTCACTTATCTGTCTGAATGTATGATTTTGGGAGCCAAGATGTTTTGTTCCATTCTGTTTATGTTTTGTTGTGAATTTGCGATTGGTGTGTGTTATTGGTGTATGTGGTTTTGTATAAATCCAACTCAAAAATCAATAAATAGATATGTAAATAAAAAAGTGTTTTGCAATGGACTGGCATCCCATCCAGGGTGCTCCAACCTTTTGCTTCCTGGAATAAGTTCCAGACTCACCATCCTGGATAAGCAGTGAGGGATGGGTGACTGGCTTTTTATCATCAATGCCTAATGTGAAGTACTTCTCAGTTATCTTGCAGAAATGCTTGTGTATACATTCCAAGGAACATGAGAATTAAAGATTTTGTTGATGAATCAGTATTTTGATGCAGATTAGCTGCCTGTACAACCTGTTTGAGTTTTTAGGAGATTGCAATCTACCACTTTGTAATAAAAAGGCAAAAAGATCAACATGCAATCTCTAAACTTCAGAAGAAGCCCAAACAGACATGATGAGAAGTCAAACTTCATCCTTGTAGACACGGGCAAGGGCATAACTTTGGGTTGAGCATCGGGGTAGATATGTCCACCCATTTAAGTGGGTCCAGGACATTGTATTGGCAGGTTTTGATTATTGGGGGGGTTATAACCCCCCACCCCCACTTAACTTACACCCATGGGCACAGGGACAACATGCAAACTTCACTTACAAACTTAGACTAAATCTGGATGTCTGGATCTCTACTTGCAGATCTACCATGGTGTGGAAATTATGTCATCATGACAGAAATGCAAGAAGCTGAGGAGACGTACCAGATGGTGCCGAATTTCTCCAGGGCTTCCACCAGATCGGCCTCCACCACGGACTCACAAAGACCACGCACGTGCACCACTGGGGATGGGGCGATCCTGTGGGCATCATCGCCATTGTCCTGCAATGTAGAGCAATGAGCTTCAGTCCAAACACAAAGGGGGTCAGCCTAATCAGGGATCTAACCCAGATTGTGACATGAATGACCAACAAATACATCCTGACAAAAGGATTCATACAATGAGTTGAAGCAGTGTTTCTCAACCTGGTCCTTGTGGACCCACAGACAGTCCATGTTTCTGCTTCTTCCCAGCTTTCTTCCAGTAGAGATTTTGGGCTCAATGAAAGCGTATCATTTTGGGCCCCCAACCCAGATCAATCCAATTATATTCCACTTGGGGGCCCTTGGAATTGTCCCACCTCCCCACTGTGACCCAGTATTCTCGAAAGATGGATACAGCAATGGATAGACATAATATGTAACAGCTAACTGCACGTCAACACAATAAATGCTAAATGGAATTTTTGATAATTCAGCAACAGAAATCCCTGCTGGGGACATTTATCTATCTTATTGCCCAGCAAGAATTCAAAGCTGAATATGGCATAATAATATTGAGTTCCCAGTGAGAGATCGATTAACATCCATCCATCATAACTCCATCATATCACCACTTGGAGGAGACCTACATGGGAAGAACTTCAGCTTGATAGACTTTTCCTAAAAAATTGTGATATTTAACACTAAACTTCTGATAGGTGACAATCAGGAGGCATGCAGTGTGGATTATTTTACACAAAAAGTTTGTTGGAAGAGGGGCAACAATAAAAACTAGAGATCGGCGATTTTTTTTCAGTTCCGATCTGATTTCGATACACAACTGCCGATACCGATACAGATTCCGGTACAAGAGCTCTTTTTACTTTGTTATACTTTACATATTATTTTTTTAAGGTAGTATATACAAATGGAAAAAATGTATGACAAAAATATTTAATTAGGCTACTACAAACATACATCACGTACTGTTCCACCTCGTTTGTTTTAAGCGTTTTTAAGGTATTTGCAGTTCAATATGAATATCTTCAAAGCAAGTATACACAAGTGGCAAATTTTAACACAGTTTTTCTCACATTGGCGTCAGCGCAGTTACACTTTTGTTGCGATGGCAGTCCCTCTTGTAGCACAAGCTACACCGAGTTCGCAAAACAGTCCACCTTAGCGACTGCGTGCGATTTGTTAAGTGGGATATGTCCATTAAATGTTATTCTCACCTCTAAAAACTTTATTTTACATAGATTGCAAATCGCTGCTGGCAGAGGCGCCGCTAGCAATTTTGGGCCCTATGACAAAATATGAGGTTGGGCCCCCTACCACACCCATTCCGCTGAAAACATACAGATCTCTGGGGGCCCCTAAAGGGCGTGGGCCCATAGAATTGTCCCAACTTCCCCCCCCTTAGCGGCGCCCCTGGCTGCTGGTTTCTGTTAAAAGTGTATAATATTCCCTGATCATCACGTGTTCTTACGCTCCTCGTATTGCGAAGGGTATGCGCATGACATCACAGCAGGCGGAAGTCACTGTACTCTCACCCACTGAGTAGCAAAAAAGACTGAGGGGCAGCGATAGCGTTCGATTTGAAAGCCGCAAAAAACACATGTAAAACGAGAAAGAGTTGTCGTGCGATTGATTGCCAAAAACAAAATAATTAAGTATAGGACGTGGATCGGTCACGCATGGCCGATACCTGATCCGTCATCGATCCGAATATAACAACTCATTGTTGCATTTAGATGTTAACAGGTAAAACCACTACCCTCCAGTGTTATGTTACCCCCACCCCCCGAAAAAATAGCGATACAGGCTTGAAAACAGTCGCCCACCACACCGCCCGACGGTCCAGTCAAAGCTATATCATCTGCGCCTTTCATCGCGTCGGCTCTAAAACACAACCCGTCACGTCGGTTTATTTTGGAGAGCGGGGCTGTTGATCTAATATTAAAGTGCGCATAGTAACATATTTTGCCACCTGTCTGGAAAAGCAGACCTTGCCAGCGTCTCAGAATCAGTGGTAAAACACGGCCGTCCCTGTGGTGATGCGATCAAATTGTCAATGTGATGGATACCTGCTTTAGTCCAAGTTCGTTAGCTCCTACATACAGAAATGTTTAAGTTTTAAAATACCATGTAAGTAAACAGAAATGTCTATTAGTTATCTGGATCATTACATGAATTTAATAAATAAGTGCAAATTACAGCAGATGGTGCAGAACACAATTGTCCCGTTTGAATGTAAGTAAATTAAATGAAGCGTGCAGCAACAGCTGGATTTTATTGAATTACACGAGAAATAATAATTATAATAACCATCGGAAAGTGGGGGAGGGGGGGGGCGTTTAAACCGTACACATTCCTATTTTGGCGTTAATAATAAAATACCTTTAGAATGAACAAAAATTTGGAAAGAGTCAGTCTAAAGCATACCCCATGCTTAACTTTTCCGCGTGTCGTTACGGGCATCAGCCGGGGTAGAGGCTCTCGGAGAGGTCACCGTTCCACCTCTCCGCCTACGATTCCCTGGCAAAGAGAAACGCCAAGCGAACAACTCCATCGCCGCGCCCAGCCGAAGGAGGCGCTCAAGTCGCCCGGCATCTGGTGGGGGGGCTCCTTGGAGCAGGTGGACCGGCTGCTTTTCAGACGCGATCCGGTTGGAAATGACCGCTGGCCCAGAAAACCGACAATGTCTCCCGCATAACAGAAATCCTGCTTGTATTAAAACGCCACCGCAAATATCAGGCGTTCGCCTGTCTGTTTATTGGCAGTGTTAGAGCAAATGGATCCCTGCAACAGGTTTTCACTCTTAATTCCCCATTTTACGGGCGAAGTTTACACCCATCGGAGGAATGGGAGATAAAGCGTAATAAGATCATCTTGTCTGTAGGAGATAAAGCGCAGGTGCTCCGTGCGTTTCTCTGACATTTATTCGTGGGCAGAGATAATGGGCTGGGCTCCGCGGCTTGTCCCCGGGGCCAAATTAAGACACGGGGTCTTTCTGTACTTTTTCAAACCGGGCCGTCAGCATCCCAGAGCGTGTTTTCTCCATTGCCCCGCCCGCTGCCCTCTTTCTGTTCTTCTAGAAGAGGAAACATTGCTTGCGGAGTGACTTAAAAATACATCGGGACCGCACGCCCCGTTTAGCGTCTGAGCCCGTTGCCTGGTTACCACAAAAGAAGAGAAAAAAACACGGACCGTTGCCGTGACGACGCGGAAGTCACGCAAGTGTTGCACCTTTCGTGCAAAGCGATGCGGTGACGCGCCGGTCGCCTCTCAGCTTTCCTGGGTGTCCTTTTTTGCCCCTAAAAGAACGTATTTCAAATGCACGACCTGCATGTTTTTATTATTATGCAGTTGAAGGGCAGCGATTTAGGTTGGGAACCTTACTTTACGTAACGTGTTCCATGTATATTTTATAGCTGTACTTTGCGCGGTAGAGTGTACTACTTTTGGTGATTAATTCATGTCCTACACTTTTCTTAAGAAAGACTGTCCGGTTCTTCATGACACATCTTCGCACAACATAAGTCTGCAATCCAACACTCCTAAAGCCGCAGTTTAATAAACAAGTCACTTAATTTGAGCAATTAAAAAGGGAGACAAGTCATTTAGGGTGAATCATATTAGCATTATTTTTAAAAAGCATAATAATTAGGGGGGGGGGGGGGAAGATCTATTATTGTAAATAAATACTCATTAAACCTTTTCATTGAGAAGCTGCAGTGGCTCAGTGGGTAGCAGTACTGCCTCACACACCCTTTCTGAGTGTACATGTTCTACATTGAATTGAATAGTTTTCCTCTCACATCCATAGACATTCCTAGACATGGCACACTTTCCCACACGTGCCCTGTGACAGACCAGCATCCCACCTTGTGTGTCCCTCAGCTGGAAGATGGATGGTTTGTTGGGAATGCAATGCCATCTTGATGCACACTAACAATGACATACACGTTACATAATTCATTGTGTCTATATAATCCCATATGACTGTTGTTTTTAGTGGGCACATTCAGACTTATAGCTGGTTTAAATAAGTCATCTTGGGCTTAGAAACATAACCAGGCGATTGGGGTTCCGATGTCAGCACAGGTTACATGTCTTCCTCTCTCCGCTTGGGCCTGGGGGTGGCAGTCGTAACACCCCTCTCTGTCCTCGCTGGTATTCCCCTGCGGGAAATTGATGAGAGTCATCACGCTCCAGGGGAGGTTCGGTACAGTGGCTTAGAAAAATATGGGGGGGGGGGGGGGGGGGGGGGGTGGGGGGGAAAAAAGAGGAGGGAGGGGGAAAAATAGAAAAGGGGGTTGGGGGCGCCCCTGGCCGCGGGCCCTTGTTTTGTGAGCCCGGGGAC
>JAODKE010000044.1:17758199-17773046 GCA_026779605.1 Mormyrus hasselquistii
ATGTCCAGCACACTCTGCAACATGTGATGTCGCCACTACCAATGACGTCCATGCATCCAGCTCGCCGTTCTGCCTGTGTCATCTTCCTTGTATGACCCGTTCCTTGCCTTCTGGTTGCCATGGCGATTGGAGGGAGCGTCAGCACCCGCTTGTCATCTGCCCCCTGCTCCCCGTTTGTGTCTCAAACTTTATTGTATTTGACTTTCCCTGCCGGCTCCTGGAGGATGGGCTCCCCCTTTGAGTCTGGTCCCTCCCAAGGTTTCTTCCTTCTTGGAAATTTTTCCTTGCCACTATCGCCTCTGGCTTACTCACTGGGGGCTTTGGGTAGGGATGCTGTAAAGCACTTTGAGACGATGTAATGTTGTGATAATGCGCTATACAAAAATAAATTTGTTGTTGTTGTTGTTGTGAGACACAGATGTAAGCACATTTTCCTGACAGACTCTTATCTCGGGTGCGCCGGGTGGTCAAGTTGATTCAGTTGGTGAAAAGCGAAATTAACAACAGAGAAAAATCATCAAGCTTTTGTAAGCAAGACAGTCTAAACAAGGAATCACAGTGTGTTACATATTTGACAAACTGTAAAATGTAACTGCAAAGCATTGCATAAATAACATTGGAATTCAAAATTGTCTTTTGCTTCTCGATGATGGCAATCTAGTGTGAGTAATACTTGGAGGACATTAAGGTCTAATGCATCTGGCTCCCATAATAGATCAACTGGCTCCAATCTGCCCCCCCCCCCAATTGAAATGGTCTAGAACCGCCACCGCTAGGAATCCCCAGCTGGTTTGCTTGTGATACCTGCTCCCTGGCTGGGGTTGCCTCGACTAGGCCATTGACCCTAGGGTACTCCCCCCACCCGACCCGAACATGGCTAAATGACGGTCAGCTGGAGGAGAGGGATGGGACAATTAATTCAGGAACATACACTCTGGGGCCGATTAGGCTGCTGAGTGAAGAATCTTCCATCACCCCCCACCAAATCTGACATCTTAGGCCATCCTTCTGGGTTTATACCGCCCATGCAGGACGGGCGGATTAATCATGGTGAAAGGTGTGGGGGCCCAACCGGGTGCCCAAACAGCACACCCTCCAGGAGCCCCCAATAAGCCCATAACAATGCCCAATAAGCCCGCTAATGCACCCCTGTAGATACACCCCCGCCCCTCAATTCGTTGTCGCTAATTATGCAAAGGAGACCGCCGTCGACAAGCCACTTCCCCAATATTGCTCTCACCTCTCCTTCTACCTGATCTCCCATCTCAGCTCCCCTCACATCGACTTGTAATGGATTTTGGGGCTTTATACTGTTCAAAGCAGAGGCTAATGTGTCAGCATCCAGTCTCGGCTGTAAATCACACGACAGGCGATGCAAGCAACCGCCTTTGGGGGGAGAGCATTTGGGGAGAATGCATGCCACCACAGCGGTTTCAAGCACCGTGTGAAGAAAAAACTCACAGCCGCTGACAGCAATAATGATTATGGTTGCTTCCCAATAAGGACAAGCCTGAATTATTTACCAAACGCTGATGCTGTGTTGTTTTGACCCTTTAGGTTGCTGAGGCGTGTGAATAGAAACCGTTTTCCAGATAGTTTATCTAAACAAACAGATCCCTGAGGCACAGTGTTTATCGTCACCTTAACAGCCTGTTTGCGCTGCGGGAAACTGGCAAAACTGGATTTATCGTTACACAGTACCTTAATGCTTCATTACTATGTTTATAAAATCATATCAGTTTATTTATATATATATATATATATAATATATCTGTGACCCATGAAATTAATTATATCATACATGAATGTATCCATTTGTTTGATTGTAGGGCAGCCATGTAGCTGGGTAGTGTTTAAATGTTCACACAACACATCAAATGTCAGTGGTTAGTTTGGGTTGGTTGCCTGGCAACGTGGACCCCCTCCCTCCATCCCTCCCCCACCTCACAGCCCTTGCCGCTGCAGTCCCAGCTTGTCCTTTCAGGTGTGTGGCATCTCAATGACAGAACAGTGCATGCCACGCTGTGCACTCAATGATCCCTGGGTGACAACAGAAAAAAACCCCGCCTAGTCAGCTGATTGGCCATTGAAATCTAACCTCCCATACACCCACCCAATCCCCAGCTATTTTACTGTAAAGTGAGAACTAACTGAACATTGCACAGAGCCTGGATTGTTACATGCATGTGGCCTTTATGAGTTACATGACCAAAACAAAATATAAAAATATTGTGTGAGAGTATTTTCATGAATAACAAACCCAAAGAAACCAAAGTGATTTTAATTCTGGTGCCTTACAGTTTTTTCATTGACTGACTTTTTAAATCGTTTTTCCTATTAAATGGATTTGACGCCACTTTTTTCCTAATTTTTTTGGCGCACATGGCATGCTGGCAGAATAACAGGATACTTATTAAAATCATTGTGAAATAGCCTAGCCCTAAAATGAAAGCCACAGCATGCATATAATTAACCTTTCCTCATCACTCGTGCTTACAGACAAATGTCTGAAATACACATTAAGGTTCAGAATTCATTTTCATTCATAGATTCTGTGACCTGTTTTCTCCATGTGTCCTTAAAACATCCCGTTTGTCAGGTATGACATGTGTCAAGTATATTTTGAGGGTGACTGAGACTCAGACCAGCTAATATAGGTCCTTAGTGGGATTTCAGGTTTTTTGCTGTTTCCCATTTTTCAAAACAATTCCAACCTTCACAGTCATCCCACAATGGCAGAAAATGACCCTGCAGGACAACAATACTCACTTCTGGGAACACATAGTGAGGTCACTATATGAGCAGACATACTTGAATACATGAAACATACAGTTTGGCTTAACCCCCCCACAAATGCTATATCTGCTTTTTGCTGGTTAGTATATGCGTTATCGTTTTGCTCAGGATGGGTGTTGACTCACTAGCACCTATTCTTACACTTCACACTTATTTTATGAGAACCACTGTAAAACACTGCAAAACAGTAATGAAACAAATGGCTTTGGGCCTCACATAAACACTGTAAAGTATTATACAGTAACAGCCAAACACATGATCATTCAACGCTGTGCCAACAGGGCTACGCCGGAAAGAATATTCCCATTCAGATTTCACCCCTTCTTGTTGAGATGTGCAGTTTTAACAAACTGATATGCCCCAGTGGAGGCTCTTCAAAGTGATTCCCCCCCCCCCCCCCCCACAGTGCAGTCTCCGGCCTTTAGGGGTAATAAAACAAAAAGTCCCTTTACTGGAAGTAAACGACTCTCTTAAGCAGCTGGCTAAGAAAAGGGCAACACTGTGTGCGGAAACAATAAGGGCTTTATGCTACACAGCGGGCCGGGGCTGCTCAGCACTGCAACGCCGTCCAGGCAAGCTGGACCAGGCCCGGCGCCGGGAACTTATGAAAACACTGAGCCCAATTGCTTGGCTAGTAACCCCCCCATCCCCACCACAAAGCAACTTAGAGCTTTACTTACACAGATGGATTTTTAATTATAGCTCATTACTGGAGGTTAAGCTCAGGATAAGCACTCACAGCACTACATTCTGGACCTCGAACCAGCAACCCTTGGGTTCTGTGCACATGTTACTGCTGTACCTGCTGCCTTACAGATATTATCCTGCATGAGACTAAAATGAGGGGGAAAATGTCCATCTCAGAATACAGCTCCAAGTGTATTTATGGGCTATAATTAAGAGTAACTTTGCCTATTCACATCTGTGATTTCTGTACCGGCGGTGTAATTTAGCACAGAAAAAGCTCTCCTCTGGTCAGTAAAAGGTAAGCAGTGCCTTTATCCATCAGAATAGCGCTCTGTAAGCGTTCCTCTATGGCTACATAAATAGCTATCATTATCCTTTGATGTCCCAAGCTGCCAGAGACAGGCTCCTTCCCAAAATATCTCTATCACTAAGTCATTCCATTCACCGACAAAAGTAAGGGCACAAGGGCACTCACAGAGGTCCTCAGGGTAGGTCTGAAGGCCCAGGACAGTCTGTGTTATCTGTCATTGGCCAAAACCTCAGGCACGGGGCATTTTAAAAAGCCAAATGAATAATCTAGGCTTTTTTTGAAACAGCGTGCCGTTCTACAGCACTTTTACACAATAACTAGACAGACAAATGTTTTTGTTGACCTTCTGTTGATGTTACCATTGTCATCATCTTCATCATTAGAAGCAGCAGCACTACTATTGTGAGTAATAATTTTGCCTTGGATTTAGTAGAGTGGGCATCCTTGGAAATGAATTTGAAGTAGTGAGATGGAAAATAATGCCGTACTCAATGCAAAAGAAAGAAGGAATCCAGAAACATATCTATTCAGAAACCATATGGAAAAAGAGCCCACAGAATGTCAAACTGACAATAGTACAAATAAATACAGAGCAAAGATTATACAGCAAAGACTGTAACATCATGATTTTGAGCATAAAGACAAATCAGGAAAACATTTAGTAAACACATTTTAGGGTAATGAAGGGGAAACAATCAAAATGACCATAAGGGACAGTCACCCAGAATCCTCAAGTAATAAGTCACACCTTTATGACATATTACAGCCACTTAAACAGCAATAAGAATCTCGAACAAAAGAATCATTAAGTCATGAAGAAATGTTTCAGATACCTAACAACATCTGAAGAATAAGTTAATGAAATGGTAAATGATAAATCTCTGGGTTTGGATGTCTATGCTTTTGAGTTCTGCACACTTCTGTTAGACAGGTAACACCAATGTTTACTGAAATGGCAACTGAAAAAAATCCCCCAGCATAATATTTGTTTTGTTTAAGGCAAAAGCCCAACCCTGTTTTTAACGGTACTGCCCACTATCATGAATCACCATACACCTTAAAATTATTAGCAAAATGTTAGCGATCCACTTTGACTCTGTGACCTCAGAATTCATCCACCCTGACCCAACCAGCTTCAAAATCAACAGAATTAAAGTATCACTTTACGTGAAAAGTAATTTAATTTAACTGCCACCAGGATAATCAGGTAAAGGACAGACGGTTGGACGGATGGGTGATGGATTGATGGATGGATAAATGGAATCATTCATTAATTATTCAGTTTATTCAAAAAAAATATAGCTGAAACATAGCCTTAGTCACTATAAACGACATCACCTTGATCAAAATGTGGAACTACCAAGCAAACTAGCCAAGTATGAAACTACCAGGCCAGGATGTGCACTCTCCGTTATTATTTGCATTATTTATAGAACCACTGGCTATAACCATTTGTCAGAATAAATACATTACTTGTATTACAACCTCTGATTTAATTCATAAGATAAGTCCTGGGTGGCTCTGTGGACAGTGCTGCTGCTTCACACAGTGCTGGGAAGGTCCATGGACAGTGCTGCTGCTTAACACAGGGCTTGGGGGGTTGGGGGGGTATGCGTTCCCCCGTGTCACACGGGTATTCTCCTGCTTTAGGCTAATTGATGTCCTTAAATTGCCCCAGTGTGTGACTGTGCGTGTGAGAGCGTCCATGTCCATTCAATAGTATCCCAGCCAGGGTGAACCCCAGCTTTGGACCCTGTGCTGCCTGGGAAAGGCTCCAAGGGGCCAGAAAATTCTACTGGAGAACAAAAAAAAACATGTGTAAAATTATTAACATGACAAAAAGTAAGCGGCAGCATGGATGACGCAGTGGCTCTGTGGGCAGCACAGTTTCCCCCAAAGCTCCGGGGACAGTTTCCTCTGGGTACTCACCCCTCCGAGGCTGATTCCCTTCCTCAGTCCAAAGATACCCCGTTAATCTAACTGGCATCCCTAAACTACCCACAGTGTTTGCACACATAGTTACCCATCAAATTAACAAGAACCCCCAGCCTAGCGCTAGTCCAATAGGAGACCATTTATAGAACATGCATCACACAAGGCAGGTTGTTCAACTTGGGACTTGGCAATTTAAACAACTACATGTACAGCCCATCCTGACAGGGTACAACCAATTTCCTTGCCGCAAAATCCCATCATGTTCTGCCCTGAGCTTATGGGGAGAGATATCTGAAATGGACCCATTAAAAATCCACCCTCATTACTTTTTATATTCAGAACCAGGTTTGTTGGCCAAGTATGTTCACACACACAGGAAATGTATATACTAAAAAAACAGCACTAATGTTATACTGAATCTTCATTAAACACACAGCAGCCCCATGAGGGACGGCGGCTCGGTGGCTCAGCATCTCGGCAGTGTGGCACAGGATGTACTTTGGTGGCTCTGCCCGGATTGGTTACCTTTTCCACACTCCTCCCTCTCGCGAATCCGTTTCAGAGGCGAAGGCGGCAATGACTCATCTGCCGTTATCCGGACTTTGCGGGGGTGACACCAGACAAATAAGAGCGTAAGTAAGAGGCGCGGGAGTGGTAAAGCGCCAATTCGCAATGCAAGTCCCTTAGTGCGCTGAAGGGCCGTAAGGTACAGCGTGCAGAGAGCTGATGTCTCTTAGTGCCTGCTAACACGGATCACGTTTGTGTTTTAAATGCTTAAACAAACAAACAAGCAAATGAACAAACAAGCAAATAAAAAGTAACTTTTGACATGTCAGCTGATTTTGGACCCTATGAAACCATTTCATATCAGGCCCCTAACCCAGCGTAATACAATAATGTCGCAAAAAATGTTATGTCCCTGTCAGTCAGGCACTGGGAAACAGCAGATACTCATTCTAAGAATCATTTTTCCAACTTGCAAGTGATGCAATCTGTTTCTGAGTGTAGCTGCCCGCTTTGGTTATTCAGATATTTATAGGAGAAACAGAGAAACAAGGTCATCATTTTTGGGCTGAATGAGCAAATGGAGATTTTACCCCCCATCTACATAAAACTCAAAAACCCATTTAGGTCCATCAACATGTATTTTATGGCACAGTGGGTTAAAATGATTTCAACTGTGTGTAATGTTGAAAATCTCCAAGGAGGTGAATTTTTTTTTTTACTGAAATATTTTGAAAAATCTATGTATCCATATCCTGCCTGCTTACGGAATTCTAGATATTGTGCTAATTGAGGCAATAAACAAGTTCTGAAATACCTGAAATACCACATGTCTCTTATTACAGCACAATATCTTCTAAAATACAGCTTAACCCTGAACTCCATCTAAACAAAATAAAATAAAATCACCCTTAATTCCCAGCAGGGTTGTGCAGCACTAAAAATGACAAACACAGACGGATGAAGGCTGTGCATCACCGGTCTGATGTAAGAAGTGCTCCAGAATTGGCAGCCTGTGGTGAAATCGCAGATAAGTAGGCCAGCACATCCGATGCCGGTGAGGAAGCGACGCTGAGATCACTGACGCTTAAAGGATGCATTCCCGACATGACAGAGCCGAAAGAAGGAGAGCACGCAGAAGTTAAACAAACCCCCCCCCCACCCTGCCCCCTTCACCGCCATCTCCAGCAGACCAAAGTCAAACTCAAATGAATCCAACAGCTTTTCATCAG
The DNA here is from genome assembly GCA_026779605.1 of Mormyrus hasselquistii. NCBI lineage: Eukaryota > Metazoa > Chordata > Actinopteri > Osteoglossiformes > Mormyridae > Mormyrus > Mormyrus hasselquistii. The sequence goes on from JAODKE010000044.1 coordinate 17,765,664, forward strand.
CTACATCAAAAGGAAGAGGAACGACAAATTTCACACTCAAAAATTTTTATGGATTGGGTGACCCTCAACAGCCAACCTGAAACACCACATTTGACCCCATATACAAAACATCTACTCATCTCCATCAGAAAGAACACAAAGCTTATAAAAGGCTACAAAGGAAGTTCTGATAGTATCTTTCGCTCCATGGATCCACTTCTTCACCTTCAGGCAGTGACACACGTGTGAAAACCTAGAAAACGTGACCCGACGCGGGTCTGCCAATGAGTACGGCTGACAGTATGAGCATGACGGCACATGAGACAGTCTCAGCATACATCCACACAGAGATCAGCTCCTGAACTTCTGAAAGGCTTCTGATGCAAGGGGAATCAGCTGGAACATGCCAGTCACTGAAGCAGTTCAATGAAATGTTGAATTTACAAGAACATAATTAGCATGCAGTGACAGAGTGGAGAACGCTTCAGAGACACAGTCACAAAAATGCTAATGAAAGGAACTAATCTGCTTCATTAAGGGCTCAGCTTCCATCGCTCAGAGTTTGCACCTCAAACTTAGGCGCGAAACACACCGGCGAATATAGATCTAATCAACAACATCCTTTTAAGTCAAGAGAGCAAGCAAAAAGCCGCAAAGAAACAAAAACAACCATTGTCAAAAAAAAAAACACAGTGAAGATCACAGGTCTGATATTCCACACAATCTTCACAAGCCACTGAGAAGCTTCCGCTCTCGAGCTGATCTTAAGCAGGTTCCTGACACCTATGAGAACTTGAGAGAAGACACTCCTTTGAATGATTTACTTAGAAAATAGCAAGCCAAGTCAAAGCAGAAAAGAATATAAATTAAATTAAGACACACAGCCTGGTTCTACCTTCCCCCTCAGTGACTGCGAGATTCCCAGTGAAAGATTACATATAGATTTATAAAGATTACATATAAATTCATTATTGTTCAAGAGGACCTAATTGGAAACACTTTTTAATTAAACCCCCTAATCACAGAGGTGATTAGTTCTTAAGAGTAAGTGCTTAGTATCCATGATGTTTTTAAGTATCCATCATGTTTTTCCAAAAGAGACAGTGAAAGCAAAACTCGCAGGCTTTCAAGTTTGTTTAAAGACAGACTACAAGTTAGGGGGGGTCACAATACATTACCAAAAAACTTGTGATCAAGAAGTTCAAGGGCACATAAATTTTTGTTCTTTTTGGTTAGAGGAATTATTGTGTAAAATATTAAGCATGTTGAACTTTAGTACTGCCTCACAGTCATCACTTATAATAAAAATTCATTTTTCACAGCTAAAACTGGCATGTATGTCACTTGCTGCTGTTGCCAACTGGTGGCATTCATTTTACTTATTTATCACATTATCTATCTGGCAAAGAACAGCAAATCGTGGCAAAAGACAAAATATAAATTATAGACGCAGTTAGTTTATCAGTTTTAAGTTAGTTTAAACCGTTTTATTGTTGGCTAATCTTACAGTCATTCCGAGTACTGAGCAGTGAACACTTTTCCACACCAACCTGGTAAGAAATATCGATGCAGTACTTTAATTCACTGCACTTTATAGTATCATTCAACGTTTTGTAGCCTAGTTAATTGTGCCTGTCAATGTGGCACAAATTCAAATGGTACCGACTGCGTTTAAATATTTGCATGAGTAAATCTAAACTGAAACAAGAACTTCAGGTAACAGAGTTTCAAACCATTTTGTTTATAATTTACTTACTACTGCATCAAAGTAATGCAATGAACCCTATAATATTGCTAAACTGCAAAGTTCTTGACTATTTCATAGGACCAGCATCTCATTTCTTGTTCAAGGTACTTAAACTCAACACTGACTTTCTCTCGCATGACGTTGATAGTTGGCCAGACCAGGATTTGTTTCAAGATGTTAAAAAGATTGTGAAGGATTCTGCTGAGCGAGCCATTGCCCTGGCTAGCAATTTCTTTTTTCAAGATGAAAAACAAGTATTTGTATCAAGTCGTAGAGGCCCATCGCAAGAGTTTACGCTAACAAGTCAACATTTCTTGAACAATTCCAGTGACTGATTAGTGTTTGAAGTGAAATGAGAACTGATGAACAGCAGTACTATGAGTATATACCGAGTGCCCAACTTCTATTTGTTGATTTATTTTTATTTCGGCAACTAACTTTAATGCAGTTTTGGACACTTTTGATGTTTTCATATATGTGAGAATGTAAAAAATGTTCACTTTGAAATTGATAAATATTGAATAATGTCCTTGTTACAATAATTAATGGTATATTCAGCTGTTTGTATAAAAATACAATTATGAGACTTTATTTCAGTTATTTTTGCACGTTTGCATGTTGAATTGAAAAGTTTTGACCTCAATGAGGCAGTACTAAATATTAAAATCGTAATTTCAAACTTTCTTTTCACAGTATATGGTGGCCGAAAGGAACAAGAAAACTGATGTGCACAAAACATTTATCATCCTTTAATTTTTTGACCCACCCTACTAAAGGTGTAAAGGTGAATACCATGTCATGGTTTGGTCAGGGCAGTACTGGGAAGACGGCTGACAAACACATCCTGTATGAACACGCACTTGGCATGGTGCTGAGCAGCGGCCCAAATGTCAAACCCATGATCCCCCACCTGCTGAATCTCTCTGCCATTTAAAAGGAATCATCCGGCTGTGTTTAAAGCCAATTTGATAAATTATCTATTAATACCAGCTGACATGTTATTTTCATTCATGTTTACAGAGTTCACACTGTCTAAAAGCCGTACTCTGAGGCATTATATAGGACCACAATTTCAGCTACACATCTTTCATATTTTTTCCCTCTGCATTATATCCCATAAACATATTTTAAGGAGTAGGAGCCTGGTTAGAATTTTCTTTAAAATCTAAGCTGCACACCTTTCAGGCACTGGCTCACAATAACAGCCATATCCAGCTGACATATTCAGGTACATATTTAATCAGATTTTTGTTTGTTTTATTAATTAGAGAATTCTGATGGCTTCTGCCTTAAACACACTGAAAAACACGACAATGAAAAAAAGATTAATTCGACCCAGCTGGGTCTGTAAGCAGATAAATACAGAAAGAAACAAATTTAATGAGAATGAGAATGAGAAAATACACAACGACAAAATGAAAGGCCATCTTTGTGAGCGCTACAGGTATTCAACATTGTAGAAAGTCAAAGGCAGCCTATGAATGAAGATGCGTGTGCCTTGTTTGGTAAACGCAGCGTGACTGAAGCGTACAGCTGCAGGGGGACACGTCATCCATCTCTCGGGATCCATAATGACCTCGTGCTGCGCGTCCAGATGTTTATTGGGCCCCGTGCGACACCGCTGTCACGCAGGACGTCCTATGGTAAAATACGTGCTTACTCTACGTATTCATAATAATAGCGTCCAACACCAAATAGCCTTTCACCATATCAAGCATGGTGTGACCTAGTTAAGTTCTAGCATATAATACAATACACAGCAGCAAAACATGGGAGATACGATTCAATTTGCTGTACCTTTATTTCCACTTTCAGTCAATTAAAATTAATTGCATTATTTTGGGCATCTAGGCATCACAGAAAGGATTACGCCAACTTCACACATCTCTGGAATACTTGAATACGCAGTCGGTACCATTTGAATTTGTGCCACATTGACGGGTCTGGCCTACCGCTCGACTCCAGCTATCAAGTGAGGAAAAAAGTATTTATCTGGGTAACAACAGTAGAGCCCCGCTTTGAAGCAACAGCTAGGTCACGTTCTACTACAAATATAAACAGTGCGACTGGTCTTTTGTTGAGTATTTATTAACTGCAATTTTAATATCTGTATGCTATATCGAATTTAAATGAATTATTCTGCTGAGGAGGAAGTGGGAGACGAGCTCTCCTTAAAATGATTATATATTATGTATTTTAAAAAGGAACATTAGCAATTTTTAGCTTTAACTCTGTAAACTCTGGAAATGGTAGGTGTTCACAAAGGTATTCCAATACTGTAGATTTCACGGAGGAAAACAACCGTACAGGAGACGTCTAATGGAAGTCTAATGGAATGCAAATTAATTAATTACAATTTATTAATCTATTATTTGTGAATAAGAGTTACAATCTTACACATGTACTTTAGAGAACAAAGGAAGATTGTAAGGCCTTTAAGTCCCCAGCACAGAGTATCCCCGCTAATATAATTACCCCGCTGAACTGTTTGTCCATGATACTGCACAGGAACCTTTACAGTAAGACTAACTTATGTATGTCTAATAGCGTGCGGCAGTTTGCAATATTCAATTTAACTTCATTAAATGCATTTCCCGTTCATATTTTCACAGAAATAGCCTTGTTTTTCATCTAGATTCTCTAATATTTTTCAGAATTCATATTCTGTATCATTATTGTGATTACTCACATTATTATTATTCAAGAAGACAGTTTAATCACTGTATCGATATAACAGACATGCTTGTTTACAGCCGCCTAAATACCGAAATAGCATTCCACAATACCATAAAAATGTAAGAAAGTGTATGTCCGCATCAAAGTAATTAATTAAACCTTTGGCATAACAATATGTCACCAGATGTAACATATAGTAACACACTTTTATAAATTAGCATAATTTGTATCTTGCTTTGCACGTTAATTTTGCTGATGGGGCAGAAAGCAGCAGTGGCAGTAAGACAGTAATTGAAATAATCGGTACATGACTTTGGCGTAAGCGTCTAGCCCGCATACCGATATAAATCTTTAATTATTACAGAGACTTGGAGAAAGGGTATTGTTAAAATGGTACTCTTGGCAAAATGAGACAGTTAAACTTTGCAGTTAATATATACCTGTGTGTTTAGTAATACTTAACTTTATCTTCTATACGATGTTCAAAGCGCATTAATGTATTTAGAATAGTATCAAGTTAGGATTCAAGACATGGAGAATATTCCAAACTTTTTTCTAGAAATGTCCAATTTTGACAATACACGCCCAAGGTGTATTACATACAGAATATTAGAAGCGTTATATGCCCTTTTTGATCTGCACGCGAATGCACATTATAACATGAAAATATTATGGCACCGCATTTTGCAAGCGGTTTTAAAGTAGGTTAAAACTTGTAAATCTGCAGGACTGTGGTCAGTCCGATCATCATTTACGCATCCGCACAGCAGCCTGGAACATAGCAGGATGAGATCGCGTGCACGCTGGCCGCAGAGATCGCGTCTTCGCTTTTAACGGGACGCGTTTCGACTGCTCTGGGGGCTCACACTGTACCTGATTTTCAACCTGTTTACATATATGTATATATATATATATATATATAAACTTAATTGATTATGCAGCATAAAAGATCACAAAAACATCGCTCTACCTTCCAGTAGCTGGTAAACCACAATAAGAATCAGAGGTGTGTGAAAATTAAATATAAAAAAATATGAATGTTCCACATGCACAAGCCAAAACGGAAGCGTTCTTAAAAAGTTAAATAGTGCAACACACCCACGTTGCGTTCTAGCTCTAATACTATATGGTGTGTGTCCAGAAAACAACTGTAGGGATCAGCTCACGAGCCAGATTCTCCGGTCTTGCTGGTAATTTTTAATTATTAATTGCATAACAAATTCGACATTCTTTTTTTGGCTGAGCCAGCTTTGGTAAAATGCCTGTCTTTGACAGGCGGCAGATGATCTTAGGAAAACTTACCTTGCCTCTTGATCCACATTTTGGTGTTGTCCAGTGTGCCCTTTTGTCCCCACCTGGCGCGGGCACATCTTCCACGTCCCCTATCAGCCCGGCTGATGCCGAATCCGAGTCCTCCCCTTCTTCCAAGTCCTCGCCCTCCTCCGCTTCTGCCGTCTTGAACCGTTTGGGCGCTCTCTCATATTCCCCTTCCTCATGCTCCTCGGCTAGAGACATTCTCAAAAATCAGAGATTTGAGCTCAGAGTCAGTAATGTCCTTTGCACGCAGACCTGACAAGATCGACCGAGAAAAGTCACGAAGGGTCTGGACAGCCCTGCCGAGGCTTCTAAGCGCTGCTCTCAGCGGCGTGCATCAGCCGGAGCGGACTGTCACAGGCAGCGCGTCTTTCCAAACGCACTGACTCCCTTTGTTCACATCGCAAACCTAGACAGCCGGGAGACGCTGCATCGCTTCCTCATTGGGCCAATCTCTCTCGGTACGCATGAATGTCGCATCTGATTGGGCGAGCTCGTCTCGCAACTTGTAAATGCAGACACTGATTGGTCACCATGGTCATTTGTCAAGAAAAAGATAAGCATATTTTAGTCGAAGCAATAAATCACTTTTGTATGAATATATTAATCAGAAAAAAACAACCCTAAAGTCTGAATACCTTAACCATTAAAAATTAGTTTCAGGGGAGAAAATTATTTTACTTTTTAAGAACACTTCCCTGCTTTAAGTTTACTGTTTTGAGAGGGGTTTTTCCGTACAGCACCTTCCCGGTCTAGTCCCAGACGTGATGAGACAGCTCACCGTTCCATTTGCCTGTTTACCTGTTTATAATAAAATCATTATATAATTCGTTACAACAGTAAGAATGGTTATGCTGTTTGTTATATGGTGATGATATTAGGAAATTATTCATCCCCTCTAGTTGTACTGTTACCAGCTTAGACTTGTTTAGGACAAAGTGTAAACATCCATTGATACTAACATAAAAAATCAAACATCCGTCGATACTAACACATGTCGTTTTTGTTTTTCTTTAGTGGATTAAAAACGCATATAGCCTACGCAAGCATTGCTGCAGGCCGTATATGTTACTTGGCAACTATTTTCATTCTCGAATAATTACTATACTAACTGCCTTAGTATTTAATGATTATTTTGCTGTGACTTTACACAAATTCAACTTTAACATAGATGCATATGTTTGATCGGTCACCCGCCCACATGTTTGTCCTCCAAGCACGTGTCATGCACTTTATGTCGCTTCCCTGTGTAGTCTCGCTGGCCTCCGCTGGATTGTACTGGCTTTTTGCTGTCTCTGAATTCTCTTACGACGCTGGAATAAGTGGATATTCCCGGTTATTGCTGACTTTCTATTTATAACAAACCTTTTTTTGTATACTAAGACTCCATTTCGAGTCGTCATTCTCCCCGTGAGTAGCAGGCACTAATATGCTAATATAGAAGATGCATTCAGAACATATTGTATTTTAAACCTGACTGAGCTCCAGATTCTCCGGTTCATACTCACTATATTGAGCAAAGTCATGTTTATTAAGTGGCACAACTTAATTAAATCTGATTTTGCAGTGTAGATACCCTATACATATTAATAATGTGTACCATAGTAAGGTTTTGTATACATTCTAACGAAAACGAATCCGTTGTGGAAATGAAATTATGATCAATG
>JAODKE010000044.1:17777566-17796122 GCA_026779605.1 Mormyrus hasselquistii
GGACAGGATGACCAGCAACGCTTGCTGGTCAAACGGGGAAGGGACACAGAGTGAGACAACAGGGGCTGACCCTGACAAATAAAACCTAATGGCAGAGCTCTTCTTGAAGAGGTCATCATATAAAATAGGGCAGGAAAGGAAATTATATTACATTTTGTTGTGATGTCTTTATACAATGCTTATAACACAATATTTATTAAGTTAGTCGAATCAAACTCTGTCCAACAGTTCATGCTATGTTCTTTTTTCAGTGATAGAGATCCTTTGTGATCTGAACCCACAATGTCTGTCACAGGACAAATTGGGAAATGCTAAATGTGAGTTGTAGTTGGGGACAGAAAATAGAGTCTAAAAGTTGAGTAGTCTGTCAAGGAGAACACAGATGCGGAGCAAACCAGAATCCTAAATGCTAAATGAGAGTCAAAGTCTGGGACAGGTGCTAGGGTTGAAAAGCTGGGTAGTCTATCTGGGGGAGTGACAGAAAAGGCAGGTACTAATGCAGGCACTTTCAGAAGGGGGCAGTGTCACACACTCACAAGGAAACCTAGGGACCAGGGAACACAGACAGTCAAGACCATACAAGAGGAGAATTAAGCAAACAGGGAACACTGGGGAAAACTGATTCAGAGAAACACTTTTCAGTCATGCCAAACAATACTTTGTACCTAGCAAATCAGCTAAACCATTTAAGTGGGCTAGCAATTAAGGGCAACCAGGAACAGGAATGAACACAGTTGCCTCAATACTCTGGGGGGGGGGGAGAGATTTTTAGAAGTGTTTAGTGATCTGTTTTATCTAAAAATGGAAAAGACATGAACAAGTCAACAAGTATGGAAACAAATCACCTTCCAGAAATTTTCCTCAAAATACCACTATAAACATCCCTACTTTTCCAGTATGTGTCTTTTTTTTCAAAAAGGCTTTTTCAAACGGTACAAAAAAGCACCATAATAATGAAAAAGGAAATTCAATTTAATTCATTATTCAGGCCTTTAGTATGCTTGTGTCATACCCCCATCGTCCACCCCCCTCATTAACCCCATGTGGATTCCCCGTGTTTACCAGCTGTTTCCGATTGTTGTCATTAGTCCGATGTATTTAGTCCGTGTTTCCGCTTGTTTCCCCATTCCGGTCATTGTTATGTCAGTTCTAGTATTGCATACCTTATGTATCGCTACTTCCAATAAACCCCGTTTTCGCCCCGACTTTTGGCAGAGAGTCAGAATAGCAAGTATACTACGGACCATGTACTTGTAATGTACTAGAAAGTATACAAATTTAATACTTCTTTGGACTAAATTGGAACATTTTTAATTTTACAAAAGTCTATTTTCAATTATACAAGTACACTCATGTATATACTACTAGTGTACTAGGTATATACTTCTAGTCCACATTTTAGTTTATTGAAGTACACTTGAAGTATACTTTTATGAACTACCTATTAAGGAAAAATGTACTCAACCTAATCAAAAACGAAACCTGAAAATTAGACCACCAGTAATCTCCAACCCAAACTGAAATAACAAAACCCAACACTCTAAATCATGTTGAGAAGAAAACTACAAAAAGAAGGGGAAAAATTCCCCAGAAGCTGCTGCTGCTGCTGTCAGGTCAGGTGTGAGAGAGATACTCACCACCCTCCCCCTTTTCTCTCCTGGAAAATGATTGGCTCCAGGTGCTTCATTCCAACAGTACAAAGAAAGGCAGAGAGAGAGAGAAAATACTCCCACACGCAGTGTGCAGTATTGCACCCACATGCCACACATAATACTAAGTATTAGTACTTTGTCAGAAAGACTAAAGGGTAGAACTAAAGTTAAGCATTTTATTTCCCGTCCTTGGTTGCATACAGCAAGACTCGCCACCTTTCCTCTTTTCTCTTTAATATGCATCGAATGTTGTGAGACTCACTGTTTGTTGTCCCTTATGTGCATTCATGGAAAAAAAACCCCACGCACACACACACACACACACGCATTTGCATCTCACATCCTGCACAACCAGCTGTCACCTACAAACAATTCATCTAATTTCAAGGATAATTAAAGTTTAGTAAAATGTAAGAAGACCTCCAGTCCCTTGATTCTCTAACCGGAATCAACTGTCCATGTTGGCTGCTTCAGCCAGTGTTCATTCAGTGTAGAAGTGCTAGGCTACACTAAATTTTGGTCCTTCGAGCTGGATTGAAGCAAGTTAATACAATACGGACAATGCAGTTACAGAGAGGGAAGAGACCAACAGGCCACGCAGAGTGAGTTACCGCCCCTTTCGCTTGGTTACCGCCCTTCTGAAGCCCAGCCTCCAACAGCTTCTTCCTATGCTGAGAGCAAACAAAGAAGAGGAACGGCTCCAGTAGCGTGTTCAGCTCTATCTAACTCACGATCCGGAAGGCACTCCATACACTCCTCTGGGTTCTATGCACCTCAAACCCTCTCTCCTATCCAGACTACAATCCTGGAGGAAAATATTAGACAGTGTGAACTTGAGAATCTTCGCTACCAAATAGAGGTGGACTTACTGGCTGATATTGAACACCCAGGCCAAAGAAGCCTTTACTAAATGCTTAGAGAGTAGACACCACCTGAAGCAGGCTGAGTCTGACTTAGAACTAGCCAAACTAGTCACCTCCATGGTTACAGCTGACACCAGTGCAGCCTCTTCTAAACCCCCATCATCACCACCCCTAGGGTCGTCGGTATTACCAGCACCACCGGCCTGGACTGTGATGACAGCATCAGTTATAAACCCAGTAATGCATTGCTCACTGGTGGGTACAATGCCATCACATGCTGCCCCCTACATGGCTAATCAAGGTTCAAGTACTTCTCTAGTACCAGTGTCAGCACTACCTCCTACAGTGCCATGTTCAGCAGCACCACTGGCAGCCCAGTTGCATCAACGGTCTACCGTGGTCCAGCAGCACAGCATCCTATGATTAACACAATCCCGTCTTATGATGCACGGCCTTTCCCTAATTCAGCATTACATTGTGCAGCCTAGCAGGCCCCATCAGATACCATTCCACACAGCATTCAGGCAGTCCCAGTAGCAATCGCTTCCCATCCTAGTTTACTACTTCAACCCAGAGCAGAACCGCTAATCGCCTCTGCATACGGCATCCCTAAGCCCACATTGCCTGTGTTTGAGAGTGGATGTGAGAGTGACTTTGCTCTTCTTAAAATGGCACTGGACAACCCGCTAAGCAGTCATAGCCGCTTTGGTGAGCAATATAAATATCAGGTGTTACTCAGCCACCTGAAGCTGCCCAGTGCTCTTCAGTTAGCAAAGGCCTACATGCACCATCCACACCCATACACTGCCACCCTTCAGGCGCTGCAAGAGAAATATGGCCAACCCAGACAGCTAGTCAGAGCTGGGTGCCATCATGAACACCCCAGCACTTAAAATGGGTGACACGACCACCTTTGACTCCTTCGCTCTGTCTGTTCAATCCTTAGTGGGCATCCTGCGGACCCTTGAAGGACAGAATGGCTATGAACTGATGTGTGGGTCCCATGTTGATAGGCAGCTTAGTAAGATGGCACCTTGTTATCGAGACAGCTTTGTAGAGCACTGCCTAAATCGTGGTATTTCGCAATCAAGCACAGATAGAATCTACACCCTCCCAGGGCTGCCTGGTTACAAGTAAAATCGCAAGCAAAACGAATCTCCAGTCATGCTGCAGTCCTATTCCCAACTGACCTTCCTAGACTGACCAAAAAGGGGCAGAGGGATCACTTACCAGAAGGAAAGGTCAACCCCAGTACTCCTTACCCTCAAGAAGGAGGCCACTCAAACCGAGCATGCTCACATTAAGCCTACTTTCATGCCATTGTCCCCACTGTGACAATAGAGACCACTTTCTCAACTCCTGTGTTAACTTCAAGAAGCTCAGGTACTAGTCATATTGTCACATGGATAAAGGAAGGTAAACGATGCTGGAGGTGTGGCCGTAGTCATGCCTCAGAGAACTGCAACCTCAAACAACCATGCAAGGTCTGTAAGGAACTACACCTCACTGTGCTGCATGACTCAGTCAGTGACACATCCAATGCAGTCCTGATGGTCAGTTCACCAACCACAAAGGTCTATCTGAATCATCCAAACTGATCACAGAGAGTCATGTTGAAAGTGGTAAAGGTCCTCCTCGACAATGGTAGCCGTAGCATGGAGGTTCAAGCAATCTTAGATGATGGATCAGAAAGAACTATTGTCCTCTCACCCATTGTGCAGCAACTTAAACTCCTGGGGACCCCTGAGACTCTCCAACTGTAGACAGTCCACCACAGCATAAAACAGTTAAAAAGAATGACCAGCTCATTCGACGTGTCACCGCTATCAAAGCCTTGTGAAAAACACTTGATTTCCAATGCCTTCTCCACCGATGGATTAAGCCTAGCAGAGCATAATTACCCTGTAGCTATGCTCCAGCACAATTACCACCATCTGAAGGGCCTACCTCTGCTTCTAGTGGACCACGCAAAGCCGCTACTGCTCACTGGGTCCGACATGCCTCACATACTCACTCCTATACAGCCCATTCGACAAGGCCCACTAAGATGGATGGTCTTGTTCTTCATGTGCCAAAGGAAGCAGTACTGCCCAGTCTCCACAGGACAGAGCGTAAGCTTGCTCGAGACCCCACCAGAGCGGTGTCTTACTGCTCTGAAATGCGCAAGTTGGAACAAGATGGATATGTGGCCAAGATCAGACCGGAGGAAGCTGATTAGATCGCAGAGTTCTGGTATATCCTATCCTTACCATTCACAATGTTAAGGATAGGATTGTCTTTAACTGTTCCTTCCAGTATCAGGGTCAATCACTCAATGATCAATTGCTGCCTAGGCCAACACTGGGACCATCTCTACTGTCAGTGGCGATATACAAAGTATGTTTCACCAGGTACACCTATTGCCTGGTGATCGACCAGTTTTGCCCTTCCATTGGAGAACATGCAACGGGAAGAGGAACCGGCTATCTACAAATGGCAGGTACTTCCTTTTGAAACAACTTGCAGCCCATGGTGTGCTATCTATGCCCTCCAACGACATGTCCAGGATCATAAGGCCAATATTGTGGCATTAGCTGAAGTCGTTATACAGACATTCTATGTTGATAACTCTCCATAGCACATCGGATCCCGTTGGAGCCAAGGCTGTGTTGGTTAGTTTGAGACAGCTTTTGGCAGAGGGAGGTTTTGACATCAGGCAATGGGCAAGCAACTTACCTTCAGTTGTAGAGCATCTCCTACCGAATTCCAGATCTTCCAGCAGTGAACTGTGGCTGTCATGGAGCAGTACTGACCTACAAGAGCCCACGCTTGGTATAAAGTGGAACTGTCTCAATGATATGCTGGGGTATAAACACCACACCTCAAACCTTCAGCCACGCTGAGGAACCTGTACTAGACCCTTGCCAGCTAATATCAACCTGAACGGTGGTGAACGGGCATATCACCCCGTTCACCACCAGGGCAAAGGTTCTCATTCAGGACCTCTGGAAGCAAGGCTGGGATAACCTGATTGAACCTCTGTACTTATGAGACCAGTGGCTTAATTGGGTTGGAGAACTCCCGAATCTCCTTCAGATACAGTTCCCAAGACCCTACACACCAGCATGTGCTGATACACATACTGCTATCAGGAAGCTCTATGTTTTCAGTGATGCATCAGAGAGGGCATAAGCCCCCATTCTATTCAGTGGTAGTAGACTGCTTTGGTCCATTTTCGATGAAGGTCGGTTGTCGCCAAGAAAAGAGATGGGGAATCTTGCATAAGTGTATGACAACAAGATGCCTGCATTTAGACCTCCTGGAAAGTCTTGATGCTGTTGCCCTCTTACTTTCATTGTGCCGACTCGTGGCTTGCAGACGTAAGCCATTTGAGCTACTCTGTGACAATGGCACCAATTTAACAGGAGGATGTCGTGAGCTCCAAGAGGCTTTCAAGGCTATGGCCCTTCATTTGTGGGAGCAACTGGCTGAACAGAAAATTTGATTTCAGTTCAGCACACCAGCTGCACCACATTTTGAAGGGACCTGGGAGTGTGAGGTAAAATCGGTGATGGTAGCATTGAAGGTCATCTTACGAGAACTGTCAGTCCCCGAACCAGTTCTACAGACTCTTCTCATTGAGGTTGAGGGCATTTTGAATGCCAAACCCCTTCGATAAGTATCAACCGATGTGGCTGACTTAGACCCTGTAACACCGAATATGCTCCTCATGGGACGTCAAGGTTCGTCCCTTCCCCAAGCCTTGTATGACAATGAGGACCTGCTGGAAAAACGACTTTTGAAGCATAGCCAGCCAGGTGTTAGCAGATCACTTCTGGAAGTTGTTCATCCAACACTACCTGTCGGGCCTACAGGATCGGCAGAAGTGGAAGACCGATGACAAGGAACTTACTGTGGGGCAGGAAGTCCTCAACATGAATCCATGATTTCCACATGCACTCTGGCCTGTAGGTACAGTAACTCAGACCTTCCCTGGGTCAGATGGTCGGGTGCTTACTGCCATAGTGAAAGTAAGGAATATGACTTATACACGTCCAGTCATCAGACTGATTTAGCTTCCCTAGTTCAACGATGAGGCGGAGGATGTTCTAGACAGTCTTTCTGCTTGAATGTCAATTCTCCTGATGGACAATTCTGTGTCAGAAAGACTAAAAGGTGGAAAGTTAAGCATTTTGTTTCCCATCCTCGGTTTAAGTGTTGCATACTGCGAGACTCTACTACGCTACCTTTCCTCTTTTCCCTTTAATGTGCATCGAATGTTGTGAGACTCACTGTTTGTTGTCCCTTATGTGGGTTCATGGAAAGAAAACCACATACACATACATTTGCAGCTCACATCCTTCACAAACAGCTGTCACTTACAAACAACTCATCTACTTTCAAGGCTAATTATAGTTCAGTAAAATATAAGAAGACCTCCAGTCCCTTGATTCTCTAACTAGAACTTTCCATGTTGGCCGCTTCAGCCAGTGTTCATTCATTCAGTGTAGAAGTGTTAGGCTACATAATTTATGGCAGAAAGAAGTATACTAAAGTATAAGTATAAGCTTTAGTATTAAAGTATTAATGTAAGTATTAATGCACTTAGTCATAGACTTTTCTTGATAATTATCAGTTTAAGTCAAATATACTTCACTATACTATTCTTAAGTATATAAAATATAGTGTATAAAAAGTAAACTTCAAGTATACTGCCTCACTTTTAGTATAAAATAAGTAAACTCGTAGTACACTTCAATAAACTACTTTTTGTTAAGGGGGCGCAAAGGAAAAATAGATGATTGCATTTTAAGTCAATGAGATTATGGTGATGTCTGTATGTTCTATTAGAATTAAAGAGGACTTCTGTGATAATCATCTCAGCCTTCAGTGAAAACTGAAAGTTGTATAATGTAGCAGTTGGATAATCTGCTCGCTCACTGTACTCACAACGGCATGCAGCAAATTTGTGGCTAGAAGATTTAATGTAAAAATCCGTAAAGAGAGAAGGCTGCCCCTAGCCGACTTAATATGTGTAAACACTGCTCCTGGGAAACCTGTTTATCCAGGCCCTGAAAAAGCATGTATATATCTGCCGAAGGCAGTTATTATTGGATTTACCATCCAGCCTGTTATCCTGATGTCTGAACACTTGCCAGGGTTTGCTTCTGCTCTTCTGGAGCTAAATATTCACCTTCATTTTCCTCAAATTATGCCTTCATGATTACCTGCCTATTGATATTTTAAAAGAAAACACGCAGAAGACAATTTTTATATGGATTAATATCCCAGCACTCAGAACAGGGCATCCTTCGGAACACTGAAATGTGCCACTAATTCCTGAGCGTTATCTGTCCATCCATCACCCCAAACACTAATCTAGTATAATGGTAATTTGCAGACAGAGAGTGACTCAAAATCTGTGTTTTTGGACTACAGGTAGAGACCCATCTGGAAGACGACCTCACATTCAGTAGCACATTGATTTTCAGTAAGACCTGACAGACAAACTCCTAAGAACAATTTCTACAACCTAGGATGGATTCAAACACATTAAGATTTAATTCTACATTCTATTTTTGGAGGTATGAAATGCATTACATTTGTCAATACGGACCAGAATAAGTCAGGTGGCTGGACATGACGGTACCACCAGGGCTGCATGGCATGCATGTAAGTCTGCATGTAATATCCTTTATTTAGAGAGGAAAACAAACCTCAGCAGTTTGCAAGCTTCAGGTAAAGAGCCGTCTGCAGGCGCCTGGGCATTGGCCTATGGATGTAACAGTAAGAAATATAAAAATAAACTGATCAATAATAATCTTATTTACACTATACAGGCGTTGTAATGAAAAAATATGAATTATCAATACCTGAAGGAATGCGTGGTGGAATAATTCAGATTCAAAGTGATTAATCCAGATTAAGATGCAGAGAAATTGGTTCATGCGTTTATTACCTCCAGGCTTGATTACTGCAATGTCTTGTTCTCCGGCTATCCAAATAGGTCATTAAATAAACTCCAGCTAGTCCAGAATGCAACAGTCAGAGTCCTCACCAAAACTAACAAATATTATCATATCACCCCAATTTTATCTTTGTTACACTGGCTGCCAATTAGATTTCGTGTTGACTACAAAATACTACTTGCACTGCAGTATATGAGTGACCTCATTTGCAATTACATTCCAAATCGTACATCAGATCGTAAAATGCATGTCTTCTATCCATACCCAGAATAAATAATGTTACTTTTGGTGGAAGAGCATTTGCACATAAAGCACCACAGTTATGGAATAAACTTCCCATTAGTGTTCGGAACTCAGACACAATCTCTGCTTTTAAGTCCAGGCTTAAGACATACCTCTTTAGCCAGTCTTTTGGATAGTAAAACCCCCTTTTCTAAGGTGAATGAGAAATCTGGAGGTTCAAGGGCATAACTTTGGCTGGAACAATGAGGGGGTTGAGGTCTCCACCCATTACAGGGGAACATGATTATTGGGGCGGTGGTATTAGCTGGTTTTGATTTATTGGGGGGGCTACAACCCTCCCATCCCCCCCATAATTTACGTCCATGTGGAGGTTCATAGTCATTTCAGATTAAAGGTGAAAGGGGTGCTGTCATCCTGCCACTCTCGCCAATCAGTTAAGTTGTTGGCGATAGTTTGGCTTCACGCCAAAAACCCTGGAAACCCCCATGTCTATGCTTCCTTCTAGGTCTTTCTTTTAGTCAGGCTGCCATAGTTACTTTAGTACTGTCGGAGGTTAGGTTAGGTGTAGGACAATAACTCTTCTCCATCTTCTCTTTTCTGAGCTGTTCCTGAGTTGCACCTACACCACTTGAACCCTCACCTGGACTCCTTGGAGGTAACTACACGAAACCAACTGGGATTTTTAAAATTATATAGACTCAAATTAATGTCAATATAAATGCAGTTTCATGCTCCCTGGCCGCCCAGAGGAGGATGGGGTCCCCTTCCAAGTCTAGGTTCCTCTCAAGGTTTCTTCCTGCCAAAGGGAGTTTATCCTTGCCTGTTGCCACAGGCTTGCTTGGTGGGGTCCTGGCTGGTTGAATGTAAAGTGCTTTGTGACAATGACTGTTGTTAAAAGTGCTATATAAATAAAATTGAATTGAATTGAAAGCAGAATGTGTCCTGTGGTAAAGGCCATTGTGGAGAGGAGGGCTGATTTGCATTGTCAAGGTTATATAAATGCTTATAAATTTACTACCTGTACAAACAGAAGAAACGATGATCCCAGAAGATACGCTGCACGGCTGAATGAGCAAAGTCATTTCGGGTATTATTGTTTCTTTATTTAGCTGGCACCTTTATGAAGGTGATTTATATGGTGGTCATTACAGCCGGGCAACCCGCGGAGAGACTCAGAGCCTGACTTCCCACCAGGCGGCGACCCAGCCCGCATGGACTTTGCCACCTTGGGCAAAACCTCGACACGCCCTAGTGCAGATTCTCCAGCAGATCTTCAGTGACTGCCCTGTCGAGGCCCCTGTCCTGGACACCCGCTTGCCTCCCACCTGCCAGACTGACATAGGTAGGGGCACCGTAGATTCGCTACTGGACACAGGTTGGCTGTAATCCCTCTTCTGACACCAGTATAGAAATTTTGCCTGGAGTAGCCTGAAGCTAAGGCTCATACTTCAGTCTCCCATGGCAACGACTGATAGCAATTGTGACATCCCTTATGGTTGCTACAACATACTGCTGATTTAAAATATTATACTTTAACATGACTATACCAAATCTATGCAGTGATTGAAATACCATTGTAGCTAGATGTCAGACACATTAGATCAGGTGACTGCTGGACCCCAGTGTGAGGAAGGCTTAAAATAGCATTTTGCTAACATTATCCCTGTAAGTGTCATGCTTCATGCTCATCATATCTCACTGTTTCCTCACACCTTCAGTCCATCCAATCGCCCCTTCTGTCACGTCAACATCCATGCTACGGCTCCCTTTGAAGTTAACTCTGTTGTACTATTCAGTGCTTCCAACAAATTATCAAATACATGCTGACACCTATTGCCCCCGCAGCATTGTGACATAAGCCTCCTGCTTCTTTGTCACCTGTAAATTGGTCTCTGCTACAAAGTGACCAGCATAGAATGAGAACCTGTGCAGGAGCTGGGTTTCAGGTAAACATTCGTTAAAGGAACACTGATTTTTTACGTCCAAAAGAAAAGGAGAAGCCAGAGGCACAGCAAAAACCCAAACATCCTGCCTCTGAGTAGCACCTCTCTGTCAGCCCGAGCCGTTAGGTATTAACACATACACGCTGCTTCCTGTATAGTGAAATACAGGAGCCGTGCCCAAGTGGGAGGAACTCTTAGTGTGCAACGAACAGGTGTAGCTTGGTCTGCACTAAACCACGATGCCCTACAGGCAGAGGATGTCTGCATTGTGTGAACAGGATGTAGCACACAGACTCATGTGCCATTGTCTTATGGAAAATAAAAGAAGGTGCAAAACATGGCCATTAACACTTCAGTGTGCAAACAGAATGCAACAAAAATGAAAACTTATCCTCCAGGCATGAATAAATGCCCACACACACACACACACACACAATTTATTAACTCCAATGAGCCTTAGCATGTCTTTGGACTGTGTTGGGAAACTGGAGTACCTGGAGGAAACCCCACAACAACACAGGGAGAACATGCCATCTCCACACACATGTAACCCAAGCAGAGACTCAAACCCGGCTCCCAGAGGTGTGAGGCAACAGTGCACCACCATGTCACCCCCCTAGCAGAATCTTCCAGGAAAAACATGAGTGAGAAAAGTGTTTGCTACTCATTTGATTCCTACTGATTTCAATTGCTGTGCATCATCTTCATTATAGTACACTTATGTTATTCAGGGTCATTGGGGGTCCAGAGTCTACCCCAGAGGCTGCGGGTGCAAGGCAGGGAAAAACCCAGGGTGGGGTGCAAACACATCACAGGGCCTTAATATTATTCTATGTTTATCACATTTGAACTATGAAATGTTTATTTTGGCTTTTAAGCTGCCAGTTACTTCCCTTGGTATGTTTTCACACTTCAATTTAGCCTCCCAGTCATTTCCAAACTTGTCACTGTATCAAGGCAGGTAACAAAGTGCCTGAACTTTCCAATCCACCAACCGAGAGTGCTTTGTTACTGGGCCATTCTGTGTACCGCACACAATTAACTAAGATTTGCTCTGATATAGCATCTCCGTACCAATGTGCAAAAAAAAACCCAATATAACTAAAAATAAATAGCTTGACACAACACAACCCGGTGAACTGAACACTGCACAGCTAATTCAGTCCAAATGGGAACTGCTACTGACCTGTGATTTCTTATATAAGGGACTTGTTATCTAAATGTCATTAATATTAATTTTGCCTGCAGTGAATCAGGGATGAAACAGTTTGCCCTCTTCAAAAATGGGCACAAGAATCATCTGAACATTTCCACGCAGCGTCATGGATACCTTGTGTGGAGAACCACCTTCTGCCCCAAGCCATAACACTGTGTTTTATCTGTAATGCTGCAAAAGTCCTGCCAGTTCTAATTGCACATATACTGGACTTTAACTTATAACTTATTTGCGCAGAAAGATGCAATGCTGTGACGCGATGCAGACAATTAACACCCATCCATACAGAAGTCAGTACTCTCACTGTCATTCACCGTAGTGACCACGCACAGGTGTCCTGTGTGCTTTGGATGTGAAGGTACCATTCTGAGTTTGCCTGCTCTCCTTGTGTTAGTGTCTTTCCTGCAGGCTCCTGTTTCCTCATGAAAATTGCCAGTAGGGTGTGTCTCTGTGTGGGGGCCCCCGGTGGAGGACTAGTGTCCTATCCACTACAGCCTTGTACCCTGCGCTGCCTAGGGTAGGCTCTAGGCCCCCCCGCAACCCGGACCAGGAAAAGCTGTTAGAAGATGAATGGAAGGAAGAATGTATGCTGGAAAAGAGGGAAAGCAGGCAAAGTCAGTCAACTCACTGCTCTGTAAAGTCCATGTTAATGTAAGCAGTTGTGAGGGACAGCGCCATCCAGCAGGGAGCCTGTTGCAACCCTCAGCAAACAGTGCCGCGTGGTTGGGAATCCCAGTGACAGCAGCAGTCTCTGAGCTGGCTGTTGGTGCCAAACATTGTCTTGGCACAAATGGTACACTACTAGACATGTTCACACAAAGCTGATTGTTCCTGTCAGGATGATTTCTGTGATGCTGTGGCCTGTATTTAGTATCGCTGTGTTCTGTATCCCTGTATTCTGTATCCCTGTATTCAATATCTCTGTGTTCTGTATCCCTGTATTCAATATCTCTGTGTTCTGTATCCCTGTATTCTGTATCTTTGTGTTCTGTATCTCTGTGTTCTTTATGTCTGTGTTTCTGTGACCAAGTTACTTACTTAGACCAGGCGGGGACGCTGCTTACTCTCTCTGCCTTTGCCAGCTTTCCTTAATCAGGGTGAGTAGCCTATTTCTCCCTAGAAAAAGGCAGCCCTCCCCCCCATCCGATTGCTGATTAATGCGCCCTTCACATGGAGGGCACCCCCAACCCCCCAGCAGATGCTAAGTTTTCTCTCATTAAGAAAGTTAGCTTGGCAAGAGGCATTGAATCATCCACACTGCCAAGGCGACGAGGGCCTACTTAGGAGCAAACAGGAAAAGCATAGAAATGGAAACCGTGTTCCTTAAGATGATATGATCATAATAAAAGGGTTTCGCGTTTAAATGCAGGACCGGCCTCCTGGGCATCTGCTCCCAAAAGCTTTGATCTGACAGTCGACCTGCGATTCCCGATGGAAATTCATTCTTACAGGTAGCAGGGGGCAATGTCAGGCCGATAGCCACTCCCCTCTGTGGGTATCACCCCAACTGCAGGGAGCCCCTGGGACCCATTGCTATTTTTGCTCCCCAAATTGTGGCAATCCCTGTAGTGTTCCATGGTTCTGTTCCATAAACATAACTGGTGAGACAGGGATTTGGTGGAATGAAATCCTATGAATCCTAAAGATTCTTGGACTTCCTGATGGCAGCTGGGATCTTGCTCCTCAGGACCAAATGCTGGTTAAGGTTTAAGTAGGACCAACAGCCAAGTTTCTGAAGGCAAGTCACCACCATGGATATCTGCCAACCAGGCTACTGAGAAGAGGTGCCCACCCCTTTAATTAAATCCAAGACCCTTTGCCAAAGGAAAACAGAATGCCCCTTTAAGAGCGAAAGCATCACAATGTCATGTTCAAATTACCAGGTATTATTCCTTTACATTCAGAGGAAGTATAGAAAAAGCAGCCATGTCAGTTCAAAACACAAACTCACTAAGAAATGCCCCCTGCTGCCCTTTGATTTGCAATCGCCCAATCAGGCCATCTGAACCTACCACAGCCCAGCATTTTGGCGCAAGGGATTTGGGGCGGTCCTGATCGATTCATATGCCGCACGGTGAGGTGGAGCTTGTGAGACCCTGGAGTCTCAAGGTGCTGAAGGGTCCAGAACCATGTCTCACCCAGCTGGACCCTGTTCCAGGGGTCAGGAGCCGGGGCTCTTCTCAACGTGGGTGACTTAGCAGCTGAACACAGTCTGACTGCAAGAGCCCAGAGCAAAGCATGAGCCTGCCCCCTGTCATTAGCTGGCATTATCTGCGAGCCGCCTCACCGTAAACTGAATTGCTACCCTGTCAGCCTGAGGGAAAGATTAAGCTAGCCTGCTGCTCCGTGACTGCCTCCTAGGAACGCATAACTTTAGAACGAACCCGGCCCTCCATGCAGCGCAATGCCATGGGGCTCACACTGTGAGAAGCTCCCAGCTGGCGGGGGTGTAAATTGCAGGGCTGTCGTCCCCCCCCTGCCCTCCGATTCCCGGCTCAGATGGGGGGATGTGGAGGTGAGCCAGGCGAAGAACAGCAAAGCCAATTCAGGAGAAACAGATCCACAGAGCAAGGAAAAACTTTAGAAAAACCAAGTATCATTAAACGGCCTTTAAAACATCAAAACGTCGAATGACTGCTGTGGGGCTCCAAACCATGTGAGAAAACATTCACTGGTGGAAAGACACTGTGAAATGGACGAATTGGAGAATTACGGTGTTTGCTAGCACTTTCACTTGAGGAGCACACATGAGATTAGCATATTACGTAAATCCCACATGACAGCTTCTGTAAGGATTAATTTTGGCAGCATTTTGATTGCTTATGACTAAAGTAACTGTAGCAAATTACTTAGTGTAGCGGAGATTTGACACAGATGAGGATGGAACAAATACTGTATGCTTGTCATTGCCTTCAGGTGGCGAGGGTGTCAAAATCTGGACAGGAAGTTCAGTGTCGTGACAGGAAGTGACTTTGTGCTGCTGGTGAGATGAGAATGTGACAAATTCTATCATCCGTGCCATCGACGCCTCACTTGCATTGTAGAGGCAGAGTAAATGGAGACAAGCTGCATTTAAGGCTGAGATACCTGGTATGCAGCTGCCCAGACTCCAAGGAAAAAGGTGTAATGAATATTTTAAAACATGATGCTGTGACCCTCACCAGGAGAGCAGATGGATACTTAGATAGTTGGAGTTGTTTTACTTTGATGATATGCTGGTATCAGATAAGGATGTAACTTTACTGTAATTAAGAAAATGTAGAAACATTTAAAGGGCAATCAGGTCAGTGCTTATTAGGGTTTTTGCAGTAACAGCATGACGGCTACATGTGTTTAGCACTGATACCTTTCCACACAGCACATCCTGTTTTCCGCTATCTCTGACCGGGCTCACTGCACGCAGATGTCATTAAAAGTCATCTTCATGGCATAGCTTGTTAGCAGGTCTATAAAATAACTCTCCTATTTACGTTTGTGGTAAGGCCCACCTTATCGGCACATTTGGAGTTATTCTTAGATTCTTAGTAATAGGAAGACACAGGTCACGCTGCAGTATTTCACTATAGCTCACTATAGCTCAGTATCTATAGCTCAGACATTACATATGTATTTTGTTTAGGAACATCTTGGTTAGCTGATGTATGTTAATATTGTATTTCTGCTGTTTTTTTTCAATGTCATGCTTATAACCAGAGTTGGAAAGTTCAGGTTCAGAAATTAAAACTCCAGACCAGGGTTTTGTTTCAAACAACCACTTGAGTATCACTGTGAGTCTTTATACTGAACTTTTTGGTTAAAACAAAATCTTGATCCCCCACTTTATGAACCTAAACTTTCCACCTGCCTGTTTTTCTACAAAGGTAAAGCTGCATACTTCTAGAAGAAAATAGTCTCTGATTGACATCCTTGAGATGATGTGATAACGGTGTACAGACTGACTTACACGTCGGATTTCGTTTCTGGATGTCAGGTCAGCGGTCAGGCGGGATTCGGACTTGTTCGGTATTTCATTCTCAGACATGGCGGCTGCCATGGCTTTACAACAGCAAGGTCAGCTATATACACATACTAATGTATGTATAAAGCAAACATCGCCATATAGGATAAGTATCAGGGTGTTTTTCCCCTTGTGTCGACATTCCTATCACTCCTAACCCCAGTTTGGGGTTTTAGGGCTTCATAACCAAGCTTCTTCCCCTCCTAGGCAACAGGCCCCTCTCGCTGTGTAAACTGTCACCCCCCCCCCCCCCCACCCCTGACACTGTATCTCAGAAGACTGTGCATGGTTACCACACACTGCTTGTGGCATGTGAGTTGTCAGCATCATATTTGCCAAGAGAGCTTGTTTGTCTGAACTGATGTCACAGTTCTCCATCGAGCTGCTTTTTAATTGGCTGATCTGGGCACTGATGTTAACTCTTAGCATCTAATAATACCATCTTCACTCAGAAAATCCATACAGTATATGTAGATTGAAAGAATGCTATTATTATTAGTGGGAACACATTTATCTTTTTGAAATAAAATCTATTCGAACAAAGAAGGAAAAACAATATTTGAATGTTTCCAGTTTGATTTCGGATCAGTTTCAGCCAAGCAGTGAAATGTGATATTGGTTTATATATCTAGTGTCTTCCCTTGCACAAAGGACCTCTCCAAGCTGTGTGCCACACGCAGCCATTTCCAGGAGCAAAATGTTTTTAATGTCATGCATGTCAAAATTGTTTTTTGAATGAGATAAAATCCCTCTTGTCAGGTGTCATGACCTGTGCATCCAGTCCTCGTGTGTGCTTCCCCGATTGTGCCCAGCTGTTCCCTGTTAATTCGGCTTGTTTAGTGTATATCAGTCCACGTCCTCCTCAGTCTTTTGTCAGTCATTGTTGTAATGTGCCTCGTTGTCTACCCAATAAACCCTCATTGTCCGTCAGCCTGCCTGCTTTCTGTGTTTTTATGCCATTTGGCCGTCTACTCCTCACCATCTTCAGTTCTAATTGAACTTCAATAACTGCTTATCAGATGGGGTTTGTGGTCATCTGGTGTGACCCTGGCGGCAGACAGCACAGGCTACTTTCTGTGCAAAGCCCCATTTACACATATTACTCAGACCGTCACACAAGAAGGACAATCCACCTTTGAAAGGCATCGTTGTTGGATTATTAGTTAGATGTCAGATGTGAGGGTGGCTAAGATAATGCCAGGCTCGATGATGCCTTGCCTTTAACACTCACAAAGCTCATGTTACCTCCACAGGGAGACATCGCGCTGGCTGATATGTCAGACCCTGCGGCCACTTGTTTTCCCATGATGCACTGCAGGGACCGCTTTCATGCAGCTCCTCAGTGATTGCCTGGTCTCTCCGACCATCATGCCCACATGTGCTCGCTGTAGGTTGGGGGGGGGGCACATTGTTACTTTACAGGCCACTCTGTCCGAAAGTGTCTCTGACCTCTAGGGTCCCCGTCGATCAGTAGGCACCATCAGTGTCCCAGCCAATTGGGGGAGCCTTTCGTTCTGTTTAGTAATTTGTGTAGCGGCTGGGTTTGTGCAGCCTGTGTAGAGGAGCCAGTATCAGACAGGAAAAGGCACGCCTCGGAGCAGGTAGCATGTGGATGTGCTGGCATTACAGGCTGTACCAGCGACACCACAGATGCGCTCCTAGGATCAGCACCTCTGCCAGCGAGCTGCCAGGTATTCCTGCAAGCTCCTGGGTACAGCGCTCTGTTCCTGGGAAACACAACAGAGGAACTTCCTGTCTGCTTGGTCCAGCTGGCACTAGGGCCCTGAGGCTGCCAAGGTCAGGGCTCTAGGTTCCCCGCAGGCCTGGTGAGGGGCTACGGGACACGGAGCCTGGCTGGAGAGTGTGCCCGGCTCCATCTGTACAGGCTAAGATAAGGCGGCAGGCTCCTTCAGTGGGGGTAGGAATCGACGGTTATAGACTGACTCCTCTGTATGCAGAGAGTGCACAAATGACACCACTTAAAGGGACAGGACCACATCCTTCCCAGCATTTGCTGCTCCTGACGTTTTGTTATTTGGGATCACAAATCATCAGTGCTGTAATAATTACCGTGAACCTGCCCAGTGTCTCTATGATGCAGTGTGTGCAGCGTTTCCCTGAATCATACCCAATAAGCAACTGTTTCGGTCCATTCTCCCAGGGTGTGTAAACAGGGAACTGAAACAGGACTGGGGGTCCGGCAATAAAGCCCTTCAGTAAAGACGCTTATTAATGTGGTGGAACGTTTGGCAGCAGCAACGCAGTTGGGCGGACGGGGGGGCTGGTGGCTCTTAGTCATCCCAGAGGCCGGGGAAGGCCGGTCCACCACAGCCCACGTCTCACTGAGACACCTCGCAGAGCTTCAAGAGCGTGTCAAACTCTCAACCCGACTCGCTGGTTATTATGCCCACCTATAGCTGTCAAAGAGGTGCCTCCCCCCAAGCCTGGTGCAGATTTTCATAGACCTGCTGCTCTTACAGGGTGAGCATGCTGCACTTTGTGAGAAGCTCCCATGCCAGAAAGTACAGGATATTCTGAAGCATAATTTGGTCAGAAATCCCAGGTCCACTGCCCCTCCCTCTCTGCCCCCCCCCCCCCCCCCCCCTCCCCCCCCCCGTCCCTCCTCCCCCCCCCCCCCCCCCCCCCCCCCCCCCCCCCCCCCCCCCGCCCCCCCCCCCCCCCCCCCCCCCCCCC
>JAODKE010000044.1:17818636-17851749 GCA_026779605.1 Mormyrus hasselquistii
GGGGGGGGTGGCTGTACCAGGTTGCTCCAGCTAACAAGATGACATCTATCTCATACGTGCAGTAGGCACCAGGGGCCTGTATCATGAAGCAATGTTTAGCCGCATTTAAGGTGGTCTGGGCTAAATGTATGATGTACAAAGTCCATTTATAAACCCTGGAAGTTATCTAGCTAGCCAAAAAATCACGCTTTGTGATACAGGCCCTAGCTGATGACATAGCCTTTCTTACTTTTAAGTGGTTGCAGCATCAAATGTTGTAGACATGATGCATCAAGAGTACATACACAATATTCTCAATCACTGTATTCTGGTGTTTCATTCAGACCCATTGCCCCAGGTGTATAAAATCAGGCATCTGTCCTTGCAGTCAGGTTTACAAACATTTGTGGAAGAATGTGTCATTCTGAAGAGCTCAGTGACTTCAAGCCTGGTACTGTCATAGGATGCCACCTTTACGATAAGTCAGATTCTGGTATTTCTTCCCTACTAGATATTCCATGGTGAAATGTAAGTGGTATTAATGCAAAGTGGAAGCATTTAGGAACTACAGAAACTCAGCCATGAAGGTGCAGAAAAAGTAACAGAGCAGGGTTGCTGAGTATGTACAAGACATCGGTAACTGCAGAGTTCCAAACGTCCTCTGGCATTAACTCTAGCACAA
Organism: Mormyrus hasselquistii; assembly: GCA_026779605.1. Taxonomy (NCBI): domain Eukaryota; kingdom Metazoa; phylum Chordata; class Actinopteri; order Osteoglossiformes; family Mormyridae; genus Mormyrus; species Mormyrus hasselquistii. The sequence continues at coordinate 17,819,298 of JAODKE010000044.1, forward strand.
AAACTGTGCGTCAGGAGCTTCATGGAATGGGCTTCCATGGCCGAGGAGTTGCATGCAAGCTTCACATCACCAAGTGCAATACCAAGCATCAGATGGAGTCGCGTAAAGCATGCTGACGCTGGATTCTGGAGCAGAGGAAACATGTTCTGTGGAGTGACAAATCACACTTCTCTGTCTGGCAGTCTGATGGATGAATCTGGGTTTGGCAGATACCAGGAGAACATTACCTGCCTGACTGCATTGTGCCAGCTTATTGTTTGTATTGTCTTTATTGTTTATAAAGTTTGGTGTAGGAGGGATAATGGTATGGAGTTGTTTTTCAGGGGTTGGACTAGGTTCCTTAGTTCCAATGAAGGGAACACAATGCTTCAGCTACAGATCATCTGTTTGTCCAACACCTCCGCCTGACTTTTACTGTCTTCACCCCCACTCCCCCAGTTTTACTGCACTTACTCATTCATGGTTTTTCAGAATTCTTTCAATAATGGCAGAAAGAAATATAACTCAGAGGATGGCTAGTGGTTCTTCCCATGTCCAACTGTGTTTGGCACTAATACACACACACACACACATCTTGTAATTATATCTTTTTGGGAACCGCTCATTCATTTCTATGGGAAAAATGCTAATGCTAAACATGACAACCTTAACCCCTATTCAGCCCTAACCATAACCATAAGTAACCAAACAAAATACAAGTGTTTTTGCATTTTTAATTTTTTTCATTGCAGTCATGGATTTTTATAAAAGAGATTTAAAACAAAAAAAAAAAAAAAACGGTATTCATCACGTTGTGGGGACATTTGGTCTCCACAAGGTAAGGTATACTTGGACCACACACGACAGTATTATACCATGCGCGAAGCAATCATGTGGCTCCCTCAGCAGGCTAACACCAAATGCTTTAGTTTTCTGTCTCTTTCCTGTTTCCTCCCCAGTTACTTTACCAAGGGAGGCCAGCCTTCTGCAAGCCTGTGAGAGTGACAGGAACATTGCCGGGGAGCCCAGCGGCCATAGCAGTAAGTGATGGACTAAAGCACTGCTTAGCAATGGGGAAGAGGAGATGCACTCCAATGAACATACTGTAAGACACCCTGAGCAATATGCATGAGAAATATGTCTATCAGCAGTCTGAATATATTTGTAAAAAAAATGATTTTTTTATTTCTAATGTTGATATTTTATATATTACCTGGCATATACTTCACAACAGACTGTTATGAAAACATGGATGCTTAAAATGTTTTTCTTTTTGTTCATTATTGTTTTGTGCTTTATCAGTATGGGACAACATAAATGTTTCTAATTTTAAAAATACATATTTGATGAATTTGTTTTTCTTAAACTGCAACATTTAAAACACTTGTGTTCCTGTTTATGACCCCTGTAAAATTTCTAGCACATTAGCTTGTTTGTTCTGATTGATTTGTGTAAATTAGTATCAGTGTTTCAGAATCAATTCATGCAATCAATGTAAACATGTTTCTTTGGTGCGGGAATTATCCAGCAGTAGAAAACTGCTGGCTTTCAAGTGCCAATACATTTGTGCGATTTGTGGAACTATCAGTACTTGTCTAAGCAGCATCATGAGCCAGCTTTTCCTGACTTGTCAGAGCCTGATGGCAGCCCTGGAGAGTCTGTGCTTCCTCCCAGGCTGCTCTGCTCAAGGTGAATCATCAAATTCACATCGATGATAAGAGGCAGCCCCTTTGTTCTTAATGGAGGGCACATAGTGAGATAAAAGCCTTAGCAACTGCCCTGTCATCTTAGTTACTCTCAGTTATCCATCAATTCACCTTTATCCACATGCAGTTTGCTGACCTCCTACAATGATGAAAGAAATATGTGGGCCTGAGCAAAATATGCAGCTTTTGTAGGACGTATTTACCTCCATTTTCTAGCCTAACTTGAAAGTCTTAAATCAGCGGTGGCCAATCTCAACCAGAAGGAGCTGGTATAGTATGTGTGCAAGTTTTTACTGCAACTTTCTAATTAGATTACTAATTAGAGGACTGATTGGCTGAAGAGTACTCACACCTGGGTTTGAACAGCTTAAATGTTTTTTTTCTTCCACTGATCAGCATCATCTATTAAAGAGTTGGCAACCCTGATCCTGGAGCTCCAGTATCTAGCACATTCTCTATTCTACCTGGTCTCTAATGAACTACACCTGATCTCAGGCAGATAGTAACTCCATCCATCCATCCACCCACCCACCCACATCTCTAACATGTCCTGGGTTAGCCCCGGGTCCTCCTCCTGGTTGGACATGCCTGAAACACCTCCCCAGGGAGGCAGTTGGCATTACTGCCAATGCTCCACCAATCCACCTGTTGATTTCCCACTCCCTTCTTCTCTCATTCGTGACGAAGATCCTGAGATACTTGAGGCAGAAACTCATTTCCCGCCAAGAGAGGACAATACTGGAGGTCCTCAAAATACTCCTTCCACTGACTGACTCTATCCACATTTGAGGTCAACAGTTCTCTTTCCCTGCTATAAACAGCACTAGTAAAACCTTGCTTCCCCCTCCTATGTTGCCTGATGGTTTGCCAGAATCCTTTTCAGGCCGAATGAAAGTCCTAGCCTCACCAAACTCCTCCCACACCCAAGTTTTAGCTTCAGCAACGGCCAAATCTACTTTCTGGTTGGCCTGCCAGTACCCGTCAGTTGCTTCAGGAGTCCCACACACTATCCATCCTTCTTCAGCCTGACAGCGCTATTTACTGTTGGTGTCCACCATCGGGTTTGGGGATTGCCATCATGACAGGCACCAACAACCTCATGGCCACAGCTCCACACCACTGCCTCAGCAATGGAATCATTCAAGCTCCAAGTCCCCTGACTCCCTTGGGATAGAGTAGTTGTTCTGCTGGAGGTTAGAGAGAGTTAAAGATCTCCCGGACAGGTGACAGCTCAGCTCCTCTCTTCACCCGAGTGTCCAAAACATGTGGACACAGATCCGGCAATAAAATTACAAAATTCATCATCAAGCTGATGTCTATGGTCTAGCGCCAGATGTACTTATGAACACCTTTATGTTCAAACATGGTGGTCATTAGACAAACTGTGGTTAGTACAGAAATCCAAAAACAAAGCACTACTCAGGTTCAGATCAGGCAGGCCGTTCCTCCCAATCCCATATCAAACAGGTGGGAACAGCTTCTTGTGCCAGGGAGATGTTAAATATATCTGTGAGGATGCCTGCCAGCTGCATGCACAGGCTTTTAGGGCGTGAGGACCTGGGTGCCTTGCCCCATGTTGGAGTCAGCCTCAGTTCACAGCTTGTATTCATATTTAGCTTCCTTGATTCCCTACCTCAAGTTAGGCTTAAAAATGGCACCTCATGTTTTTCATAGGAGGCAACCTCCTGATTCATCCAAAGCTTCTGGTTGGGGAATACACTAATTCACTAGGAGGTGGCGACTGTTGACATTTGGGGTGATCCAAGACAGAATGGGAAAGCTGTCCGTTTGGGAGTCCAGGGCACACTGCGCAGCAAATGAGTTACAGCCTGTCTGTTGGAACTGCTGTTGTAAATGTGGCGGAGTGGTCTACAATACCCTTTTTATGAATAGTCGACTACGCTACCCCAGGGACACTGCTCCCAGGGACAATGATAACAACCCAATGCACCAATACAGCACACAGGTTCGATTCACCGGAAAGAGCCAAAGACGGGAATCAGTAAAAGTTTTTATTACATTCAATGGAAGATTCGATTATTTACATGACACAACAGAGCTAAAACCCCTTTGGCGCCAAATCCCTGCAGCAAACCACACTGGATAAAAGCACAACTGATCTCCAGCCCAGGAACTCCCCATGGGCAAGACCTCCATATGTACTTCACGTGAGCACCGACAACCACACACGTGCTTGGTGAACTAAAACCAGTGACTTATACTGCACATGTACACAGGTGAGGTCCACCACCAGCCAGGAGGGTGCCAGTCAAGGCTACCAGCCCTGAAACACAGGCAAAGAGACAGGACACCAGGTTAGTACAGCCGGCTTCCGTTACCCTGCGATGCTCATTAAAGCCGAGGGCTTACCGGCAACAGGACGCAGCTCCCCAAAGGCGTGCATTACGCCAACCACACAATCCAACATACCACAATGGTTAAAGGATGATAATGGACATGCCAGTCAACTTTCAGCGCACTCCCACCACTGCTGCTACCTCCACCACCAGCAACAAGAACTGCGTCACCTCCATACCTAGCCATCCCTCCTCTATATACACCACACTAAGCCACGCCCATAGCACCAGGGAACCAATAGGGTAAAGAGATCAGTGTGACCCACTTGGCTACATAAAGAAGAGTCCTGCTCCCTCTAGCCATACTTAAAAAAAAAAAATAAAACTAACGTTCAAGGTTGGGGAAGTTACTCATAAAAGTAAACCACTACAGACAGAGGTAAAAAGTGCAGGTCCAAACAGTACAAATCCAGACCAAGGTTTTGTTTCAACCAACTATCTGAGTACTCTGACTATGTTCAGATGATTCGTTGAACCAAAACCTTAGTCTAGATTTTTACTTTCTCAACCTGTACTTTCCTCCTCTGCCTTAAATAGATTTCTTTTGTGAGTAATTTCCCCAGCACTTCTAATCTTGCATTATGTTCTTTCATTACACAAGGATGGATTATTACTGTATCATTAACAAAAACATTCATAAACTGAAATGAGAATCAAAATAAGTTACAGCTAAATGGGAACTATAAAATGGAACTTGACTTGAAGATGAAATCTAACTGAAATAAAAATAAAAATAAACAGCAAATACCTTACCGTTTTAAAATACTCAATTAATGAATTGTTTCTTTTTGGCCTCTATCATGCAATGTACTTGAGATGTGCCCACATAATGCCTTTGAGTCTGATCACAGCTGAGTTTGTTTGACGTTATGTTGTGTTCCCTCACAAACCATCCAGGGTTACAACTATGACAGTGTTGCTTGGATGTTTTAGTTAATGACATCTGCAAACGGATTCTTTTAGCATAACAACGCTCCACACTGATTGGTTATGAAGGAAAGGGAAGAGTGATAATTGATTGGGGCAGTGTGGCTCAGTGGGCTAAGCCTGCGTGTGTAATCACAAGAGTGCTAGTTCAAACTCAGCCTCAGCATGTCTGCAGGTACTTGAACAAGGCCCTTAACCCCCAGCTCCCTGGGTGCTGCCACGGGCGGCTGCCCTTTACAGACAGCTTGCTTACAAAGGGCAAGAATCTTCAATAATCTGAGATCATCTAAACCCGGGTTGAGTTGACCTTATTCTGCTCAAGCCCTGAGCTCCCCAACAGATGACATACAGATCTGCAAATCAAGTCCAGCCAATCATAGGTTCAAGTTCAAATTCCCACAGACACATGCTCCTTATTTACATATTTCCATCCTACCCCTCAACGGTCAATTATATAAAGAACAAAATAAAATAAAAATTTACCTTTGTATTGAAGTTAAACTCCAAATTAATAGCTTTAATTTTTCTTTACACAAAAGCATAAAATGTAATTATTTTGTGAATAGATGTCCATGTATTTGACATATTTTCCATTAAGTGATATTTGCTAAATTGTTAGGCAATCTTCTTAAATTTATGCGAGATTTACACTTCCACTGGTCACATGAAACTTTTTATTTTAATTTCACGGCATTAAGAAAGGAAAAATTTGTGAAAGACCGGATCAGGTGGCTGGAGAATGACCTGAGGGTGACCAGCAGCTAGGGGCAGAGGCAAGCTAAGGATCTTGTAAAGCAGCCTTCCTCCCCAGAACAGAGCAGTGAGTACGGAACGTTCCCTTTTGTCTCAGGATTTACAGGAAGAAATAGAACAGGAACAACAGTTTAAGGCCTCACCTGCAGGTGTAGTTCCTTGGTACAGCTCAGTATGGTGCTACAGCTACAAAACAAGAGGCTTGAATTATACCTTCATAACCACACAGACTCATGTACAGCACATGCTGAATTTGACACATGCAAGTACATGGGTAACAAGAATCCACAATAAACTTCCCGACAATCATTAGGTAAAAAAGGTTTATGCATACATTTACTAGCATGAGCAATCATGTGATCTTTACATTCATATCCCCTATAAAATGAGACTATAGAGCTCACATGATTCTGACCTGTGTATTTCACCTCCTTCCCTCTACAGCTCTTCCTTCAAATACTCAGCTTATCCCAGAGCAGGTGCCACAAGCAGAATCAGCTGGTGTAACTGCAAGATGGGGAGGTAAAGCCTATATACACCCTTTGCAGATAAGACTGGCCACCACTGAACTAGAGGGTGCCATCTGTACAGCTAAAGTAAAGAATGTCCTGGAAGGCCAGGACATTCCACTGACCCTTTTCCACTTACTCCAACAGTCTGTCCTTCCTTCCACTGCTTAATGAGTGTAGAGTTACTGGGGTGCTCTGTCCAGGTTAAACCATTAAACCATCTGCTTTGGGTTTTCAGCAAATATGCAGAATAGCTCTTGTGTTTTCCTTTTGCCATCAGAACTTTCTATCAATGGCCCCAGAATCTGTCTAAGGTATTAGCAGTGACAGAAGGTCCGTGAGGGGAGACTCTGCTAGCTTTAACTGTAGAACGCGGAGGATCTGGCCAGGGTAAGTAAAACCAGAGAGGGGAGGAGCTTTTGGCCAGTTCATCTACAGGTCCTTCAAGGCACTATTCAAGAGAAAGTAAATGCCAGAGGTACAAAGTTCAGATTCAGAAAGTACTAATCCAGACCAAGATTTTGTTCCAACCAGCCAGTCTAGTATGAATAGTCACCAAATACTAACTTGACTGACTGTGACTCTTTATAAGATGGTGGTGCAGGAGGTAGTGCTAGTGTTTGGCAACCGGAGGGTTGCCGGTTCGAGCCCTGATTCCTCCTGACCCTGTCAAAGTGTCCTTGAGCAAGACACGGAATCCCTAATTGCTCCCAGTGATCAGGTTGGCAGCTTCTGCCACCGGTGTGTGGATGGGTGAATGTGAGGCATATGTTGTAAAGCACTATATAAATGCAGTCCATTTACCATTTATACTAGACTGGCTGGTTGGAACAAAATCTTGGCCTGGATTTGTACTTTCTGAATCTGAAATTTCCACCTCTGGTAAATCTCACCCCTGTGCTTAGACGCATTTCAAAGTCTGTGTTCGGATTTCATGTCAAAGTGGATCCTAAACCAAAGCTTTTATATATCATATTTGTTCAGATCTAGTAAAGAGAAGAATAAAAATCACACCATTTCCACTGAAGGGCCACAAATTTAAATTTCCTTAGGGAATGAAGAAAGTAAATCAAACAGCCAATTTATAAAACCATCTATTGATCCTCAGGTCAAACCATATGAAAATGGAAGAGGTGTGCAAAACGGGAGAGAGTTTGACAAATAGAACCACCAATGAAGATACACTATACTGTCTAAATTTATAGGCATCAATATAGAGCTGGTCCCCCCTTTTGCAGCTATAACAGCTACCACTCTTCTGAGAAGGATTTCCAATAGATTTGAGTGTCTGTGGGAATTTTGGCAAGGTCAGGCAATAATGTTGGACATAAAGGCCTGGCTCACAATCTCTGTTCTAGTTCATCCCAAAGGTGTTTGAAAGGTTTCAGGTCAGGGTTTTGTGCAAACTCCCAAAACCATGTGTTTATGAACCTTGTTGAAGCAGAAAAGGGCCTTTCCCAAATTCTTGCCACAAAGTTGGAAGCATAGAATTGTCCAAAATGTCTTGGTATGCAGAAGTATTAAGAATTCCCTTCACTGAAACTAAGGGACTTAGCCTAGTCCCGGAAAAACTACCCCATACCATCATCCCTCCTCCACCAAACTTTACAGTTGGCACAATGTCGTCAGGCAGGTTACACTCTCCTAGCATTCACCAAACCCAGACTCATCCATGAGACTGCCAGATAGAGAAGCATGATTTGTGACTCTAAGGAAGATGTTCCCACTGCAGTGGTGGGGTGCTGCTTTACACCACACTACCCAATGCTTGATGATGTGAGGCTTGCATATGCAACAGCTCGGTCATGGAAGTTAATTCCATGAAGCTCCCAGCAAACAGTTTTTGTGCTGGAGTTAATGCCAGAAGTGGTTTGGAACTCTGTAGTTACCAGGTCAACAGAGCATTAGCCACTTTTATATACTACGCGCCTCAGCAGTCGGCAACTCAGCTGTTACTTTATGTGCTCTGCCACTTCATGGCTGACTTTCTGCTCTTCCTAAACACTTTCACTTGCAATAATACCACTTCCACTTTACTAGCAGGGAAGAAACTTCATGAACTGATTTATTGAAGGTGGCATCCTATGACTGTACCACGCTTGAATTCACCAAGTTCTACATAACGACCCAATCCTTCACAAATGTTTGTAAACCTGATACATGGATAGGTGCTTGATTTTATAAACCTATGGCAATGGGTCTGAATGAAACGCCTGAATTCAATGATTAACAGGTGTGTAGCAAAACTTTTGTCCATATAAGAACATAAGAAATTTATAAACGAGAGGAGGCCATTCGGCCCATCAAGCTCATTGGGGAGAACTTAAATAATAGCTCAGAGCTGTTAAAATCTTATCTAGCTCTGATTTAAAGTAACCCAGGATTTTAGCTTCTGCTACACTAGCAGGGAGACTATTCCATACTCTACACAAATTTGTTTTAAAATGTTCTCCCGCTAATTTCTACTTATGGCCACGAGTTCTAGCTATTTGGCGGAACAGCATCCAGGCCTGTTAGAATCTTATATATCTGGATCATGTCCCCCTTAGTCTCCTTTGCTTGAGGCTAAACAGATTCAGCTCAGCTAACCTCTCCTCATAAGACATACCTCTAAGACCAGGAATCATTCTCGTAGCCCTCCGCTGCACATTTTCTAAGGCAGCAACGTCCTTCTTAAGGTATGGTGACCAAACCTGCACACCCTTGACATAAATTCCACACACCTAGAAATATAACCCAGCATTCTATTGGCCTTCTTTATTGCTTCACCACACTGGCGAGAGTGGGACATGGAAGCATCAACATAGACACAGATCTTTCTCGTAATCAGCTACCTTTATTTCAGTGGAAACCATAAAATATATGTACTTTATATTTCTGCTCCCTGCATGGATTACCGTACATTTATCTGTGCTAGATTTAATCTGCCAAGTATCAGCCCAGTCGCTAATTAAATCCAGATCCCGTTGTAGCCTCTCTACTGCTAGATCAATAGCTGCTACACCACCCACCTTGGTGTCGTCTGCAAATTTAATCAGTTCACTGTATGTATTGGTGTCAATATCATTAATGTAAATTAGGAACAGTATTGGTCCTAAAATTGAACCCTGTGGTAACCCACTATGAACGCAGGCCCACGGTGATATTATGCCTCTAATAACTACTCACTGCTTCCTGTCAGTTAACCAGTTTTTCATACAAGCTGCTACGGTTCCTAAAATCCCTGCAGCTTTGACCTTAAGCAAGAGCCATTTGTGGGGGACAACAAAGGCTTTCTGGAAATCTAAGCAGATCACATCGTAGGCCTTTTTGTGATCAATTTGTCTTGCAACTTCCTCAAAAAACTCAAGTAGATTAGTTAAACAGAACCTACCTCTCCTAAATCCATGTTGACTATCCTTCAGAATGTTATTTGAATCCAGGTAATCTACTATTTTCACTTGGATTATAGCTTCCATTATGTTTCCAATAAACTGATTGGCCTATAGTTTGCTGGATTACTTCTATCCCCTTTTTTGAATATGGGTGTTATATTAGCATGCTTCCAATCTGAAGGTACCATACCCGCAGATAACGATTTCTGGAATATTAAAGTTAAAGGTTGGCTAATAATATTCCTCATCTCTTGTGGTGGCCAAACACCAGGCCACACTTAAGTGAAATGGGTAAATGCACACGCAACTTCATTTATCCTTTTATTTAGCACACATTGATTTGCAGTAACTTTAGTAATTGGTTTAAGTACATTTGTAAGCACGCACATTTAGCTTACTGATGTATTTTTATCAATTAATTTCTATCTGTGTTGCAATTAATGTGATTAACTCTTTTTACTGGTTTATTTACCTGCTGTGATCCCTGGGAGTAGCCTGAAAAAAGACAGCGGCCAGGGCTCAAAGCAGTTAAATGCCTGAAGATAATTGGACTGCACCACCAGTTCCTGCTGGAGAGGGGGAAATTTGTGTTCTTTAGATAAATTAGCATTTATTGTACTAGATATTTGTAAAAGTTTAGTTATTTTGATTTCTTCCTTAATGTTTAGTTTATGTACAAACTGGACTGCAGTGTTGTGCCTTATAGTTAGTGATGTATTGTGTTTAGTTACCTCTGTTGTTTCCTTCGGTCTGATCAGCCAGTATATATACCCTTGTGTCATTTGTTAATTTATTCACATTTCCCCTCCCTGAGTTTAGTTTTGTTACTTTGACCTCTTTTATGAGCGCAATGTTAATTATTTGTTAAATCAAGTTTGGGTCAAAATAAAAATAAAAAGCCTTATTTTCCTAATTATTCCTGTGACTCCTCCTGTTTTTGGTGCCTGGTCCCTCACATCTCTCTTAAAACTATAGGTAAGATGCCATCAGGGTCCTGCGAGTTATTCATTTTGATCTTAGCGAGGCTTAGTACCACATCAGCCTCAGTTATACATGTATTGGACATAGACAACACTGTATTTAAATGTATGTAAATGGTGGTAAGTTACTCATGTTGTCTACTGTGAACACCCATGTAAAATAATCATTAAACTCATTTACTATATCAATTTCATTTTTAATAATAAGGCCCTTACTATCTTGCAAATGAGTGATTTCAGCTTTTAGAGCTCTTTTGGAGTTAAAATATTGGAAAAAACTTTTGTCATCCTTAGCCTCCAATTCTTTCTATGTTCCTCTTGGAGAGTCTAATGTTATTTTTTGTAGACTTAGATACTCCTGTTTAATTTTGATATCATTAATTATTTTCCAGTTGTGGAACAGAGTCCTTTTCCTCCTGACTTTATTTTAAATTTCCTTAGTAAACCACCTTGGTTGTAGTTTCCTAGATTTAGTTTTGCTGGGAACAGGTATGAAGTCCTCTTGCACTTGCAACAATGTGCTTTTAAAAAATTCCCATGCCTCTTCAACCATTTTGCTATTTAACGCCATCCAGTTTAGTTTCTAATTTGTCTCATACCATTAAAGTTAGCCTTCCTGACACTGTATACCTTTATTTTGGACTTTGTTCTTCAGACACTAAAATTAACCTTGAATTTAACCATATTATAATCACTACCATCCAATAGTTCTAAAACCTCTAATTTTCCAATCCTATCCTGGTTATTAGAGAAAACAAGATCAAGAAGGGCTTCTCCCCTGGTTGGGGTATTAGCAAACTGGGTAAAAAAAATCAATCCCGTACTAATTTCACCATCTCAAGTTCATGAAAACCGGAGAGAGGAGATGAGGGCTCTGCCAAGGGCTGCCCCCCCTGGACTGAGTTTCAGACGCCTATGTCCAGCAGATAAGCACGAGTGCCTCCTATAGGGAGGGCGAGGTATCCTGACCCTGCAAAACTAAATTGCTGAACACATGAAACTTTAGGGCAGAGAGACAAGGCCCAGAAACTGCAATATAGTGTATAATGCAAATCTAAACTTTCAGCCACTGATGAAATCTGTATGGCCATGTAGGATTCCATTTGCTAGACTGTACCAAACCTCAGGACATCAAAGCTACGCAAGCACAGACTTCTCAAAGCTAGAGGATGATTGGCAGTGGGTGCAGTCAGATTTATCACATGTGAAAGACTGAGTATTATGGAAAAACTGGCCTTTAAGCAGCTGTGTACCAAGCAAGGCCCTTAGAACAATGGGCCTATTGGCTCCATAATCTATTTATGAAAGGAAAAAACAAACTCACACGCAGTCAAACTTCACGTTGCACTAAAACATTTTAATTTTAGATTTAAAAGCCTGAAAATACAATCAGGGATTTGTTGGTTTTGCACAGTTCAAGTAGGTCACAGTTCAGCCAGCTGAGTACAACTCGGAATTCCTGCAGTGCTGGTTTCCATGGTTACCAGTCAGTCATTGACATCTAGACCAAAAAAAATCCCAAAAATGTTGAGACAGCGACGGTTTTCCTCTCTCCAACATGGAGGGACTATTTTTTTTGTAACACTGAATACTGAAACCACCGTGAGTGTGTGTGGCGGCAGGGGTACAAGTTAGAAGATGAATGAGTACTCGTTTCTCTCCCCCCCCCCCCCCACATATGATGCTCAATTAACGCAGAGAGCAGATTATGGCAACACTGATGCAAATATATTCTTGGGGGGGGGGATATTATGTTCTGGAAATATTCTAATTGGCTACGAGGGCTTACAATCTATGAGGAAAAACTCCACTCAGCTCTCAGCTGGGCATAACCAGGAAAAAGTACAGCGCTAAATTAGAGGTGTGATTACAGGCACTTTCTGGGAGCAAATTAATTAGATGTACAAACATGTGCCAACACAGCGGAAAAGGCCACCAGGAGACACAGTACACCGATCTGAACTCTGATCTTATTTAGGCCCATTCTGACATCATTGGACACCTGGCAATCTTGTGCTTTAAAGACGCAAAGAGGATAAAACCCCACACATAACTGGGGATCTGGTTAAAGGGTCATTCTATAAGACATGCAGATTTGATGAATGATTATCCAAGATTAAAAGTGTTAAGCACAATTTGCATTGGACGGCCTTGGAAACAAAAGCACTTTACAGTAACAGGTTTATTTAAAATGTTATTGTTCCAAAGCCCTTTTGAGACTGGTTATTACTGGACTTTCCCTCAAAATTTACAATTCCCTTTTATAAAAAAGGTCCTTGCTAGAATCTGACGGCTATGACATAATTTGCACATGACTGCTGATTGGTGGCCAAAGTTTACTCGCCAGTACAGCCCCCAGGAACAGCGACACTGGGACCCTGGCTTCTCTAACAGCAGGGCACATTCAACTATTAAAATATGCAGCAAGGCACCTGGTCCTCTTTTTAAGGTGGCTCATTTGACACACCTTTCTGGTGCTCACAAGAAGCAGTGCCGAAAATCCTGCCTGAACCGGGCCAGGGGGATACAGCCATTTTCTCAGGGCTTTCAACAAACGAGCCTTTTTGGAAAAGGAAAGTGGAATTGTGAATAAATCTGTAAGCCCCTCACTCACCAAAAAATAAAAAATAAAAAAATAAAAGCTGCAAGTTCTCTTTGGGAAGCATCACTCTGATCTGTGACACAGCAGATGCGGCTGGGGAACTGAACACCAGGGCTCTCCAGCCACTGACACTCCCTGAACGCGGCTCTGCCCATCGTCTTCAAGGTGCTTGGGGTCTTTGACCGTGGCTCCCAGAAGCGGGGTATTCTGGCATCATGGCTCCGGCGACCCCGGCCCTTGCTGTGCCTACCACTCCCTGAAGCCGGAGGGGCCCGATTCCCAAGTTCTGATAACTGCATGCCGCATTAGGAAGGACCAGGGCAGGCTTAAGAGGCACTTGCTGTGATGAGACGCAGAAAATCAGGGACCTGCTTTGCTGGTGGGGGGGCACGGACTTGGAAATTAGAGAACGTCACAGGCTGCACACTCCGCAATTTCTACTCCACATCTGAATGACAGTACTACAATTAAAGAGCAAATCCACCATTTTCTTTTTCTCCTGCTCTCAAAATGGTCTATTGATAAAAGGTCATTAATGCACAGCACTGAAGAGCAACTCGTGGAGAGAGAGGGGCTGATTTAGACCTGCACAGCATTTCAGTTCCAAGGGGGGGCTCAAAGGTGTGCAAGAGCCTCAGAGACTGCTAAGCGCGTCTCGGAAAACCTTTGGAATACTGTGTCTATCCCAGTGGCCTCCTCCGACATGCTGGCCTTAACTCACACGTCACATGCAAAGAACTACCCCGAAATGATGAGAAACAACATCCCCACAAAAAAAAAAAAAGAAAAACCAAAGACTCTTAAAGGCTCAAAGAAATGAGGGCTCTGCCAGGGGCTGCCCCCCCCCCCAACTGCTGGGGTGGGCACAAAACAAGGCATGTGGTGAAGCAGTGAGGCTCAGCGACTGAGTTTCAGAGGCCTGTGTCCAGCAGATAAGCACGAGTGCCTCCTATAGGGAGGGCGAGGTATCCAGACCCTGCTAAACTAAATTGCTGAACACGTCAAACTTTAAGGCAGAGAGACGAGACCCAGAAACTGGCAGACTGCATAACATTAACGGGACTGGATGCCAGGGTTTCGATAAGTAACCATTTACCACCCCCACCCCACCCATTTAAAAATAATAAAAATAATTACACTTACAATGGCATCCATTGACATACTCCAACACACAGGTAGGCCCACCACACTGGATCAGAAATACAGTAACAGACCGTCAGGAAGTTGACTGCACTTGGAAACACTGACAACAGCGAAGTGCCAGGTAACTGGAGTTTAGTTAATTCTGTTAATTAACTTCAGGCTTTCACAACGTTTTTTTCATTTTTTTTTTTCCCAGCCTCATTGCGAGCCTGTAATTTAACAGTAAAAACACTTTTATTCCCTTGTTTAAAGGCAAAATTTTTTACATACTTCAATCAAAAAAAAAAAAAAAAAAACACACAAACAAAAATGAATTTATAATTTGTGTTTCACAATGTTTGAAAGTACCTCTTTGGTGTGGAAGGTACCTTATTGTTGGTACTGTTGGACTAAGAGCAGAAGCCGCACGCCCGTGACTCGAACTCGAGCGGCTAACCGTCCCGAAGCCCCCTTTCTCAAGTCCCTTTGGGCGTGGCTGAGGGGGCAGGGCGGGGCCAGGAGGCGTGGCATGGGCGTGGACTCACCGCCCACCATCAGCCTGAAACACGGTCGGTTTTGCACTGTGATTTTGCGCTTTCATCCGGTCTCTTTAAAGCAGCATCTCAGTGCAGGACCTTTAAAATATCCATTTATTGACATTTTTCTTTGTTTAAACAAGTGGGAAAAGAGGAGGTGGGGAAAACAGAGTCCCAAAATGGCGGTTTTTATTCGAGTTAGTTTGGCCAGATGCAGATTGCAGACTCATTTGCTAAAATGAGTTCACCTAAAAACAAAATAAAACTGCACAATGAACAGGAAGTTGGGCGAGACAATCAGAGAAACACAAGCAAGGCCGAATGTGCCACCTGGGACCGGTGGTGGCGCTCACTGGGCGTATTCTGCAGGGGGGCATCTCTGACACGCTCAGGGCACCGCCAATCTCGCTTCTTTCCCATTACTCTGTCTGCTTTTTGGAGGTTCCGTACATTAGTGTTAAAAAGCCCAGCCCACAGTGCCCCCCACAAGCTCTCGGCACAGTCAGGAGGGGTTGGCATTCTCCAGGAGGGGAAGTCCATCTCGATGCAGTGATGGGTGCCCAGACTCCCTCTTATAGGTCTTGGGGGGCAGCTTGGGAATGGCCTGGGAGGTGCTCTGCCTGGGAGGGACGGGGGGGCCCGCGGCTCCCCCCGGGGGCTCGCCATCCTGCAAGATGAGGGGCGGCGAGGGTAGGTGCTTGCGGGGCCCAAGCGGGGAGGGTGTCTGCGGCGGGCCGCCACAGAACGGTGACGATGGGAAGAAAGTCTGGCTCAGTTCGCTCTTGCGGCCCTGGGGGGGCGGCTGCAGGTTAAGGGGGGAGTTGGAGAAGACGTCCGGCGTTTTCACGGGCTCCCGGGGTGGCAGGCTGGGCGGGCTGTCAGGGTCCTCGGACAGTGAGTAGCGTGGTGAGTACACCTTGGTGGTGGGCTGGCGGGGTGGGATGGCAGGGGGGCTGTCCAAGTGCTTTGACATGATCTGAGAAAGGGAGGGGGAGTTTAAATGGTCATTAAGCCTTAGAAAACTAGGTCAGGTGTTTCCTTGCATGGTCCTCAGGGACTCAGAGAGAGAGTCCACGTTTTTGCTATCAGTTACTCAGGAATGTAACTTAACAGCAGGATGGATTTATTTGATTTACTTGGTAACTAGGACAAATGTGACAAATCCATAATAACTTCAGGCAGGATCCTTCACTCAAGTCTTTTACTGACAGAAATCGGCAGAATTAAAGGCCCCATAAAAAATGGCCATGATTACAGCCCATTTAAAGGGGTGATGCGTCTGTCTTACATACAGTAGAGTAACACTCATATGCACAGTGGAGAATCTGAGGCCACAGGAGAGAAGCTTGCTGTACCTTTGAGGGGGACGACTCGGCGGGGGCTGACTCGGGCCGCCTGCGAGGGGGAACAGGGGGTGGCACAGGGGCTTCCTCCACACTCCTGTTGAAGCTGGCCACAGACGACACAGACGAGCATCCTGGGGAGAGAAAGAGGAGGTATCTCAGCCACTTCTAGGGGAGGCACATGGCAGGGAAACCCCATGACACACAACACTCTTCTGTTGTTGCCCCATCTCCGGTGCTCTGAACCCAAGAAAGCAGACAAGGAATGACCTATGCTTAAATAAAGTTGAAATAACCAAGCAGGGCAGTCCTGGCAGCCTAAAAGGAAATATACTGCTGCAGGGGACATCGCCATGTCGGCGTTAAGTCACACAGGCCTGAGCCCATCGCTTGGGGAACAGGGCCACGTGGAGAACGGGGGTACCTACGAGAGTGCATGGGGCTGGAGGGGCCCTGGGGCGAGTCAAAGACGCTGCAGATGTCATTGGAGCTGGAGGCCCCCGAGGCAGGTGGTGGTGGCGTGAGCGGTGTGCGTGGCGAGTTGGGCGCCGAGGCTGCGCTCTCAGTCTCACTGTCGGGAATGCGGCTATAGCTGATTTTGCGGAGCTCGTTCTGCAGCGGCGTAGGGTGGCGCATGGCACCGGGCCGCACGGCAGATGGACGTACCCCCGGTGACTTCAGGGTGTAGTGGTACCGTTTGGCCTGTGGGGGGAGCAGGAGAGGCAGAGAGTGGCAGATCAGGGACGAGTGCCATAATTATTGCTGGAAACACAGCGGCAGGGGGTCACATGATATAAAAGGTCCAAGGGGGGACACTCACGAATCGTGGCAGGGTCCGAACGCTGCGAGGCTCTATCTCCAGCGATTTGTTAAACAGGTAGTCGGCAAACTCCTTCTCCATCTTGTCTTCCATGGGGTTCAGGTTCTCAAAGAATTTCTGTAGTTTTCAAAACGGGCAGGGGTGGAGGGAAATCCAGCACGGTCAAAATGTAAACTAGCTACAGCGGTAACTGAATGATCATGAAATATATACAGGAAACTGATGAAAAATGAACAGCAGACTGCCCTCTTAATGCTATTGTGATTCTGACTGACTTGACCGATTCGCATCATTACTGTCGCACTTCCAGGTTTTAATTATAAACGAGGCTAATCCTGATGCTGACTGACAGACTCTCACCCTGATATCACTCTCGACCCGCAGGCAGTACGGCTGGTTCTGGTACTGTTGGATCTCCCCAGTGATCTCGGCTACTTTCCTCCTCTTGCTGAAGTTGATCAGGTCCTTCCCATGCCGCTTCAGGAAGTCAGGATTGCCCTCCTCAGTCTTCAGGATATTAGTCAAGTAAATTCCTGACAGGAAACAGTGGAGACCCGTGGTGTCATTAGCTTCTGACATGAACAATTACAGTTTACAGACGAAATTCATATTCAAAGGCAGCACAGCACAGTGGGTAGTACTGGGGCCGACCTCTAGGGATTGGAAATTGAATGCAACCCCCTTGCTCTGTGGGTGTGGAGTATGCATTTTTTTCCTTGTGTGGATTTCTTTGTGCTGTTCAAAGAGTAAACTGGTGTTAACTCTTAAATTGCCCATAGCATGCATATATGTAGTGTGTGTGTGTGTGTGTGTGTGTGTGACCAGAATCCCCATGTTGTGCCTTATGCCTTATGCTGCTTGGGATAGACTCCAGGTTACCCCATAAGCCAAAATTCCAAATTTCTCGATTTGGGACATACCAAAAAAAGGCACACATGGGGGGTTGATAGACCTGAGTTTGGCCAGATACTTCTTGTAGTGGTCTTCACTGAGTTCATGGGCCTCTTCCAGAATTTTCCGCTGTCGACTTGGAATTTGCTGGAGTGGACAGTAGACAAAATGAGGAAGGAAGAGATCATGGACTGAACCATGTATGCTGTGTGTAAAACAAGCCAACTTTTATTCACCACCACCAATGGGAGTGATGGATTCTGGATTACTTTGTGCTTCCTATAAGCCATTTTCCCTGGGGGGGGAGAGATCTTGTACCTCAAATGTATGGTCTAGCCTGTAGACTGGGGACGAGTTCATGGCGCTGACCACCTCTAGCACGCCATTGAAGTTATTGAGCTCCTGAAAGACCTGCAAGATCTCGATGATGCGCATCACCACCGCCACCCTCTCCTCCAAATTCTCTGTCTCCACAATACACCTGGCAAGAGAGATGGCAGTCACAGCAGTAATAAACAATAGCCCCAAAAGGATACTGCCTTTGGACAGGATTGACACTTCCCCCCCCCATTTCTTTAGACCAAGAAGGGTAACAAAGTAGGAGCATTCAAAAGCTTTAACGTGTTTCTTGTCAGAGACATCAAGTAATAAGCTTGTCACGCTGCTCTAACATACTTTAATCCACAAATACAGGTTATTTCTAAAGGAAAGTCTATCCCAAGGAACAACGACCAATAAAAAAAATACCTCGATACACAATCGGCACGTTTCTGCAAGGAATGAGCAAGCCCTACCCAACCCAGTCCTGAGACTCACTTCTCGAACCACAGCGTGAGGTTGGTGGTGTGACGGATCATTCGCAGCAGGTTGGGCGAGTTTAGCTCCTTGTCCTCCTTGGTCCAGACGCTGCCCACCAGCTCGGACGGCTGGACGGCCCTGAGGAAAACCCAGATGGGTGGGGTTAAAGGTCAGTGCTAATAAGTCGCTATAGACAATCTGAAGCATGACCTCAGACAATAGGGTCATGAACACCTTCCCTGGTATATATATGTGAAATCTGTGGGAATGAGGGAAGAATAATCCCTGGGTAAGGCATAAGCGGAGTGTTCCCACGGCAGTGTGATGTCACAGGGGAAGTGTGTCGTTGTGTCGCACTTGGGTGCATGTGTGTGTGTGTGTGTATATATGTGTGTGTGTGAGAAAGAGAGGGGCCCGGCAGCTCCAAGCAGTAGCTGCCCCCTGGCTGGACTCCACAATCCTCATTGTTTCAGCTCCCGAACAATGGGGAGCTTAACAAAAAGAGCTAGCAATTAAAATACCAAGGTTAAGATTTCACTAAGAAAGCCTGGGAAATAAGAGCATAAAATAAATTCCATGCAGAGATGTGTTTCAGAAGCACATACAGAAATGAAAATGGCAGGGAGGGAAAACCACCAGCCCAATCCTCAAAATGGTCTCCTCATCCTGGAAATTTTACTGTAACCATTTTGCAGATTAGAACAGTAATGAATGATGAATTTCCCCCTGGGACCAATAATTTTAATAAATGAATGAATGCCCGCCCATTCTAAAAGCTGCGGAGATGCCTGCAGCAAAGAAAGTGCCTGTGATTGCAGTCAACTAGGTCCAGCGCTTTCACTGAAAGCCTGCATTAATCACGATTGGGTGTGGAGGCAGCAGCAAAGGAGTGGCACCTGTAGAAGTCAGACTCGAGCAGCGTGAGCTGCCGGGCGATCTCGATGGGGTGCAGGGTCATGAGGTCAAACTGCTCCGTCTGGCCCTGCTTGATGATGTGCCACTCGATGGGCGGCGGCGAGCTCTCGAAGGTGATATTATGGCTGGGCCCGTTAGCCTGGGCCTGCTTCTTCCTCTGGATGATCTTGGTGATTGACTCCACCCACTTCCTCATGGCCTTCCCTGACAGGACAACAGGAGTGTGCTTCAGAGGACACATGCAGGGAACGACCCAGGAGAAACATTATGCTGGGGCAGGGGAGTGATCTGAGGCTGCAAGTCAGCCGACATGGCAGCTAGGGACAAAGATGAAGTCATCACCTGGCGAAAGCATTAGAACTTGGGCCATTTACTAAAACTATAGTCCAAAGGGCTACGGTAAAATTCATTTCTCTTCGGTCTTTTAAAACAACCAGTTTGGACCTGTCTGACAAGAGCTGTTAATCTTCCGGAAGATGAGGAGCTGTCAGCGAATCAGGCAGGAGCCGTGCGGCTACTACCAGCAGGTGGTGCTATTTGGGGGAAGGCAGTTGCAAATGAGTACCTCGGACAGTGCCGATGAAGTCCTCCAAGCACCTGAGCAGCTCAGGGTCCCTCTCGAAGTCGTAAAAGTGGTGTTCCACCCAGTGCCGGCACACATTCAAGACTCTGCAGGGACAGGCAGAGATGTGACTAATGACAGCGACAGACTGCCTGCTGCTTGGCATGATCCAGATAGGAAAATATAAGCTGGTGGTTTAAGCAGTATCACAGACGCCTTGTCCTTTTCCAAGAATATCAGCACTATAAAAAGGCCCTTAAACACATACTTAATCGAGGAGGTACCTGAGCTGGACGGGCTGGACATATTCTTTACGGAAACGCTTAAGCTCAGCGCTGAGAGGCTGGTCCCCATTTTCCATGGCAAACTGGTCGGCCTCGGGTGGTTTGGGCTCCGGTATGTCGAACCTGGAATGCACACAGGGTATTAGAGCCTAAGGCAGAACCTTAGCCAGACATCACTGGCTTTGTGAACTTTCTCAACATCTCCAAAGTGAGATGCTCTATGTTACACATGGCAGCAGCCTACTCACCTTTCCATCAGGAGGTCCAGCAGCTCCTGTGGCTTACAGAACGACCGGTATGTTGTCAAGAAGGTCCTCACAAAATTCGGATCTGCAAAAACATCATTTGGTTGATGGTGTAAGCTATCAGCAAATCTTCCCTTAGGATTAATTGGCATCAGAAATGTTCTCAAACAGAATGTAGGCTTATTACTATTCTCAACTTTTCAACATGCTAAATCATTTAGCCCCCTCCATCAATCACCACCTTGACATGGGGGAGAAATTTGAGTCCTAGAAATCCGAGAAGCTGTGTTTCCATGGGGAAACTGTCCCTGGTAGGGTCTCCTATATCAAATTGGTCATAGGTAAGGGGCCAGACAAAGGGTGATTCAAACAACCCTTAGGAAGTACATAAACAAACCAGAGGCAGCATTTATCAAACTTTGCATAAAATTAATTAGGAAAAAATACGTATGCACAAAAAAAATTCAGATTGATCAAACCTGGCGCACACACATTTCCCCAAATGTGTGTAGGTACGCGAGCCTCAACTCCGGCCCAGTAGCCATCCTAAATAACCATAAATGGTCAATGCAAATGAGCTGCATGCTTATAATAAGCTGCGCGATAAAAATGACAAAATGTTAAATGTGGGGTTTCATCCAGACGTAGATTTTCTAATAATTTATCTATGACAAGTACATACCGCACAGCAGTTTCTAGCACTGTTGTACTGTTTTGCACTTTCGGATTAGATACCAAACTGCATTTCTGTGTCCGGGAACTTGTACTTTATGTAATGCTAATAAAATTGAATCTAAAAAAAAGTATGCCGAATGCCAACACATTGGAAATTAAATAAATTCCATCAGCTCAACAAAACACACTACACCTAATCAAAAGAATACATATGGAAAAAGTGGTCCGATATGAAGAGAGAGAAAGAAACGATTTGCTGCGCTGACTGTCCGGGCAAACCCACAACTTCACCTTCAAGCTTCAACATGCCTGTGGCAGAGCAGTTGGGAGATACTGACGTGGTATGTGAAACTCAATATCATAACGTTAATGACAGTATTAAAGATGACTTATGCATTAATAGAAAGAAATGGCTATTGATTGACAAAAGTAACTTAATTAGCACTCATTTCATTGCATCTACTGCTGTATGCTGTACTGTTGTGCAAAAAGTTGATACTGCAACCTTAAATCATAGTGTATCATTGCAATTGATTGCCCTGTTTACATTAGGAAAACTGGACAGTGCTGCAAATTTACTTCCGTCTGATTACCCATAGCACAAAGAAACACGCATTTAATGCTTGCCAGTCAATTGTGGACATTGGGTGGGATCATAAATAAAAAAGTTTGCCTTGGAGGCCCTACGAAGGCAGTGGGCTGAAACACAGATCACCGCTCATAGAGCATATTGATTCTGTTTTATAGTATATGGCTACTTTTAATGTTTTCAGTGTTCATTACCCAAAAATCATTTCAAATATTTCGGCCTTCTTGGAGTCCTTGGAGGGGGTGCAGGAAGGTACCCGTGCTGGGGGACTTTAACATTTATGCGGGTAAAGGCAGTGAGATCTGGGATGGTGCTGGGAGGCACAGCCTGTCAAATCCCAACCTGAGCATTGCTGTGTTATTGGACTTCTGCGCTAACCAGAGTTTGCCCGTAATGAATATCATGTTTGGGCATAAGAATATTCATAAGTACACCTGGCACCAGAGCACCTTAGCCCACAGCTCAAGTATTGATTTTGCAATCACAGTATCATATCTGCAACCATAGGTCATGGAAACTTAGGGGAAGACAGGAGCTGGGCTGTCATGATCACCATCTGGTGATAAGTTGGATCACTTGCTGTGGTGACTGACAGATCTGGTACAGTCAAACCTATAGTGAACGTCGGGCAGAAAGTCCCGTCTGTGAGACCTTCATCCCAGACCTCTGGGAGTCCTTCATCCTAGACCTCTGGAAGTACATCTCTTGCATTCTGAGAGTGATTGAAGATACTGAGCCCGAATGGGCAATGTTCCGTGCCTCCATTGCTGAGCTTTGTGGTCGGAAGGTTGATGTGCTTGGCACCGACAACCCGTGAATCCGGCGGTGGACACCAGCGGTAAAGGGAGCTGTTAGGGTGAAGGAGGAGGCCTTCTGAGCTTGGTTAACTTGTGTCAAGCAAACAAAGGAGGCATGATTAGATGTCCCGGAAGACATGTTTAATGGAAGACATTTCACAATATGTTGATTGGTATATTAATCCTATTTTTTGGACATTGCCATCTTATTTAAAGCATACAACTGATTTTTTGAATAAATTGAGTAATGTGGATGTTTCACAGAATGATTTATTATGTACAATGGATGTAACAAGCTTGTACACTAACATTCCACACGATCTCGAATGCGCTTTGGACCATTATTTAAAACACTAGTGTCATTGATGAGCCTCCTACTAAATTTTTGTGGGACTTGGCGTATTTAGTACTAACCATTAATTATTTAAAATTCGAGGACAGTCGAATCAAAGGGACGGCAATGGGCTCGCCATTTGCCCCTAACTATGTGAAGCTCTTCATGGGTAAGTTTGAGGCTGACTTTGTCTATAGCAATAATGATTTCCATAAATATTTAAAGTGTTGGTTTCGTTTCATTGATGTTCTTTCATATTTAGTGGAACAGTGGAAGAACTACAACAATTTCACCTGTTTTTGAATCCGAGGGCTGACTCCATTTCCTTTTTGCTTGCATATGACACTACTTCGATAGCCTTTCTTGATGTTAATGTATATTGGTCCACTGGGTCGTTGCTTCAAACGCCTGTATATCGTAAATCCACAGATAGAAATAATTTTTATATTCTCATAGCTATCATCCCCCTTCTATTAAAAAGGTTACCATATAGTCAATTTCTACGTATGAAGAGGATTTGTAGCACCAATGTTGATTTTGAAAATCAGGCTAAAGTAATATATGACCGTTTTTTGTCCAAGGGTTATGACTTAAAATTGGATTTTTGTCTAAATGGGGTACGGGGTATTGATTGTAAACTATCATTTAAGAAAAAAAAATCCACTTTGGTGGATCGTATTATTTTATTGATCACTTATTCTCCTTTTTCTAGAGACATAAAATCCATAGTTCATAAACACTGGCACATCCTATCGAGTGATGATACAATTGGTCAGTTTCCAGAGGCGCCCCCCCCCCCCCTCTTTTCGCTTACAAAGGATTTAAAAACGTGAGTGACGTTGGTGAAAGCAGAGGCTTACACTCCTCCTACTAATTGGCTTACTAGACTTGATTCAGGAAATTTCCCATGTAGGAATTGCGGTAATTGCATTGCCATGATTAAAGGTGACTCCTTTTGTACGGGAAAATGTTTTCCGGGTAGAGGAAGAATAACTTGTCGCACAACTTTTGTCGTTTATTTATTGAAATGCCCATGCAGCCTTTGCTATGTTGGCAAAACCAAAAGATAATTTAGAATAAGAATTAATGAACATAAAAGTAATATTAGAAATCATGATGTCAAGTCATCTATAGCAAGGCATTTCAATGCATCTGGACATGAAGTGTGTACTTTGAAATTCCAAGGGATTGAGTTGGTTGAACATCTTAGGCGTGGTGGAGACAGGGAGCATCATCTCCTCCAGCGAGAGGCTTTCTGGATCCACCAACTTCAAACTGTACATCCTAATGGCCTTAATGAAGAGCTTGTTTTAAATTGCTTTTTGTGAATCATTGGCTTTCATGGTCTGTTTTGTCTCTGAGGGTTTTGGGGTTGGTATGGGATTGTTTTATGATGATATTGTTATCCATTTGTTATATATTGTGTGTGCATATATAGTGTATATTTTTTCTTTAGAGATTTGGTGCGTAATTGTGTGTCTGTGTCAATGTGTGCATTTTTGGAGGTTGGCAACTATGACATCACACTATCACCTGTTTCTTGTTGCCTTGATAAAACCAGTGTCCTTTGGGGTGTTTTACACAATGATAACGGCTTGACACAGAAATGTGTTTGTGCGGCATGGTGCAATAAACTTTTTTCTTTACTATTGCGAGAAGTATCCTGTGAGTGCAGTTCCTTTTTTGTATTCTGTTGTCTTTAACTCGCACCCTAAGTGATTTTTTAGTTATTTTGGAGTTTGAGCGCACCTATCTTTGATACTTGTGTTGCACAGGAAACTACACTGCCACCCCAGAAAAATGAAGGATAAACAAAATTGTTTGGTATGTATTTGTTAGTTACTGGGAGGGATCGATTGTGATCGAAATGGGATGCAGCCTTTTATTTACATTTTATTTATATGATCTGCAACATTTACAACTCATTAGTCAAATCAGGCCAGCAGATCTTTTGTTTTCCACAGAATAAAAACGATTTAACATCAGTCCTTTAATCTGCGCCGCCCACCTCGGTAAGTTTCACCGTCAGCAATCCTCGACCCCCCAATCAGGTAGCACGTCATTTTTTTAATGTGCTTAAGTCCTGTACAGTTCAGTAGTTGGCCTTTGCATTCCATAAGTATGTAATTAAGTTTGCATGGTAATATTTTAGAGATTTTTCAGTAATGGTTTGAGTTTAGGTTATCTGAATAATAAAATACTCAAATCAAACCGTAACTGAAAGATTTCCGATGCATCAAATCGTTCCCTCTGTAATCGTAATCACCTTGCGCTAGTAATTTACTCCTAGTGTAAATCAGCTACCGTTTCGTAATAACCTCACCTTCTAAGTTCTGGCAGGGTGGCCTAAGGAACTATGTTAATGGGGAATCCGTAACAGTGACAGAACATAAACCTTTCTATGCAGTCGACGTCTTTGTTTGGGCAAATCCTGAGGAAAGAGATAAATCCTGAGACAAAGAGACCAAAAAGGAGCGGAAGCGTTCCCACTATCAGTAACTGTTGTCGATATTCACCAGAATATAAACTGCGATAAATGTAAGCGAACAAGGATAGGTGAAGGCACATGTAGGCGGCGGAGAGCAGGAGGCTGTGTGTCACATGATGGATCTGTGCAGGGAGCCGTTTGCCGGCAGGGCAGATGAGGAACAATGTGCGCTTCAGTATGAGTTTATAAACAATCGGGCCAGAATGATCGCGGGGAGGAAAAAGATGCTGGTGACGCACACAACTGCGCTGACACTCCACAGAGAGGCCAAAAATAGACTCCTGCCCCAGTCCAGCAGCGCGGCCATGCAGAGCGCACACACAGGTGTGTTTGCATAGACGCACACTCAATTCACAGACTCTGAGACATGGGGACAGCACCGAGCAGTATGCATGCACACACACTGCACACAAACTACACCCGACACAAATAAACCAAGATGACTTTCCACATTTTACCAGTGGGTTAAAGTTAAACGTGTATACTAGGGATGTACGAGACCATTTTCAATAGTCACACAAAGAACAGTGATATCTGATGGTTATCTGATTATTCGTGCGATAATGTAAGACTACAGTAAACAAAGCAGAATACAGTAAATGCAAAATGCATAAAGATCGGTCTATTGTGACTCAAATCATTTCACTCCGTTAATGAAAAGCAGCAGTATTATCAATCTTAACATATAGTCTAGGTCAGCGTTTCTCAATCTGGTCCTAAGGGACCCCCAGACGTACATGGTTTTGCTCCCTCCCTGCTCCCTACCAGCGAACTAGCAAAATTACCCAGTGTCAGTTGCCTACGGTGTCAAGTAGAGATGCACTGATTGCAATTCTTCTCATAATTGAAGAACCTGTCAAACTTCACAATTTCCCCCAAACTGCACTAAGTTACAGGGTTTTCTCTCAGACAAGTCTCAGAATAAAGAGCTTTGACTGTAAAGAACAAATCAATTAACTGAAAATGAGTTGCTCTACACCCAACTTTCACACATTTTACTTTACCAAATAAGAGCAGGTGCACAAGATTTAATGAAATGTCAGTCACTAATGTCATTTTCCAGTATGTTTAAATTCACTAAATAACATGACATAGACCTTTTACTCTTTGTCTTAAAATAAAAAAGTCCATAGGTTATAAACCTCTAAATAAAACTGAAATGTTCTATATGCTTCCAAATAATAATAGGGGCAGAGTAACATTAATACCGACATCACATGTTACACACATACAATTCTTACATCTCAAGTAAGACAGATTAAGATCAAGCTTTTCCCATACCTTCATACTGTATGGACTTTATAGCGTAAGGGTTTAAAGTTTTGCTAAGACGTTTTTACTCTGCCATAGAAAAAAACCTTAGCTAGCTTCGCAATTTTAATGATTATTCATTTTTAAAATTATCTAGTTTATGTTTAATAATCAGTTTAAAGTTCATCTCTGATTTTTCACCATGTTTTCGTGGTGGTTCCCCCACTGTACTTTACGTGTACAATGTAAAACGCTTATAGTGGTCATGGTTATTATAGTGATCAACCACTTATATGGATCAGAAGTCTAGGAACAGAAACAATCCAGTACAAATACTGTTTAAATAATTTGCTTATTGTAATCAAGTAGTCCACTTAGTGTTCATTTTATTATACATGATAACATATGGAGCGAAAAAAAGAATTACCATCATTTGACTTAAATGGTAAATGGACTGCATTTATATAGTGCTTTTCTACTCCTACGAGTACTCAAAGCGCTTTACAATATGTGCCTCACATTCACCCATGCATACATTCACACATTCACACACCGGTGGCAAAGGCTGCCATGCAAGGTGCCAACCTGCTCACCGGGAGCAATTAGGGGTTCTTGCTCAAGGAACGATAGCACTACCTCCTGCACCACCACCTTCCCCACAACTTTACAGCAAAGGAAAAATAGGGCTATCAAAGTAACCAGTCTGCTTCTGACTAGCTACCTGAAGCTAACGCTGCATGCACAGAAAACATAACAGGAAAAAGAAATTCATTCTCTCTCAATTATGAATATAGACTCAAAGCTTATGAGGGAAAACTGCCATAAACGATCCATTAAGATGCAGCAGCTAAACTACACTAAGCGATATGCTATGTACAGTTCAGTATAGTATTATAGCGCATCTGTATTACACTATTCAGTAATTTAATTTGTATAATATTGTAATTCAAAGCATAAAGCATAAAAGCATATGAAATAGCTGTACTTCAGTTTATTACCTTATATGAATGTAATAAATATATAAATGCCAATTAGATGGTAATCTGCCTGACATTAAGAAAAAAAAATGGGCTATAATGATCATCCACTTATACTGATAATGTTCAGCCAGACAGAAGTGATCACTATAAGCCGATTCCACCGTATTACAAATTACAGTCTTTGTGTCATCTTCACTCACAGCGAAGAACTTCCGCGCTAACGACATGTTACCATGTGGCTGTGAGTGTGTTCGTGGCTGTGAAGCTATTGCCTGCGCCGCTGTGCGTATGATGTGTGGTACATGTGTGAAACGGACTGGTTTGGTGTTGGCTGATTCTGGTCCCTGGCCGGTCAATCAGTGCATCTCTAGTGTGAAGCTTCATCCACCACAGACACTTGCAGATGTTTCAGATTCTTATGGATTTAGCATTGAACTTCTTGAATGTCTGTATACAAGTTGAGTTTGCACAAAATAATTTTCAGTTTGCAAATCAAATTACCTCCACAATTGACTTTTCTCTAGGTGGTAGCCTTCATATTTTATGATAAATCCCCATCAATCACTGCATTAACAAAATAACCGAACAAAGTCTTGAATGGACATCTGAATAGTCCATTATTCACAAACACCCTAGTGAACACCAGCGCTAAGTGGGGAGAATCTGAGAACTCGATCCAGTTGGGTGGTACAGGATAGCGAATTCGCACCCATGACCCATAGTGGGTGTGAGGTGCGAAGGACAGGATGCACCTTTTACTCCGGCAGGCAAAAAACTCACGCACACATTTTCCTGGTGTTTGGCTTGTTTAAGGACTGATAACTCAAAAGTGAAAAGGAAAACAAAACAAAAACTTACCGCTCATGCCTTTTGTGGGAAAGTTCACATGGGCCACTTACAAGCCCACTTCAGAGGAACAGGTACCTGTAGCTGGGCAGCGGGGGGCAAATCACACCCCCCCCCCCCCCACAGGGCATGCAATGGTGGAAATACAGAAATGTGCACCAAAGGAGGTTAGAATGGCTTCAGATAGTATTGTGAGCCATCATTAGATATAAAAAAATTCTAATTGCTTCTATTACAATACAGAAAAATCCATATTTTTAAAAGATATATTTTTCTGTACCATGTTTGAGTTTTAAAGCTACTGTTGTCATACCACCAAGAATTCCTGGGAACAAGGAACAGAAATAAATCCCAGCAGTGAGTCCTAAAATCCAGAAAAGGTGCCAAACATATGCGGAGTACAAAAATAATACATTGGGACGGGCCAATACGTATTTTTTCAGTGCCAATCTGATTCTGATACAAAACCACTGATACTGATATAGATTCTGATACAAGACCACTTTTCACTTTAATATTTTAATATAAAATATACATTTATACTAATAATATTTTTCAACTAGTAAACACAAATGAAAAAATGTATGCCACAAAAATCTTTAATTTTTGTTTTTGAGGCATTTACAGCTCGATCTGAATATCTTCAAAGTAGCTTTTTTCATGTTACTCGCATTGTCTCACAATTTTCCACTAAACACTATACCCACCTCTCAAAACTTTGTTTTTACAAAGATTGCAAATTACCGTACCACTAGTTGTTAAAAGCATAAAATACTTTACTTCTTATCTGATGCTATAAACACTCCTACTGTGAAGGGTATGTGCATGACGTCACAGCAGGCAGAAGTCACTAGGCTCACACCCACTGATTAGCAAAAAAAAACTGAGTGGCGGCCTTAGCGTTCAGCTTGAATACCACAAAAAACACATTTAAAATGTAGAAGAGCTGTTGTGCGACTGATTGTACAAGTAGATTTAACATGAAATAGGAGCTCTCTTTTTAGAGACCGCCAAAAACAAAAGTATTAGCCGTGGTTCAGTCACATATGGCTGATCCGTCAAATCTCTAATATCATCTCGATATTCCCAGTCTGAATACATCTTGATAATTTCAGAAATTTCAGATTCAGCTGCCAATTAGTGAGTGTATAATTAAGCACTCAGAATATGCAGCAAACCAGCACATGACTGAATAAATGCTTATTGAAAGGTGTTATTCCTGGGCAAACCTCCATTTCAGGCATCACTGTACTCCATTGTTTCTCCAGTTAATACTGCGGCTATGCTCAGCTGTTGCCTGGGCAGAAAAAAGCTTTATCATCTTAATGAGAGCTTATGCAGGCCTGAAGGCACAAGCACGTTGCAGTGACCAGCCTGGAGGAATGGCAGCCAGCCTGTCTATAGTGAGCTCTCACTGGGCCTCTGTCTGTTTGCTAGTAGCATGGGAAGAGCATTTACGGAGGGGAAGACCTTGACCCGTGAACGATGGCCAAGGGCATCAGCTGTGGGGGGCGGCACCACGTTATCGGTACAGGAATGACACCAAAACAAAGTGGGTCATCGTGCTTGGGGCACTGACGTCCACAGGCTTCTGAAATATTTACAGGCTATACGAAAAACTGCTTTAAATAGAGCACCAGTGACAAAAGCATGGGGCCCTGATATGGCCTCTCCATACTTGAGCTCACAGCAGACTGCAAACACCGGACACTGCGGCCTGTATAGCACATCCAAGTGTGAAATTGTAGACACATACCGTGGTCCAGTGACACCGCTTCCAAAAACTGGGAATCTAATCCAAATAAACTTATTTTTCCAAAAAGGACAGGCAAACATTTTCCTGGCATTTACCAGCACAGGTTTACGCCACACTGTCATTTCCATAACATGACAGTTCGGCTTGGTTTCACAAGCTATACAGACCATCAGCCCTGTCTCTAGAGAGATTGCACTTGTGCCAAAAAATTCACACCCAAAAAATTCATCCCTTTAACTATAGAGAACTTCCAGGTTTGGAGCTCAGACATGACTAAACGCTCACAGAGAAGCCACTCCCAGCTCACCTGCATACATGTGATAGGTGAGCCTCTCGATGAGCTTGGTCACGGTGCCAGCCTTGATGATGGGGATGCCCGACTTGGACTGCACATTCTCCTCGAAGACGACGTTCTCCTCGGAGTCAGGCTCTGCGAAGCGGTACAGTTCGGGGCGGGGAAGGCGCATCTGCTCCTCCTTCTCATCCTGCAGCAGCGTGAGGTCCAGCATGCGCTCCAGCGTGGAGCGGTACTGCAGCGAGATCAGCGCTGCCATCCAGCTGCTCTTTTCCTCGGCCGATTTAGCGGCGAACACCACACTGTTGCCGTCCTTCAGGGTGATCTCGAAGGCGTGCCGATACTCGCCAGTGTCGTCCTTGTCGTTGATCTGCACCTTGCGCATGAAGAACTTCTCCTTGAGTCGGTACTCGGCGGCGGCACCGGCACCGGGCAGGCGCGGCTGTCCGTGGTTGGACTTGCAGCAGATCATGAGGCCGTCGAACAGGAAGATGTGGCGCTCGTGCTTGGCGCCCACACGTGTCAGCGTGCCCTCCATGATGAACTCGCTGCAGCACTGCCCGATGTCCTTGCCCTCCCAGCCGTCGATGTTCTTCTGGATCTCATTCATCTTCTTGATGGCCAGGTGCTTGCCCTTCATCTGCTGACTGTAGAAGCGGCAGGCCGACTCGCTGGGAGGAGACGGGAGATCGGCGCAGGCAAGTGTGAGAATCACTTCGGCAGCATGGGTTCCAGAACAATCTCAAACACTGGAAAACACTCAATTGGACCAAATCAGCAAGCACGCAGAGGGGAATTACTCTTGACATCCAGATTTGCTCATGTTTTGCAATGAGTTAAAGAAAAATACATTTGTTTCTCAGAAATTGTAAGCAAGTTAAAAGACTAATTAGAGACGTAGGACACTAGCTTACGTTTGGGGACACGATTCCTGTCAGAAAGGCAGAGCGCTACCAGCGGGACCGTTTCCCTTCATACCGGCACCATCCCCTTCAAGGTACCAGGCTTAATGTTGTTCATAGGCAGAGGACTCCAGCATAGATAAATCAAATCGCAATGATGGATTTTATGCTACCATGCGTAAAATCCCCACCGTGCGGGGAACCCATCTTGGTGAGTACATAACACGCGTCACACAGCGGCGTTAAAGCTGGCTGCACCATCTTCAGTTCAGGTTTCTTCGCCGTTTCTCCCTTCTAACAGCTAGGTAAAAAGTGCCTGAACCAATAGGAAGAGACGAGTCACCCCTCGCTCACGGTAAAAATACATCGGTTAATCCTTCCGGATTGCAAATAATGCCGAACCTTCATACGAGACGGTCCCTCAAACATCGCTTATGCTTCAGGAGGATGCAAAACCACGCCATAATCACCCATAAAAACACCACTAGCGGCTAAATGTCTGGAGGCTCACCCTACATCTTCCTTGGCGTAGGAACAACAAAACGGAGGAAAGCAGGAACGTGGCAAGGGGACCAGGAGAGAGCCCAGGTCTGTGCAGACAGGGCGCCAGCCAGGCACTCCGCAGCAGCTCCCCTACTCTCCTTCATCTCTTAACCTCCCTCGTTTCCTCTAGACTTGGAAACAATAGCTGGGAGGGGAGACGGAGAGCAGCCCAGCCTACTGATGCAACATCCCCCCCCCCCCCCCCCCCCCCACCCCCCCCCACCCCCCCCCCCCACCCCCACCCCCCACACCACCACCCCACAACCCACAACACCCCCCCACCACCCGGGGGA
>JAODKE010000044.1:17851849-17862176 GCA_026779605.1 Mormyrus hasselquistii
CACACACACACACACACACACACACACACACACACACACACACACACACACACACACACACACACACACACACCTGGGTGTAGGGAGTGAGATTAAGGAAACGCCACTGATGGCATTTAGGGTGGGGGGGCAGGAGTCCAGGAAATGAGCAAAGGAAGAGGGTCAGAGCTCAAGATCAAGAGGGCTGGCACGAGACGGGGTGGGGAGGGGTGGGGCGGGACTCACCTCAGCCTCCGTTTGGCCAGGCTCTTGGAGCAGATCCGCTCCATGCTGCTCTGCAGGTTGAGCAGGGCGGTGATGGCTTGTTTCAGACACTCCTTGTCCTCCTCATCCTCACTCTTCTCTTCTAGTTGCTACTCAAGAAAGGAAAAAAAAGCCACAATGAAGAATGCGAGAGCAGCACAGGCATGGCAGGGGAGAGCAGCGGCTGTCCCCACAACTCACCTCACCTTTCTGATTACAGCAAAGCTGCTCGTTAGAGCCAATATTTCCAAAATGGAGAACAAACCGTCTCAGACAGCTGGTAGTGATGCTGCCTTCTCAACATCCTGCCTTTAATGCGCAGCATTCACCCCCCTACCTGTGAGGGGGCTCTCAGTGCAACCCCCCCCCCCCCTCCCGAGCCAGTCATCTCTGCCTTACACCCAGGCGGGTAGGGTACTGCCCCACTTTTGTCCCTGCAGAGACGAGCTGAGCCAATACAGGCTGTTACTCACCCTAAGCCTCTAACGGGGAGACTTAAGCTAATCGACGTACAGAGACAGCCAGGCACCATCGGCAGAGTAACTGGCTAGCCCACGCGGCCATCAAGTATCGAGTACATCACCGACTTGTCCGCCGCCTTCCCAGAAATGGACAGTTGTTACAAAAAGCCACAAGCAGCAAACCAGAAACGGTCGCATTCACACCTCCTGGTGTGGTGGTACAGGGCGGGGCTTTCTGGCCAAGGCGCCCTCATAGGACAGGCAGGTGATGTGGCGTCGGCAGTGGGTCCAGCACTGCCTCTGCTGAATACGCCCCTCCCTGGGACTGCCCTCTTACGACTCCAGGAGACCCTGGAGGAGGTCACCATGGAAACCGACCACCGCCGCCCCATAAGCAAATACATCAAGCAGCGGCCCTGGAGTGACCGGGTGTCCTCACAAAGCCACCCACATGGCAGGTCTGCCGATGAGCCTGAAAGTGGCAGCGCGATGAGCGAGGCGGCTCACCGACTGTGGAAGGAAGGCGGCAGAAAGGCAGGCAACGGAGAACCTGAGCAAAGAGCTACGCCTTTAGTGTTACTGTGCACCATGCGGCTGTATCAAGGTGCTGTAGGCAGCTCTGGGTCCATAGACTCCCTGTGAGAGAGAGCAACCGGACAGCACAGGAGGCTTTAAATGAAACTGTCCCCGTATAAGTTACTATCATTAATGCTTACGCAAAAATCCTGTCTAATTCCACACTATTTTTGCTCCTCTGTCAGAACTGGAACAAGTGACTGTGGTGCGAATCTCCGGCCCGATTCCCCCTCTGCATGGACCGTGAAGGACTGTGCTGGGAGTCTCAGGAAAAGCCCAGGCTGGGGTGAGGGAGCTCTGGAGCAGCCGGACAGGGTAAGGCCACCTGACACCGGCGTGTATTTTTGGGCAAAATTGCCCTCATCTCTCCAGCAACTGTAAACCCGAGGGTCTTGAATTTTCATTCAAGCGGACGCATCGCTAGGGAAACTCATTAAAAATAAACCTGTCACCATGGACGGCAGGGACCCACGACCAGAAGATCCAGGCAGACGGGAAACAAATGTAATGTGGCGCAAAGCCAACCGCTGTACATTAGCTACTAATATAATTATTAGTAGAAGCCCTATGTCTTTATTATTAAGAAATGCTTTGCAATAATTTTTGACCAAAACTTTTATATTAATAAGATGGAGTCCCCCTCCTAAACCATTTTTCAAGAGTTGTCTGCTTAGGAATCAAAATCATACTACCAGTACTATAGTGAATTGCACAGCATTTCATTCTTTTACATTGCATCTTAATGCGTTGAATCACACTGCATCACAAAGGGTGAATCATAACATAACGCATTAGTAGTTGCTTCATATGCATCTTTAATGTATTGGATCATTGGTAATGCATTGAGGCATTGAGATGTTTATTCCATAGGTGATAGAGATGCACATGATGTGTGTGTGTGTGTGTGTGTGTGTGCGTGTGCGTGTGCGTGTGCGTGTGCGCGTTGCCAAATATGCAACACATTTAAAGACAGCTGCAGGAATTCAGATGAAGCCAGTCTGATGCAGGGGTGAGAGACCAGACCAGGCCAGGCTGCTCTAATCCCCCGTGCATTAGGCCTGTTTCAGTCACATGTCACACAAGGACCTCAGGACACCTTAATCATTCTCAGATGGAGTACCATGGCAACCACCTGGAAGCCAACTAGTAAATATTCCAAAGTGTCCCTGTGAAGGTCTCCAGGTCGCTCATTCTCGGGGAAAAGACAGGTGAGCAGAGACAGCTGATGAGGCGGCCCATAACTTGCCAGGTGCCCCAGACTCCTTACCTTTAAAATCTCAAAATAGTGCAAGCAGTGGTAGACGGGCGTGAGGAGCAGGCGGGGGAGCACGTACTGCACAGCCTCTTTGAAGCCCTCGCCTATGGACTGCGGGATGGCAAATGACAGCATGTTTACAGTGTGCAGCACATACAGAAGAACTCATTCCCAGTTATCAATGACACGCTGCAGGTCTCCGTGCCCCAAGCGCTTCTGGAGACCAGGTGCTCAGACAGCCCGTTCCACTAAAACACCCAAGCGAGAAAGCAGCAAGTGTTACCACAAGCAGACCCTGGGGAACAATCTATATGGCCAGGTCTTACCTGCAGGTAGAAGGCAGCCCCCGGTTTGGACAGCTGGCTCAGGAAGTGGTCCTGAAAGCCAGTTCGCAGGATATCCTGGGCGTACGCCTCGTACGGGTCGAAGGCCAGCTCCTGAGAAGAACATGCTCTTATCAGCGGATGGCGACGGCCCTTTAGCACCCAAAAGGGTCTCATCATCTCAGGAGTATATTATGAAAACCGTGCTGCCATTGAGCCAATGGTCACAGTTATCGGCCGGACACGAGATCACAGATTACACAACATGCATACAATTCCGGGTATACTTTATAAATGTAGACCTTCTCATTATCAACTACTGCTATTAGTAGCTATTCAGCTTGAAAATCACCCAACATACTATGCTGTACAAATAAAAATCTCCATGGCATCATCATCATCAGCATCTCGCATTTCTACATCCAGCAGAATGCATCTGCATTCTCCCGTGAAGGACGCCACACTGCAGAATGTCGTTGCAGTGCACTGCGACCCTTGTCCTTAACTGTCATTCTGAAAGATCTTCCAGAACACAGAGAGACACGTCTCTCACTGTAATGTAATGAGGCTCCTCTAAACAAGCTGAAACTCAGAGGCTGAAACAAATGAACACAAAACATAATGTCCTTGGGAAAGGTAACTGCTTTTCTTGTCTGAAATGATCATGTATTTTTGCGAATGCAACTCATCTTAATGTCATTTGAGAAGGTCTAAGTATATTCTGAAGCTACAGAATTTACACACAAAGTCCCATGATAAAGATCTGGCTCCTCACCTCGGCCAGGTCCTCGAAACAGCTTCCCACCAGCGGGTGAGGGCTCCCCTCGTCCGTCATCTCCACTGTGTCCTCGATGAGCCCTAACAGCTTCAACATAAGCTCCTGGATGTCCACGATACGACTGAAGATGTTTTCCACATCCTATGGAAGCAGCGGGAAGGCCTGAGTGAGGTATCACATACGGTGACGTATCACAGCCACAGACCCAAACACACTGCTGGCCTGGACACCCAATCGCTAAACATGCGAGAAGTCCGGCAGCCAAATGAACAGATTCCCATGAGCTCCCATTGCTGCACAGAGCACCTACGTGATGAGAGAAGAGCTTGGGGTTGGACACAAAGGGCTCCCGGAAGACCTTGATGATGAGGTTGAGGTCTCTCAGGTATTGCCGTAGCTCCGCCATGAAGGTCTTCACAAGGTCATAGTACATCTGCACCCCAGAGCCTGAGGGCTCCTCGTCCATGAGGGGAAAGCCACTGATGTCCTCCTCGTCTTGGTTAAACATGTCCATCAGTACCTGGCAGGACGGGGCCAACCTAATCATTACCTGGGCATCCTGCAGGGTTATAGCTTGGAGGAACATCTCTGCCCCGTACATTACAGCAGTGAAGTCCTGCCCTGCATAGTAATGGGGGACTAGGACAGGCTCAAGCATCCTTCAACTGTCCTGAAGGACTTGGGCAATTTGAGCCCATTGTACTTTAAAAGAATAATAACTAGGAGCCAATTGGCTCATCTGTCGAGCAAGATGCTGCGTGTCAACAGCAGCCAAACTCTCATATCCCAAGGCATAATTACTACAAAGATTCAATATGCCACCCTGAGCATATACCATGAAGACACCCCTCGGTAACACAGACAGCACTGAAGAGGAAGTTACCAGAGATATAAAAGTATGAGATCATGGTAAAATGTCCACCACTCACTGGGCCAACACGGGCTCAGCTGTGGTCATGAGTTCACAGCTATTATCTGCTATCCAGTCCTCAGGGACCCAGACAGTCCATGCTATTGCTTCTCCAAGCCCCCAGTAGTGAGCAAAATCGTGGACTGTCTGGGGGCCCTCAGGACTGGGCTGGAAAACACAGGTTCACATATTGGTGAGGGAGACCTGGGACTCCATTATTAAATAGGAAGGAGACCCTGCAGGAACAAACAGGAGATGTCAGGCAAGCCGAGCACCCTGTAGAGTGTCCTGTAGCACATCACACTGACAAAGAGCATCACCCTTCCTCAAGCACTGCAGCCCTCTGGCCCACGCACCTTATCTGCACACATTGCCACCTTGATGTCCTGCTGGGAGATCTCATAGTGTCGGATATTAATGACATAGTTTCCAGCCAGCTTCAGAATGTCTGCGGAGATGTACTCCAGAACAGCTACGATATAGACGGACACCTGATGGTCGATCTTGTACCCCAGCACCTCCTGTGAACATGAAAGGAATTATACGAAAAACAGCAATGGAGGTTGTACAGGACTCATGCCAATCAGTCATTGAAAAGAATCATACTGGATATTTAAGGCGCTAAATTATACATATATTATATATGGATAATGGGTTATATATTTATGCATGACAAAACCACTATATTCAGAATGATATGTAAAAAATCTGTATCTGCTTGAGCTCAGGATATCACACTCCATGCAATAGAGTCCCATGAGTTTCCCAATAGAAGGCTTGTGGCTCCTCCTAATGGCAACTCTTCGTATTGCACAAACAGTACACACAAATGAGAGATCTCCTCTCAGGTACAGTGGGAGACACCTTGAGAAGTGGGTGAATCTTATCCACGGGCAGCAGAGGATTCCTCCTCTTCCTTTTATCTATCGCAGCTTGGGCATCAGCAATGGCCCACTTGTCGATTGGGTGAGGGAAACTCTTCTGTACACGCTCCTGAGAAGTGACAGTGGACTCTTTAGTGTGGTTGAGGGTTATTTACTTACAAAAGTAATAGAGAAAATAAAACACTGATTATGAAATAAAACTTACTATAAAAATAAAACACTGATTAAAAACTTAAGAAATGCAAATGAGACTCGATCAGGGTGAAAAGCACAGATAACTGATGATCATCCTGGGCGGGTTGCATGGAGGTCATGGGGCGATGGAGACTGACACGGGATACGCTATTTTTACCTTTATTTAGGGCCACAGCCCTGGAAGCGTGGTCAAGGTAATATAAGAATGACCCAGACCAGTCAAGGATGTGCCATACATACATACAGTTCAAATCAGACAAAGGCAGCAGGGTGAAGAGACGGATATTGAATTTGTCAAAGTTGGCCGGGACTACAGCAGGGCAGCGCTGGTGAGACTCACCTCCACATCGAGCACGGTGCGTGGCTGGGCCTGGCACAGCATGCTGAGCAGAAGTAGGATCAGGTCCTCGATGTACTGCAGCGCGTCCTCCTTGGAGGACAGCTTTGGGTGCACCTGGCTGAGTACCTGCATGCACAGCACAACCCACTGGTGAGCACATCTGTGAGCACACATCCCAATCCCAAACTCACGCACGCTTTCCAGAAAAGGGCCTCACTACACAGATGGGGAAATTGCTTAACCTGGCATCTTGCCAAACCCTCCTGATGGGAACATGACTAAGCAAGATTGTTCTTGTCTCGATTTCCTTCCCCAGTCATTCTGTTAAAATTGCCAGAACGTTGATGACACGCCATAAAACAGGCCAAGAGCGCTCTCTCCCGGTCATGGCCAATGAGTGGCTCCTGCACTGCGAATGCGACTAGCAGGAAGAGCGAAGGCCTCCAAAATGGTCCTGATGACATCAGAAAAGGTCTCTACAGGACTCATTGGGGTCACAGCCCCAGAGCACTGAATAAACCAAGGTAGGAGCGTACAGGCGGCCAGCGACCACAGAGGAAAAAGTCACATAGACATGGGGAAAGTGAAAGTAAATCCCTCACAGAATCGGATATAAATCAAACACAGGAAGTGATTACTGGGTACTCAGCCCCCAGCTGCAGGTGTGGCACCCAAAGACTCTCTTTACCGGAACATCACCATCAGTTCTAGGATTAGAACCACAACCCCAGAATATCTTAGCACTCAAGCCACATGACGCCATTCAACCCTGCAGCCCAGGATAAGTAGTCAGAAGATGGATGGATGGATTTCTTTGCATCAGGCTGCCCCCAAATTACTATGACATCCTGCCATCTGCTATCTCTTCCAGGCCTTTCTGTGTAAACCTGACCGGGCTCATATTTTTAGCTTGTTACAAACTGGGGTTACAACTTGAACGATATAGCTGGACAGCAAACCAAAACTCCAGTTAACTGCCTTGTTCAAGAGTACTACAGCAGGACCATATGTGAGACGTCAAGGTTACAAGTGCAAGTCCCTAACAGGCAACTAAACTGCTGCTGCCTGAGATATTTTGGGTTTGCAGTTTCGGGTGGACAGAATCAGATGGGTACATGAGGCCCCAGGGCTGGACTTTCTGACAGAGGGTATCACCCCACTGGCACCCCCTGCTGTCCCCATCCCACAGTTCCCATATCAGAAGTTGGATTCTCTTCAGCTTTATTTCCCCCTCATTTCCAGGCCTAAAGTGTTCTGAAACAGAACCATATCAGCAGAAACATCTAGAGCGAAATTACCCACCAACTTGTAAAAATGGGAAATAGCATCATCACTGGAACTTCACTGTGTCAGCATATAATGAATAACTAGTAAGAAAAAGACATGTTACATCACATATATTTAATGCTTGTTCTTATAAACTACCCTCCACCTGAACACATTAACACGAAGCAGCATGAAACAATAAAAAAAGCAAAAAGTACTAGTACAAAAATCTTACATGATGCTGGATGTATAATCATGAAGTGCCTTTGTTCTGTTCAACATAAACTGTAATACATACGACATATCACACTCATTTTCCTGAAGTTTGAGCTAAATTACCCAGATGACCAATTCTACGGTTTCTCCGTTTTTCTTTACTTGGATATTGAGCAGGCTGTATTAGAGAGACATCCTCACTTGGGAGAGAGCCTGAAAACCTGGGGCTACATTTGACAAGCTGGATGGAAGTTTACATCATAGTGGTGACAGGGGACAATCTTCCTAATCTTTTCCTTAAACAATAAAACCGTTGATCTGAAAGAAGAGGGAAAAAAAATACACAGAACGTTCCGTCACACATTCCTTCACTGCTTATCGGGAAGGGGCAAAAGTGTTTCAGCTGATTGGCTTTCTGATGGGCCAAGCAGGGTTGGTGAGGGGGTGTGTCACAGACAGAACAAAATATCTGCAAACGCTTAAAGGACAGACTTCAGTTTAAGCCAGTGGTATATACATTCCAATCTCATCATTTTACCAAAAATATCTAAATTAGGAATACCATGTGTACTTTATAGACCTTCCTCTTGAACAACAGTGCCCCACACTGTGTAAAGCCTATTCTCAGCATATTCCAGCCTGAATGGACAGAGAAGCAGTTTAGATTTCATCCAGGTCATAGACACCAGGCTCCCCACTGCTGGACTCTCCCTATTCAGACCACTGTGCTATGGTTAAGGTTACAGCACAACAGCATCAACTGATGGTGACACAAAGCACTACACCCAAGCTGATGAACAGGATTCATTAATATTCAATTTCTCCTCAATACAGGCCAGAATACTCAAATTCAAACGAGGCTCCAAGGGA
The DNA here is from genome assembly GCA_026779605.1 of Mormyrus hasselquistii. Classification (NCBI taxonomy): domain Eukaryota; kingdom Metazoa; phylum Chordata; class Actinopteri; order Osteoglossiformes; family Mormyridae; genus Mormyrus; species Mormyrus hasselquistii. The sequence continues at coordinate 17,860,167 of JAODKE010000044.1, forward strand.
TTACAGGGCATAGTCACTGAGACTCTTCCTTAGAACCTGGGAGTCACATGCTTATCAGACTACAGTGCCCCCAAATGACTATGGAGTTGCTCTCTCCACACAGCCACTGACCCATCTGAAAAACGCAAGTAACACTAATTCATCACTGGCCAGGTTCTATAACTTTCAAATCAAATACATATAGACTAAACTGTCTGTGTAAATCCACACTGTGCCAGCACCATAATAGTCACATCAGGGCAATGCCAGTGACCACAACTCTCCCCTGGCCATTCCTCCTTTTCCACATGCGTTTGGGGGAGGAGTCGCGTGCAGAGCAGGTGACCAGCCGGCATGGGCTGGGAGTCAGATGACGACACAGTGAAAGCGTGAAGCATCATGGCCAGATCGCTCTCCTGCAACACCAAACCCAGCCCCCTTATCAAAGTCATCATGCCAGCCATTACTTGGTGACAGAGCTGGACAGGGTGAAGAAGAAAATACATAGACTCCTTAGAGTCCTACTTTAATTCACAATGCCAGCAAATTCCTGCCATAGCCAAGCGCTTTCAGAACGGCAACGCTCGCGCCAAGACCAACAGAGAACAGAGAGCCTGTCTGCCGGACAGGGGGGATGCTTTGAAGTTCTTAGAGCTGCTTCATGTCATATTGACGTGGGGGGGGAAGGGGGGGGGGGGGTGGCAGCTCTGTCACAAACAACCTCTAAAGAGTCCCCCCCATCCACCATGCTCTGACTTGGCAGGACCAACTGGGCGAGACCATTCCTGGAATTCCTGCGGCTGGCAGCACCAGGCTTGCCAGCTCTGCCCACGGGTGTCATGCCTGAGGCGGCCCATCGCTCGCAGATAGTGAGCGGGGGGTTTGCTACGTGTAGTACAGGCTTCACAAGGGGACTGGATGATGCCCAGTCACAGAGATTCAGATGTAACTGGGAAAAACATATCGTGATTTTTATCGAGGAGAGCAAAGGCTCCTGGGGACACTGAGGGCCACCCGAGAACACCCCCAGGGGGCCCACACGGCAGACGGGTGAAGGAGGAGGAGCCGTGTCTGACATCCTGTGGGTCCGTCCAGCAGCCCACTCACACAGACATGCAAGTCCCGACAGCTCTGGTGAAGGCAGGTGGGCAGCCCAGACCTTTCAGGGAAACTGGAGAAACACAGTTCTGGCTTGGCTGGGGCATAGAGGAGAGCGTCTAGAAATCGGCTGCATCACAATGACCCAACAAAGAGGTCAGGGGTCTAACAGGCAGAAAGAACAGCACCTTCCCACTGTGTCGAGCCTCATCCTCCACCAGAGCTGCAGTTACAGACCACAAGCTGTTTCCCAGAGGCCCAGGGAGAGATTTCCTAGGAAGCCAATTAAAATGGATGCGATGCTACGATAGGACAAAATGGAGCCTCTGCAAATCCATCACAGCTCTACGAAGACGTGACAATGTTCGGCACTTAGCTCTAAGTGCATGGCAATCCAAGGATCCTGGAACGGCTCCGTAATCAAAACCACACAGACATTTGTGGAGACACAGCTTTCAGGCATCTGAAGCTGCTCTTGCTGGACAGTCTGCTATCAACCAGCCTAGTCGCTTGCACAGCAAGCGTGCAGCTAATACTAGCAGGGAGAAAGAAAACCTCAGAAGATAATCATCGTATGGAAAATAACAGAAGCCAGTATATACCCAATATATTGTTCCTGACGATCATAATTCTGTATTGGTGGTATACGAAGAACGCAACACTTTGGGGTGGTTTGCAGCATAAAAAGTTTGTGAACCACTGCTTCACGCGGTTTTAAACAACCCCGACGTTTTTAAATCACAATTAAATCAGGCCTGCTCATCAATCATTTTCTACAGATACTAAAAACACAATGATCAGTTCTGCTAATCAGTAACCCCTGTTCATCACTAAAAAAAATAAATAAAAAATAATAAAGGCCTCGCTTGGTGCAATATGCGTTTGTGTGTGTGTATATATATATATATATATATATATATATATATATATATA
>JAODKE010000044.1:17872967-17885532 GCA_026779605.1 Mormyrus hasselquistii
ACACACACATACACACACACACATACACACACACACACACACACACATACACACACACACACACACACACACATACATACATACATACACACATACATACATACATACATACACACATACATACATACATACATATACACATACATACATACATACATATACACATACATACATACATACATACATACATATATACTTAAAAATTTACAAATACAGAGTATGTTATCAACCCAGCTCAAGCAGAATTGAGATTAACATCGGATGCCCATTGGCTTTATGCCAACTTGTATTACCTCTCACAATTCTGCCACGTGATTGTAATCCTATAGCCATAAACCAGCAACTGCTTCCCAAGTCTCACGTATCTGAAAAGCCATGTTCCCCAAATCTCTACTTCAACCCATTTAGCAGTCTTGTGTGTGTTATACTCTTCCACTGGGCCATCTGAGTGAACTAATCAACTAAACTGGGAGTGCAGAAGGTGAACTGCAACAAGAAAGGGACAGACGCAGGTTCCCCAGTAACAGGTCTTCAAGCACTTATGCTAGAGAACATGGAAAAATTCAGAGTAAAGAACTTAGCGACTTTGCCTATTAACGCACAGATCCCCAGCACACTGGCAGTGAACCATAGGGGCATCACAGCATGGTGCAGGAATTGACAGCAAGCAAGGCATCTAGTGAGTGACACTGAGGTCTGCAAACCAGCGTAATGGCTCACCTGAGTCTGATGGCTAGCAAGAGCCTAGGAATCCCTTCTGACGGTAAGAGAAATAAAAGGATGGCTTCTATACCCTACTGTATACATGACGATACAGTAGGGAAAAGCATATGCATGCAGTCACATAAGACTCACGTGGGTCAGAACTGTCAGCAGCATCTTCACACAAATACTGCAGCATCTCATCAACTAAGACCTGGAATCACAACTACAAGCAAAAGACAACCGAACAGGCCTGTCTATAGGTAACACCACAAGGAGTATGGGGACACTATACTCTGGGCCATCTCACCATTTTGCTTCCAGATGACCAGAGAAAGACCCACATTCCCCATACCCACTGCATGCCAGATACTAGGTCCTGAGAAGGAAATGCAACAACACACAGTCATCTGCATGCCATCTACAGAAAGCATGTGAAGGTCAGCAGCGGGGCCTGCAGGCAATGTCACATACGCGCGCGCGCGCGCACACACACACACACACACACTTCCACAGTATAGATTTGGACAGTAAACTTGTGGCCCACCTTTCACAACAAAGTGTGCCCGGCAGAGGAAGTTGCATCAAACGCTTTTGCGCAACATGTGCACACCACAGTCAAGAGTGAGAGAAAAAAATACTGGCAGACTAGTTTAGATTACATACGCCCATCCAAAATAGATGCTGGCTGTTGCGGTGATGGTGACCGTCCCAAAAAGGGCCCATGAATTTTAACACTGTTTCCATCCCATAAACGTTACCCTCACATCAAACCACAAATGGATCTAGACAATTTAAAGCACAGCCCGCCCAAGACAGACCATCTATCTACAGTCCTTCACCAGCAGAAGCGCATAATTCAATCCTGCACATTCTCGGAGACACTTTAGCTATAGTGGGCGGCTGCTGATTTTATACAGAGCAGAGTCTCAGTTGTTTACCTGCTTAACAGTATCCTATGTATATCTATATTTGAACAGATGGTTGAAATATAGTCATTTTCTGCCAGTGCTGTATCAAATTACAACCACGTTTATGGTAAAATGTCAATACAAAGAATAAACAAGCACGCAGGCAGTACAGCACCTCCCATCCACAGCAATGATACGATTGTTTTCGATAAATTATCCGTGTGGCTCATAGTTTTCTGTATTTAACAAATCAACAAACGAAATAATGCAGCATATATAATAGATCGGTGTAGAATCTTTTTAAAAATCTTCGTTAAATTATTTGATTTACCCTCGACGCCTTAAAATTTTTGCCTATCCACCGGTTCGATTATTTTTACGGACAGCATGATGGTGTATAAATGTGATTTCCCCCCCGTCAAATAAGGATCGCCCTACAGCGGGTCGCTTTCCGCCAGGTAACCCGCGCCCCGTCAGCCCGCCCGGGCTCCCGACGCTGTCACCAAACCAGTCGACCCCCTACTCGGATTACCTTGTTCAGGGAGGGCACCAGGAGCCCCCGCCATTTCGATGCGTTCTCCTCGCTGAAGAAGTCGTACTGGAGCTGGGCCGCTTGCATGGTGGCTCCCGCTCGGGCGCTGTCCCAGATCCAGCCCGCGAATCCTCCCGCCGGCTCCTTACATCAAACCGGGATGGCAGCGGGGGGGGGCTGGGTGAGGGGGGGAGACAGGACGAGCGGCCTTGGGAGCTCCGCCAAGCGGGGCCGTCCGACGAGCGTAGCGGTGTCCAAACGGACCAGAGCCGGAGACAGCAGCCGACGTGAGGTGGTTCCCAGCTCGTCCAGGAGTTATCCTGTTAGCAGCTAACCAGCTTAGCAGCCAGTTAGCTAGCGAATGCCCCCAGCATCAGGGCGGTGTTCACGACACGGGCGACTCGGTTAAAAACGCCGCGCTCCTTCACAGGCGCTTACTCCACTTTAGCCGTCACTGACTTGCGGAGAAAAGCCCCCATTTCTCCGTCGCTGTTGTACACAAGAGCCCATTTTCGCCGAATCTTCCGCCGAAGAGGAAGGGTGGGAGGCTCACCTCGTTATCCTCCATGGATTTAACATTATCAGCCTGTGCGAGGAGAAGACCGCCGCCGGCCAATCGCTCGGGTTAAATGGAGAAGTGACCCGGGTCCACCCGGGATGGCCCGAAACGCGCGCGAGCTACCTATCTGGCCCGATATAATTAACGCGGGTGATTGTTATGGCTCGGCTGCAGTTGTTGCTGGAACCAGGGCGGCGCATGCGCGATGTGCGTCTTTACCGTACGTTGTCCGATGTGCCCGTTCCCTCCCCCCACACGGAGCGAGGAGGGTCACAGGCTTGAGCAATGGATCCCGGAAAAGCAATAGAAAATCAGAATAGCGCCGTCAGTGTCGAGGAGGCCTATTTTTTAATACTCCGTAGTCATACGTACTTTCTGTGCGGTTAATGTGATTTACTACGAATTTTTGATCTTGGAATAGCCTTTCTTGATCATCTATGAGACACACAAACATACACATACAGGGGAGAGTGGAGTTTGATGTCAGCCATCTATTCAGCCCCTCTGGAGCAGGTTTTGGGGTAACAGGCCATACTCAATGGTCCAACAGTGAATACTCTTCCAGCCAAAGAATTAAAACCAATGAACTTCTGCACACAGACACACATTCCTAACAAGCAGAGCCACACACAAGTCTGTGATAATTATAATATTCCAGTTATAATTATCCTGGATTATTTAAGGCATACATTTAACAGGCTTCTGAGTCAAGAGTCTGGGCTATTTATTTTAATGTCGCTAAACATTGCATGTGTACCATGTATTTTAAATAGAACTTCCCTAGATACCAAATCAGTGGAAATGGTCTTGAAAATTGCACTACACATCTATGGTACTGTATAGTGGGCTGCAATGTCACTCTAGTTAAGGACAAGTAAACCACTTTCTATAGTTTTTTTCATTAGAAGGGACATGTGTCAAATACATAATTCAAACAATGTAACAAGAACATCCTGGGAAATTTATAGAATTTGTCAGATAATTCTAAAAATAGGCACTGAAGTCTCAAGTTTTTATTGACAAATTTAAAACATTGGTTAAATGATTTTACAATTTATATAAGTACAATGATCACTTGTCAAGGATTCATTTTAAGCAACTGATTGCTTTGGGTAAAATAAACTTTTACAATCCTGTTTTTACGTCATTGCCACCACCACACTCTAACACAGTTGAATCTATCCATCCACCTTCAATAATCACTTACCCAGTACAGCATCACAGTGGAATATGAGTTTATATTTTCTTGTACACTATATGGCCAATATATGGGGTGGAGTGGTGGCTTTGGGATCTGTACCAGTAACTGGAAGGTTGCTGGTTAAAATCCCGTAAATGGCCAGAGTGATTTACTTCACTGGGCCCTTGAGTAAAGGCCCTTAACCTGCAGTTGCTTCATCCTGGGTATGATGTTAATTTACATCCAGCTCTGTAAGCAGGTCCTCCAACTTACAGGGAAAACTGTTGGTGGCATGATTGGCACTCTAGTCACTTGGGGTAAAAAATAACTCACAGTGGTCCATTCGGACTAGTGTGGTACTGAGGTATCACATGATACATGGCTGCACTCAGGTTCTCATCCCTGAAGTGGCTTATCATGTGGTGGATGCAGAAATGCACTGTAATCAGTTCATGCTCCTTACCTCTCTCTTCACATGGCCAAATGTATGTGAGAACCCCTGTTAATTAGAGGAATTGCCTTATTAAGGCACACTCATTGCTGGCACGAGTGTATATTTAAACACACATCCACATAATCTCTTGCAACAAACATGTGCAGCAGAATGGGTGGTTGTACAGAAGAGGTTAGTGACTTTGCACTTGGCACCATCATAGAACGCCATCTTTCCAATGTCAGTTTGTCCAATTTCTGCCATGTTAGAGCTGTCCTGGTCAGCCAGAAGTGAGGTGATTGTGAAAGTCAAGTTCAGATGTGATGTGGTAGGCCACACAAACTCACGGAGTGCGACCTAGCCCCTTGCAATGTCACGAAAGTCACATATGGGTTAAATGCAGAGGACACATTTTGTTGTGTGCTGTGGTGACCACTAAATTCTAAACATGAAGCCAATTAACTATAGTCATCAACACAATTATTGGTCCACTGCATAAATGAACATTTTGCCCAAAACCGAGGAATATACACTAATCACTGGCGGTTATGAGATACAGAGTTGCAAACACAATAATTTGAAAATAATCTAAAATGCATTTATTGTTTTTTAATTTAAAGGAACTAATGCAATAAAAATAATGTTACCTAGAACTGTGGCATAACCTAATTATAGGCTGTGAGTTTTCAACAAACGTAAGTAATAAAATATACTTTATTTTTTTTATTTTTTTTTAAATATACTTCATTTAGACGTAGACGAGACGTATACAGACGAGTATATTTTTCCAAGTTTTTGATTGGCTGGTGTGTAGGACGGGCGTCGTTTCCTTTAGTTAAGAGCCAATCAGCGCCGTTCATCTTACAACCGGGCAATACCAGCGTTTGACGTGACCTAAGCTTTTAGTTATTAAATGTCTCCGTTTTATTGTTGTATCACACTAGAGCATGAGTAAATACATTTTACCTCTTTCGGTAGTTGGAACTGTTTTTGGTGTCAGCGTATTGTTGAGGTATGGATGACTTTAAGCGTTGTTCTTAATCCATGATCTTGAGCACTGAAAAGGGACATTTCTGTTGCGTGTAGTACTGTACAGTTTCTGATAGAATAATTTACGTAATTCAAGAGTATTGTTAAGCTTCTATGTCTGTAGTTATCCAACTACGGTAAATTTTACATCAGGGTATTTTTGTAATCTTACGCAAAAAAATAATTCATGGAGAACTTGACTGTTGTCACTGAAGTATTGCTGTAAAATCTGTACACTACTTTCATTTTTACATACCCACGTGTTACGATTGTCCTCGTAAGTTATGAATTTGACCTTGTTCGGGAAGTGTTTGATGTTCTATGAAGAATATTAGTTTAGCATTAGTAACTATTTGGAAAAAAATGCATGCCTGCAAGATTAAGTATCTTTATTGCTTTTGTTTCCAACCAGGGATCATGTTACCGGGGGTGGTTGTCCCAGTAAAGCGAAGATTAAAGGCAAGACTGTGGTAATTACAGGAGCTAATACTGGCATAGGGAAGGAGACTGCACGCGACCTGGCCAAGAGAGGTAAAGGAATCGTGTGTTTGTAGTTAATGTCTTGGTAGAAAAATTACAATGGATTCCGAATAATCAACAGCAGTCTAAATGGCGTTTAAACGCCTTAGCAGATTGCCAAGAGATTCTCGTTTATTATTTATTTGTAGATTTGTCTTCTGGCTGTGGAACTTCACAGAGCTAGAAGTGTACAGTGGATAATGTAATTTTGCTTCCCACTTAGTAATGCAAATTATTGTTATGCCGTAGCAAATGAACCGTTACTCCTCTTGTCATGGAGGAGGATGAGCTCTGACAAGTCATTCATTCATACATACATACTTTATTAATCCAGAAGGAAATTTAGGAGTTGATAGTCCAGTGGACTTGAAGATGAAGTATTAGCATACTGCATTTTTAATGCAAAAATGTGAGTATGTGAAAAGTTCATTAAATACCAACATTAAAACCACCACATCCCCATAATGAAAAGAAAAATATCTTTGATATGCAATGAGGTCCCAAAGACACAAAATGATTGTTTACAGCAAAGCATGTTCTCTTAATGGTGTCAGTCTTTTATGGTGATCAGAGGGATTGTGGCTTTTCTGTTAACTTTAGGTTAATAATAATGGGACTCTTGGGCTTTTGAATTATTTTATCCCAAGACAGTTGTGTAAACAGTTTACTTCACACAGGGACAATATACACACTACCAGTCCAAAGTTTTTGCACACAATGAGATTTTCTGCATTTGCATGTTACTCACTTAAAATGTAATAAAATGGCTTTGCTAACAAATAACTTTACAGTATGTTCGCCATTTGAGTACCTTTATTAGCACGAAAATGTGATATCTTTGATTCATCAAAGTAACCTCCTGTAGAAGTTATAATAGCCGAGAAAATTCGAGGCATTCTTTACACAACGGACATTAAATACTGCTCTGTTTCATGGGATGAAACAGTTAACTAGTGCAATTAAAGTTAAAGGACAGCCTAGAACAGGACTATTCAAATTATGGTCCTCAAGGGCTGAGCACTGCTGATTTTCCAGCCTTCCTATACAGTACCTGTAAGTCTGTGAGCCATGTGTGAAGCCTCTGGCCATTCAGAATCAGTAATTATTAAATGAACTACCTGGGACAACTGAAAATGTGGCCTGGATTTGGAATCGAGGGCCAGATTTGAATTGCAGTTGAGTTGTTCACTCAACTTTTTAATGCTTAATAAGAATAAAAAACCTGCAGTTTATGAAATAAATGGAAGAGTGGTAAAAACCTGCGGTGTGCAAAAACTTTTGACTGTTAGTGTATTTTAAAACAGTGTTCATGTTTAAGTATGTGAATGACACCTTGATGTAATCTATTTATGTTTGTATATTATATTAGTTTTTCTTAATATCAAACCTGGACTGCACACTTGATGTGTCGTTAAGTGTAGCATTTGACATGTTCCCCAGCCAGTGTCTTCTGTTATGGTGTAAATCCTAGAGTGTGCGAATCTCTCAATTCCCTGCTCACTGTCTTCCCCTCTCCACTCTGCAATCTAGTCTAGTGTACACTACTGTCACTCAAGCCAAGGAATGCATATCGTTTAGCTGGAAAAATGAAGATAAAGAATCCATTAAACAAAGTCTCCACCTTCATTCCCCTTGAAGCTGCCTGAATAAAATTGTGGGGAATAACAGCCATTTCATAGATGTGAATCTGTCTTAGAATCCTGCTATGGGTCAGTTTAATATTGATCAATCCTCTGTTAAAGCTATAAATACTGGCAGGATTTGCACCTGTTATCTGCTCTGACTAACCGCCTTTGCAGTTGTCCAAATAAGATCTTTCCTTCTGGGTAATTTGTACTCTGTACCAGGATTTTTTACAATAATTTGCTCATCTTCAGTTTGTTCGATTATAACATTCTTTAGATACATGCTTTTGGGGAACATGTTTTCTGTGAGCCTCCTTCAGTGTCTGGTCACTAGTCTAGTTTCTTGTTACTTTAGGTCTTTTATCACTTTATTGCAGTTGACCAATGGCAGTGCCCCATTACAGGGAAAAAGGAATAACTCATAGCCCAAGTGTTGCGTGCATGTGATCCAAAGATCATTATAACACTATATAGACAAAAGTATTGGGACACGCCTTTTAATCATTGAATTCAGGTGTTTCATCCAGACCACTGCTACAGGTGTATAAAATCAAACACCTAGCTATGCAGTCAGGTTTGCAATCATTTGTGAAAGAATGGATTGTTATGTAGAGCTTAATGAATTCAAGGGTTATACTGTCATAGGATGCCACCTTTGCAATACGTCACTTCTTGAAACTTCTTCCCTGCTAGATATTCCATGATCAATTGTAAGTCATATTGTTGCAAAGTGTAAGCATTTAGAGAGAACAACAAAAACTCAGTCGTGAAGTGGCAGACCATGTAAAATCACAGAGCAGGTTACAGAGTGCTGAAGTGCATAGTGCATAAACTCAGTAACTGCAGAGTTTCAAATTTCCTCTGGCATTAACTCCAGTACAAAGACTGCAACATGGGCTTCATGGAATGGGCTTTCATGGCCGAGCAGCTGCATGCAAGCCTCACATGATCAAGTTTAATGCCAAGCGTTAGATGGATTGGTGTAAAATATGCCACCACTGGACCCTAGAGTTCTGTGGAGTAACGAGTCACATATTTCTGTTTGGATGAGGTGGATGCCAGGAGAATGGCACCTGACTGACCTGCTTGTGCCAGCTGTAAAGTTTGGTGGAGGAGGGATAATGGTATGGGGTTGTTTTTCAGGAGTTAGGCTAGGATCCGTAGTTACAGTGAAGGGAATTCTTAATGCGTCTGCATACCAAGACATTTTGGACAATTGTATACTTCTAAGTTTATAGTGCATTTCTATTTGGGGAAAGCCCTTTTCTGTCCCCAGTGCACAGTACAAGGTCCATAAAGACATCGTTGGGCAAGTTTGGTGTGGAAGAACTTGACTGGTCTACACAGAGCGCCGACTTCAACCCCATCAAACACCTTCAAAACATGTCGTAAAAGTTCCTGTAGGATTAATGTCCAGGAGTACCAATACTTTTTTCCATATAGTGTAGGTACCGGCAGGTAAAAATTGAAAATTGGCCCATGTTACATTTGAGAATGTTTTATTTGGATATCAAATAAAGACAATTTCAAGCCATTACCTTTATTGATTTAAGATATGAGATATGGCTATTAAGGTACCCTCTGATCTGATGAATGAGATTTATTTTCCATAACATTTGTGGGATATCAGTTCAACCGACCTCAACATCTTGACATCTTTTACCTGCTTCCAGGCAAAAAAACATTGTTTTCAGTTATATTTTGGTTCCTAGTGGGTTTATTTTTAGGATTTTCTGAGAACATTGAATGTGAAATTTACCAATATTTTTGGTCAAGCTGATAAAAAATCATTGCACTTCAGTAAATAAGTGTGGTTTTTGAAAGACAATGAAAAGGCATAGGTTGTTGAAAATAGTAAGAAATATCCTTTAAATCTAGTTAATTCTTTAACTGTGATGGAGAAATGATAGGTTGAATTTTCTGACAGTTTTGGAACTGAGCTTGCCTGGGATGTTTTGGTTTAAAAGCCGACTTTTGGTTTAAAAGCAGAGTGTGATGAACGATGGACCCAAAGCACATCTGGGCGGCAGAGCCTGCGTAAATCCTGTAAGGAGGCGTCTCCCTGCTCGCCTTTCTGTAATGATTCCCAGAATTCTCTGTGGGAAAGGGGGCCGGATCATCATGGGCTGCCGGGACGAGGAGAAGTGTGAGGCAGCGGCTCGCGAGATCCGAAGGGACACCTGCAACCATCACGTTTATGCGCGGAGGCTCGACCTGGCCTCTGTGACGTCCATCCGGGAGTTCGCCAGTAGGGTGAACCAGGGTAAGGATGTGGGGGTGGGGTGGTGGAGGGTGGTGGTAGTGACCGTCTCCCTCAGGCAAACACTACTACTGACACCCATCAAAGCATCTGTCAGGAGGCTTTAAACACTTTCCCTCTTGTGGACCAAACAAAAGGCTCCCCTTCAGACAATGCATCATCCTACAAAGTAAAGTGGTTGAATTTAATTTTAGGGGTATTTATTCTTTAATATGTGAACACCGTTACCCCTTTCTCAACAGTGTGATCCCTTTGTCACATTTATGATTATGACACAGTGACTATGTACATTGCTCTAGGTCATAGCATCACTTTTCAAAGTGACTAAAATATAAATGTATCAGTGTCTTTAAAGGGGCCATATTATGGTCATTTTTATTTTTTTGAGGTCTTCTAAAATAGATTTTCATGCCTCATTGTTCCAAAAACACTGATACTGTACATTTCTACTTACCTCAAATGCTTTGTTAGAGCTTTACGCCCCACCCCCCATTAGTCCAATGTGCTCTGATTGGCCAGCCGGAATGATCGATGAGCCGGCATGATTTGTCAGCTGGCCGTACATGTTCCATCTGTCTTACAGTCTGCAGACAGATTCTTGCAGGAAGGTGTTATGAGGTAACCTCACCATGTCACAGAAGTACGGGTTGGAATTGCAACAAGGCATTTCAGGCAGGTTAGAGAGGAGTGGTTTCTGTGGTGAGAGTTACTTTCTTTGGCATGTACTTTTGGCCTTAAGAAATTGCAGACTGTTTACATGCACATAAAAGCACACTAAAGGAAGGGGGTAAAACCAGCAAAGCCCCTTTAAATAAACAAATGTCGTTATCTGTCGTTTTCTGAGAACGAATACTTTAGGAGGTTGGTCGGTAAGCTGACCTGTTTTTGTCCCCTTTCAGAGGAGGAGCGAGTGGACATACTGATAAACAACGCAGGGGTGATGAGGTGTCCAGCCTGGAGGACGGAGAATGGCTTCGAAATGCAGTTTGGTGTTAATCATTTAGGTAAGCTATTGGATCGTGGTGTGATAATTCCTGATAAACAGGCAGCAAATTTTATACTGCTGCTCTTATTCTGTTGGACACAGCAACTTGTACTGTATATGTAATGTTCAGATGTAATTGGTGAATTATATAAAAGCATGTTTTAAATTTTTTTTCTAGTTGTGTAAGACCTGCTGTAAATATGAAATATCAGCAGGAAGTGACCTGTCATGTGACCTAATGAGGTCAAATGGGCCTGGTCCCCGATAGGTGGAGACCCAAGTCCTGCCCTCTCCTGTGTCTCTGGCTGTTTTCATACAAAGGTCACTTCCTGCTGACAAACCTTCTGCTGGACAAGCTTAAGAGCTCAGCCCCGAGCCGCATCATCAACCTATCTTCGCTGGCCCACATCGTGGGAGAAATGGATTTTGACGACCTCAACTGGGAAAAGAAGAAGTACGACACTAAGAAAGCCTACTGTCAAAGCAAGCTTGCCAACGTGCTGTTCACCAGGGAACTCGCCGGAAGGCTGCAAGGCATGTCACGGGCGTCTTTTTGAACGAAGACAGGTCACATGATACTGCTGTGCTGGAGGATTTTCTGCTATATAAATGCTGACTCTTCCTGTGTGTGTCTTATGTGGTGCAGGCACCGGGGTCACTGTGAATGCACTGCACCCGGGGGTGGTGGCTACAGACCTGGGGCGGCACACGGGCATGCACCAATCCCAAATCTCCAGCACGATCCTTGGTGAGGTTCCTTCGATGGCTGTTTTGCATCGCAATTCAACCATGTGGCCGAGGGCAATTCTAGGATTTTTCCAGGATTTTTTTTCCACAATTCATATAGAGGGGTCAATCTTATCCTTAGCCAATGATATGTCTATAATCTGTTAGTGACAGGTGATGGGGCACTCCAGTGGCCAATCAACTTTCAGCTATGGCCAATCAGCTTTCAACTGAGGTCCTGCTCCTGGAAATGCCCCACTGCATAGCCCTTATTCAAAGGAATGACTTCCATCACAACCACAAAAGAAAAATTACCTTCTGTTTTGCACTATTTTGTAATATAAATGTTGGTACAGTAACCCCCACATCTTTCCCAATTGTATTTCAATTGGAATCCCATCATTACAAACTTAAAAAGCATTCTTAAAGCAGCCAAATGTGGGAGGTGCTTTCCTACTTTTACCCTGACAGTGTTATAGTAAAAGTTGAAACTTTTCCAAGCCAAAAACCATAGCTTAATAATGTGGCCTCTCAAATCACGTGGTGCAGCTTTTAGATCTGGTGACATACATACTTACAGTGCGGCCAGGAAAAACCTAATGAAAGGAATCAAGAGGGCAGAATACAACCACTCCTGTAAGAGTAAAAACATCATAGATTATAAGATATCCTTCAACTCCATCAACAAGTGATGCTTCACTGCCTGATAAAGTCAACAACGTCTTCATCTGGTATGACAGAGGAAACAACAGCCTTGCAAACAGGTGCATTCTCGCCACATCAGCCAGGTTTAGCACATGGGGCCTCTGGACGAGAACTAAAATTCTGTGCTGACCAGCTAGCAGAAGTGTTCACCCACATTTTCAACCAACCTGTCTCAAAACAATAAGAACATAAGAACTATACAAACGAGAGGAGGCCATTCGGCCCATCAAGCTCGCTTGGGGAGAACTTGGGCTCGCTTGGGGAGAACTAATAGCTCAGAGTTGTTAATACCTTATCTAGGTCTGATTTAAAGGAACCCAATGATTCAGCTTGCACTACATTATCAGGAAGACTATTCCATACTCTGACTACACGCTGCGTAAAGAAGTGCTTCCTTAA
>JAODKE010000044.1:17896805-17907932 GCA_026779605.1 Mormyrus hasselquistii
TTAATGATATGATGTATCATCCTTGATACGGTGATTTGATACATAGATTTAATGATATGATGTATCATCCTTGATACGGTGATTTGATACATAGATTTAATGATATGATGTATCATCCTTGATACAGTGATTTGATACATAGATTTAATGATATGATGCATCAGCTATGATACGGTGATTTATGATACATTACCCTCAATAGATATCATGCTACATACTGTACCACAACAAATGCTACTACATAAAGCAGGAGGAAAAAGAGGAAAACTCACCTGTCCGACCCCAGGAGCCGAAAGATTCTTGTATTATCAGAAATCTCTTGCGTAATCTGTTGCGAGAGGCGGCGATGTAACTTTGGGGTTTTTTGTACATAAAACCACATGCTATGAATACATGACAGTTATATCAGGAACATTTTAGGCTCCTTATTACGACCGGATATTGCTGTAGTGCACTAATTTTGTATCTGAATTCTCATATCTGATTGGTTACGAGGGTGTTGATTAATTTTCTATAACCACACACATAGTGCCAACCAGACAAATCATAGTAGTGAATCAATCTTTAATACTAAATAATATTACATACAATTCCAGATGTAGAACACAATTTAAAATTAATGGAAAATAAATAAAATAAGTAGTTCTAATTGCATATTTTTGGCTTGTAAATGAGAAAATGTCTTTAGGTCAAAGTCAACTTTATTGTCATTTCTGCTATATACATCACAGTGCACAGAGAGACGACGAGGTACAAATGTAAAAGCCAATTGTATCATAAATGTGCATTCTAAGTGATTAATTATGCTTTTATATGCAGTCTGCCGCATGTTGTGTTTAATGCAAGGCCTATTTTGAAGCAAGACAGTAAATAACACCCCACACCCTTCACCTACTTCGTTGGACTTGAAGCTCCGTCCCTGCATTCCATGCTTCCAAAAAGCCAGCACGCTGTCCTGGAGGCACACTGCAAGAGGTGCAGCTAATTATTACCTGAACAGCACATCATGTCATATGTAAAATCTGGTATTTTGGAATATGATGCTGGGACAGAACTTCCTGGAAAATGTCAGCCGAATATGTCAGACGTGCATTTCACTTGTTTGTTTATATAAGTCAAGATGTGGCTTTTGGAAACTCAGGGTCATCAACTGTCTTATAAATCAGCTCGGGCATATGAAGAATGATACAATTAGCTATGATTTTGCAATAAGGTGTCTGCGTGAAGCAGTCTGAAGGCTGCAGACACTCCAATGACAGATGTGTTTTAAATGTCAAGATAGATTTTCATTGACGAAAGGAAACGCCTCTGGTGCACCAGCGAGGAAATCATCTTGCTACACTTTGGGCCGCATGAATATGATTACAGAACTGAAGAAAACACTAATCTGACGCAGCTGCTGTCAGTCAAAGGGGTTCTGAGGAAGCAGCAGAATACTGTACACTTTAACGAATGACTCAGAACTGCTTCACTCTGCCGTTCTCGGTGAGAAAGGAGTTTGCTCGCAACGGCATCCGTTTCTCTTAAATCCCAGACGAAACGCATCCAGAATCAGGTCGGAGTAATTTAGTTCTCTTCACGTTGACCTGCCCCTGCCAGTGTTACTGTGAGAGTTTGCAAGTGTTGCTTATCCTACATCACTGACATGCAGGCTGACTGAACAAAAGAGCCAATCAGAAGGTGGCATATTTGTTGTCTGTCACGACAACCCCAGCACGCTTCCGGCACAAGAGGGTAATTCGAAAGTAATACTAGCTGACACGGTGCGTATAATCCATCATAAACAATGTTCGCACATGTCCTGCCAGAATCAAACTGGTCGCTTTCTCCACTTTATCATGAAGCTTTGACGCCAACTGCTTTGACTTGGGCTTTTTTTCCCCGTACATGGCGGGAGTTTATCATAAGAAACAGAAACAATATTTCTGAAGAAAACTATGCTTAAATTTGAGAAAGACTTACCTATTGCCTCAATTTGGAAGTTAAAGGTCAGCTCAGCGGACAGCTTTTTGCTGGATTTCAACCTCCCTTGCAAATTCACAATTTTAATACACCCTGGAAGAGAGTAAAGTAGGACCCCACAATGGAAATCAAATTAACACCGTCTCACCACAAACTGATACGCTAACAAGCGGCAGGGAAGAGAAGCGGAGGAACTCACGATCAAGGCACACCAAGATGGTGTCCCTCTCCAGCTGAGTCACGTGGATCACGCACGTCTGCGGCATATCTGCAGTGGAAAAAGTCAAAGGATTAAATGAGCGCTTGCAGGACGAAATGACATCACAGCGTTGTCTCATGTTACTTACAGACATCTGACCAGCCCTGTACCCACAGACATCTGCCAATGAGGCACAGTGGACTTCATATATAGATCTGACAGCGCCCCCCTCACAAGGGAGAGGTGCAGACCTACACAGGTGACAGTTCACTGCATCACTGTCCACTGCCCGTAGCTCTCAGCACGTTACAGCTGAGTGGGTCATTTAGCCCTTTAATTAATGATATCTGATCCCAGATCTGCTTCCACGAGCCATCAAATGAGAAGCACAGAAACAGTCATTCATGTCACGCTTGGCCACGCTGTAGTCTCCATAGTTACCAACGATATTTCACACAGATCACTATTGACGGTGTGACTATAACACCATTGTCACGCTATAGCCATTTGGTATCAGAGCCAGCCCATCTGTGCTATTGTTATATACAGTACACACCTAACATACTAACATACATAATACTACAATCAATGTCATTTGCATTTTTGTACTACTACAAACAACAACAATGATTATAATAATGATAAAGTCATGCACCGCATAACGATTTTTGAATGAACTGCATTTACAATGGTGGTCCCATAAGATTATGATAAACCTGAAACATTCCTATTGCATAGTAATGTGGTACTGCAATACATTACTCACAGTTTTTGGTAATACTGGTATAAACAAAGTTCCTGCACTGACAGTCATATTAAAGTATAAACACACACAGTTATGTACAGTACATAATACTTGATAATGATAATTAGTAATGTTTTTACTATACTGTATTACTTATCGTTATTTAGGCTACACCATATAGCCTAGGTGTGTAGAAGGCTATATCATCTAGGTTTATTAGTTTAGTACATTGTATGATGTTCTTACAATGGCGAGATCACCTAACAATGCATTTCTCAGAATGTTTCCCTGTCGTTAAACGATGCATGACTGTGATAATTAATTAGTTCCATGGGGGCAAAGGGACTATAACAGGGACAGCAGATGCTGGTCCTAGAATGTTAAATGCATTCTGTACCAGCTACGAAGTTCATTCCCTACTTGACTGCATTTATACATCCACATACCGCACGGCCATTCGGGGAAGCGGCACCAAACCTTAACGAGAGCTTTTTGCTGAGGGCTGGCGCACCTACCTGACTCAATGAACCAGGAGGAGGTGGAGCTGGGGTTGACGGTCTCGAAGCGCACCACCTGGTTCTGCTCGGTGCCCTTGCTGACAGCCATGCAGATGAGGGGATATTGCTGCTCGGGCACCACCAGCATCTCGAACACCTCCAGCGGACATGGCAGCGGGAAGTCAATGTTCTGGGCAGGGAGTAGGTGGAGCAACACCGAGGTTACCATGTTGGCTGGCCAACGGAGGGGGGCTAAGGAGCGACTAATGTTGAGAGTGAGCTCACCTTGAGGAACATGAACTTCTGCATGGGTTCCACCCACTCCAGGAGCATCACGCTGGACTGGAAAGCCCCAGACAGGTAGGTGTAACCCGTGTAGGGGTTCCTCACTGCAGAATGAGAAATGAGTAAGATCTGGGGGTCCACGACCCAAAACATGCACCAGATCAGCAAGCACTCGCATGGCCCGCAACACAATGTCTGACCGCCATATGGCGATCAGCACCAAACACCTGTTTTTGTGATGTTAAGTTCTGACGTCACAGTTGCAAAGGTGTAATAGTAAGACACCTGTAGGAGATCGACATTCTAGGCCATGGAACAGATGCACCTAACAGTAGCAAGTGCGCAAAGGAAACCGAAAGAACATTATGTGCAGAATTCACATTGGGTGGGGGAGGGGGGGTTGTCTGCCCTTCCCTGATGCCTCCAGACTTCACCCACTCTCTGTAGGGCATTCCTTGGCTTTCTGTCTCTTTGTTATGTAGCTGCGTTTTGCATTAGATGCTGCTGGGCAGCTTGGCTGGGGACGGTTTGATAAGCGATAAGACACAGTAAAGGGTTTCAGAAAGGAGAATGTGAACCAGAGGTGAGATTTCTTATCTGGGAAGTAGGTGCCCCCCACCAACCCCACCACTGCATTCACTCACCTACACAGCACTTCTGGCACCCCTTTGTGTCTGGAATCTTATTGGACACTGCAAACTTCCTGTAGGAGATTCAGGAGTGACAGTCAGCTGCTGAGCTCTTCCTCTGTTTACGGTCAGCTGGACGGTTTAACTGGAGTGAGTTAAGCACCTTGTCCAAGCACTACAGCAGCCCCCCTGAGGCTAGAATACAAAGCCAGAGAGCCGGGCCAGCAGTGTCCAAGGGACAGGCATACCTGGGAATGATTTTGTCGGGAAGCTTGTGAGCAGGAATGGCGACAGGGAGCTTCTGCATGTGTCGTGAGTATTCAAAGAGGCCAGTCAGGTTGTGAGAGTACAGCTGGGACGCTTTTCCTGAGGAACACAGGAACCCCAACACCATGACGATACCAAAATCCGTAACGTAGCACAAAGCTGGGAGGGTTACCCTTCATATACGTCATGATGTTGCAAATCTGATATTTTTTACATGGCAAAAAGAACTCAATAATAAAAGCTCTAGGACGGCATCTTACCGGATATGGAGACCAGACAGTTATTCATCACATAAAGCCAGGTGCACCTCCTAGGGAAGAGCTAAATTAAAGAAGCAAAATTATCCATCTCACTTCCTCGGTGCCTGGAGGTGAATTTCAGTGAAGTGTGTCATGTGAGTGGCTCCGCGGTAATACCTGCTCCATGGTCGTCTCATGCAGCTCATTGAGATTTAGTGTGTAAATGCCCTCCTCCGCTCCGAATATCAAGTACTGGTCTGAAAAAGAGCAGAAGCCAAATTTCCTGAACGACACCTTATCAGAGATGCAGGCAACCAGCAATGAGCTCATTTTAACTGACCAGTTTTGACTTGTTTAGTCTAATGTCAAGGGAAATAAAATGTAATTTGTACTCACTACACAGCATCTGATTGCTCAGTAAAGCCATATGGCCTATGGATTATTCATTACAGTTGCCTCCTTCAGCCAGTTGATGATTGGTATCACCAAGGAGATAACGGTCTAAACGAGGGCTACTCCTGACCATCATGGTGCTTTGGTTAAAGCACCGTGATTTAGGATAAAGAAATACATAGTATATAGCAGCGTTTTCTAATCAACTCCTCAGAGACCCTAAGACAGTCCATGTTTTTGCCGCCTTCGAGCTCCCTACCAGATAGTCCACATTTTTGCTTCCTTACTGGGAGCCGGGAGGGGGCAAAAATGTGTACGGTCTGTGGGTCCCAGAGGACTGGATTGGGAAACACTGATATATATTACAATAGTATAGTTACAAGAGCTCAACTCTTGCCAGCACTGATCCTTGTGTATAATACCAGCTCGCTCCAAACTCAATCAGCAGCTATACGGATCAGAAAATGCTCTCCAAACTGCAGAGTGCTTAGCAGCCATGGGGTCACCCTGCAATCCCCACCTCTGGTGTCGGGGTTGATCCATGAGGTGGCAGAATGGATTTTTAGCGGACAGCCGTTGAAGACCTTGGAGAAGCATGCGCCCATCTGCAGGAGGGACAGGGGGTGTTTACTGATGCGACAGACTTCATACAGAGCATTAGGAAATAATGGGCCAGCTGTGGGCCTATTTTCTAACCACAATCATTTACAATAATTAAAGTGTCACACTAATTAAATTGGGATTAATATATTTCCCATGAGTGCATTCATTGTGTTTATCTTTAATTAGCTGGACTAAAACTTGGGAAATAAGGAAATTAATCAGCAGTGAGACAAACTGTCACTTGTGCATTCACATCCAGCACAAAGGAAAATATAATATAGTAATTAAGTGAAATTGGCTGAAACTCACATGGACCTTCGGAGTCGGAGGGAGACCATTGCTTATTGGTTTCTACAAAAACAAGCGAAAAAAACACAAGAATAATAATCAAATAATCCTGGAAGTGAACCTGGTGACATTGACCACTGAGGGAAATCAGATGCACGAAAACTGATTTTGCACAAACTGCATCTCAGCTGAACTGTAAGGTGCACAAACTATGGCTTCCTGGAGACAATCATACACGGCCTATTTAAATAACAAAATCGCTTTTACTAATGGAAGAGAGAAACTGAATGATAACATAATTCAGAAGAGACTGGACGATACCATAATTCAGGATAGACTGGATGATACCATAATTCAGACAATAAACTTCTGATTACTTACAAAAGGCCAAAAGTTTAATGCCACGTCATTACGTAACGGAAGGCACTTATGCTAACGGTTTACCCAAGGAACACAGGAATCTTTATACACAAAATTTTAAGAAGAATTTGCTGGAAAATATTTAGGAAAAGACCATGGTTTTGATAAGAACATGGTCTTTGAATCTGGAGCTAACACTGACACTCATTCTGATGGCTAAAAGTGCAGGTTTCCTTACGTACAGCTTACATGATTCATAGCCTTTTTCCCCCTTAAAAGATATAAAACTCACCAAACTGTTACTTTGAACATTATTATTGCTAGTTAAGACCACACACCCTGAATTTGAATATAGTCGATCCTTCTGTCTCCTTATCTTGGTTTTGATGTGTTACAGGGTTGGCATAAGAAATTAAATGGGAATTGTGGGAGGTTCTGGGGTTCTGTGAAAGCCACAGAAGAATACAAAAGTTTAATAATTTATAAGTGCATAAAATAGTGCTGGTTTGGAGGATGCCAAGCATGTTTACGGCAGCCTGTCACATATCTTGCAGTGATTTTGCAGTCATCTTTGTATCTCATGTTTCTCATATCTTTTCACATCGTTTGTCAAGGAGACGAAATTTTATTTATTTATTTTTTTAAATTGTTTTTTCCAGACCACAGGGTGCTGCACCCCTAACACACATGATGTGGAAGGAGCCTATGTACAGACTTTAAAGAGAGTATTTCACCAAAAAGAGATTGGAAAAAAACACAAAATCAGCAGTGATATACATATGCAATTTATGCAAGAAACTCCTCATCTGTGTAACAAAATGCATCCCTAACCCTATGAATGAGCCACAAACAGATGCACTCACATGTGCATGCAGAAACACACACAGGCACAGCGTAAACACAGTAAAAGGCGGAAGATATTCATGATAACTGGCAGGAGTGATGCCAAATTCCACTGAATATCAGAAGGGACAGATTTTTCTTTCATGTAGAATTTGTCTGCTCTCGTTTCATTTGCATTGTAATGGTGTTTTTCAGTACCTAAGCATTCAAATAGTTTTGATGTTCACAAACTCTCAGGCTAATATATCTGGCTTGTGAGTTTGTTTACTAAAGTGTTTTTTTTTTTTTTTTTTACCGGTACGTCCTTCTTGTCCTTCCGGATAGGGACAGTAGGGGGCATTGTTGACTGTTTCTCTCCTGTGCCGCTCTCCTTCTCCCCATTCACTTGAGAAGGGCTCACCTCGTTTCCTATAGCAGGGAAGAGGATGAATTGCAGTGACTCTCTTAGATGTTACATCCCGCAGCTGATGCTGCACCTGTACTGATGATGCGCACAGAACCCTTTAATCCTGGCCTCTTCCACAGCGGAATGACGGAAGAAAAGGTCTGATTAGGCAAGGAGCCTATTGGCAGATTATGACATCACTCCAGTGCAACATCGTACCCCCCCTCATTAGAAGGACCCTTCTGACACGCTGACTCAAGGCAGCACTAGTAACATGATGTGCAGCCCTGCAAAGCATCATGGGAGCTTGTTAGGTTGCCAGAGTTTCGATAAATAATGTCAACGTTGCCACTTTGTAATTTATTATCATATCAGCTGTTAGACTGCGGCGTTTATTCGCCGCATTCTGCTCCTGTGAGCTGATGTGCCGCTTTCTGAATCTTCTATGTGTTATGCACAGAGACGTTATGCATATAAAATACAGGCAGCTGCACCTTTAAAGGGCCTGAGACTCCAATAACATGGAATTCCAGGTTAAGTTAGCAAGCATGTCTGTATGAACATCTTTACAATAACGGCAAGTTCGATTAAGCCTTGTACTGTAACCACTCTCAATGCTGTCGAAGCAAACCCTTGAAATATCAGCAGTCATTTTCCATCTTTAAACATTCATGAAACCCCTATGAAGAGGCATCAGTCTCCATTTCGAAGCACGGTTTGAGAGAGAGAGTATGTTGGGGATGCATCAAAGAGTCGGTAGGTATACTAAATGCAGGTAGTGCACCAATGCATTCATTTCCTACCATTCTGTCGTGATCTTCTAGACCAGTGTTTCTTAATCCAGTCCTCAGGGACCACCAGACAGTCCATGCTTTTGCTCCCTCCCCTGAGGACTAGGCTCAGAAACATTGTTCTAGAAAAATTACCTAGGCTGCTGCGCTTCTGTGGGGGGAGTCGCGGGGGTGGGGGCCGAGGGGGCACAGAGGATGTGGGCCGTGCTGGGCTCTCAGTTGCTGGACAGCGCTTGATGGTCCCCTGTCCATTGTTCTCATCCAGCGATGAGCCCTCCTGGAAGCCACTGATGGATTTTGGCTTAGAGAAGAAACAACAGGAGAGAGTCAGGAGCGACGTAGTCAGGAGCGACAGGGTCACGTGATGTGGCAGACACCGTATCCAGTAAGTGAGGAACTGAACACGTCACAAGTTAAATGACTTTTAAATGTCTTACAATCAAGATTCTGTTAAACAACACATGATGTACTTTTTAAAAACATTAAGCATCAATTTTTCAGCGGGGAAACAGAGATGACAGAATTGATGGGTTTTACTAAAATAGTGTTTGATGAAGTAAAACTGCAGAAAATCCACTCAAAGTGAACATATAGCTGCCTTTTTGTACATGTTTATTCTAGACAATGACGCTTTTCATACCTTAGGGGGCAGTGGTGGTGGCACTTTGGGCCTCATGGTGGACGTGGAGGAGCTGGAGAAGAACAATGCATGCATAATAAATGTTAGACTATAAAACTAATTAGCCTTAAGTACAGCACAGGACCATCAGGCTAAGTGATTAAAAGTAAATCAGGCAGTCACTACTGTCATTAAAGCAGCGTGCAGTCTCATGCTCAGCTGTAACGTCCAGCCCAGAGAAAAATTCAATTCCCGCCGCGACCTCAACGAACGCCAGCCTTCGGAAAAGCAGGGACACCCAATGGTGGCGGCAAAGAGGAAAACCACAGTGGAGAGCATGCAAGATGAGAGCAAGCTCACACGGGAGATGGGGGGGGCAGCAGAGAGTCGGGTGCCACTTGGACTTGACAGAAGCAAGAACAGGCAGATTCAGGTGAGTCGGAAGTGGGGGGGGGGTGAGGCCATGCAGAATGAAGGTGCGGATGAAACCAAAAAGCCCTTCCATTTCTCTGTTTCCTCTCTCTTTTTTTGGGTTGGGGGGGTTCGCAGAAGGAGAACGTGACTAAACTTGAACATGAAAGGACTTACTGTTGAGTTTCATCATCATCACCATCATCATCATCCTCTAAATGAGCCACATGTCCCCTGAGGAGATGAAGAAGGTAACATGGCTCAGTGTCTCGCTAGCACTAGGATTTTAGCCGAAGGCCCCGCCCCCTCCCCTGCTCGGGGGGCCATGCGTCTGGCCCTCCCAGTGCAATGCTCTGATGTTTGGTCTTGCTGCTGAGTTCTACAGAATGTAACGCTTATCACTATGGCGACTGCGGGAGCAAGACTAGAACAGCGCGGTCCGAGCAATGTAGTACTGCTGGACAGGCAGGGGTGGGGGCGGGACTGCAGGGGGCGCTGTTAGGGAGCGTCAAATGTCACCGTAGAGGAGACGGATGCGGCACAGCACCAACCTCTGGTGTAGCTCCTCCTCCACGGATTTCAGGAGGCTCCTGGGAATGACAAGAAGAGAGCAGATGCAGCAGCTGGTAGGCATAATGTCATTTCCTTTGCATGAAGGAAGTACTCAAGTCTCAATTTTTGAAGCTAACCATGTGCATACATGCATACAACAGCCATGTGATGTTATTACCAAGGCATCTTCAAATCAATGCCCAGGCGGCAAATGGTAGGGAAAGGTCCGGCATGTCTGAAATGCCATTTCTCATGTTATAGCGCGAAGGAAGCTTGGGTGAAAATGCCATGAAGTGCTGGAGAGATGACAGCGAATAGGAACAAGGCTCGATATTTAACCCAGAAAGGATGGGTGGTGCTCACATCTCCCAGCACACGCGAGCGTGATCTGACCGCGGTGAACCTTCAACCCACTGCTACAACATTTTGTCAGTCTCACGCCTCAATTTAGCAGAAACTCCCTAAAGCAGGAAAGTCAGGAGAACAGCACCAGGGGTCTGCAAAGACGTTCAGCAAATTAATGAGATGGTGAGATTATTAGCAACTCCACCAGTCAGAACCAAAAATATTCAAAGGTAAAACAAAGTATTTTATGTATTAAAGCCCCACCCCCATGTATTCATGGTAGGGGGTAGATTTCTGCTGTCTGGTTTTATTAGGGGATCCCTAATAAGGAAAAGGAGTCACCAGATGGAAGAAGCAGTTCATGTTTTTTGATGGATTAAATGGTATAATAATATTTAAGATCCATCCATCCACTTTCCGACTAATTATCCAGTACAGGGTCATAAAAACATATCCCAGGATGCATAGGGCACTAGGCAAGGGGCTCCCTAGACGGGATGCCAGTCTGTCACAGGGCACTAGGCGGGGGGTTCCCTGGACGGGATGCCAGACCATCACAGGGCACTAGGCAAGGGGCTCCCTAGATGGGATGCCAGTCCATCACAGGGCACTTGGCAGGGAGCTCCCTGGAAGGGACGCCAGTCCATCACAGGGCACTTGGCAGGGAGCTCCCTGGAAGGGACGCCAGTCCATCACAGGGAACAAGGCCGGGGG